>CM073769.1:69117393-69505471 GCA_037158775.1 Hetaerina titia
GACAGCGGGAAGGTTTGACTTAGATCGGAAGCTTCTTCACACATGCATGTAACCAACCGATGGGTAAAATAACGGTCGTGACCTTTCTGAGGCGTTTTTATTTTAAGACGTGGAACGGTGTCCAAGTATCTCCAGTGGCACATGCATCGATAAAACTGGAAGAAGGTAGGCATCAACTCTAATTATCGTTTACGAGGACATTTATTTTCCCAGTTTAAGTGGAAGCGACGCAACATAAATATATATAATTAAATCTTAAAGCTTAACGGGCGATAAAGATATCTGGACCAAGGAAAATGGGACATCCTGGCCGAGATTCTTTTGCCCAGGGCTCATACCGCAGCTATCTCAAAGAAAAGGCAATCTAGAACAGTATAAAAACACATTCCTAAAATTCAAATTATCCAAAGGTATTTCCAAACTGTCCGAAAACTTGCTTGTAATGCTTGAAAACTTGCAAGTAATGGTGGATGTAGCATATCAATCTTAGAAATCACACAATACCACGAATATTTTTTTTCCTAAAATCTAAAATGAAAACAAATTCCGTAAGTCAATTATAAAAAAAGTAAGATTATTTTTTCTCTAAGGAGCACATTTATGACTTGTACATACTTTCAACTTGCCCACTAAAAAAGAGATTTATATTTTTTTCCGGCAATCCAATAGTGCCCTGAAGGGGTATAAACGTTACATCGGACAATTCTACGAAAAGGTGAACGACACGCAGGATTGAAACGTCCTTTGACCAAACCAGGACACCAAGTTGACGGATGGAAATTTACTAGATTCAACAACGGAAAGCTTCACTTATTGGATCCTTCCTTCCACGTCGCCAGGCGGAGCAAGCAGGAGGGTCTGGTATGGTGAGAGCGGGAAGGTGAGGAGGAAGAGGTCGAAGGCACGAGGTCGCGGTGGCCAGAGAGGGAGGGAGACGACGGGTGTGCGTGTGGATAGGGGATGGAAAATCGCAAGAGGTGTCGTCGTGGCAGAAGGCCTTCGAGGGAGCAGGGCGGCGAAGGAAGAAGGGGCGAAGGGCGGTCGGAGGAGCTGGAGGAAGGGCCGCGGAAAGAGAGGGAATGGGCGATGGGAAGGAATGGCGGGGAATACCTTCCAAACGACGGTTTTATTATCCTGGGATGTCTACGCCCAACGGCCTCTCACTTCACTCTGTCGCTCTTGGCTGTAAAGGCAACCAATGGGGAGTGTAAAAGACGCGAAGAGTCTCTCTCCATGGGATTTTTTCCACAAGGTTGGCTAAGTACTCCACCTGAAAGGGACTTTTCGAGGTCTGGCAGGCGTCCACTATACGGTTATCACAGCATCTTTCAAGTTTCAACAGATTAAGTCAAACGTAAGTTTCCATAGACTTCCAAGGGATACGCATTGCACAAGATGAAACAAGCTTAAAAACAACGAATACTTTATTTGTATTGATAAGATGATTTGGCTATAAATAACAACAATGCATCGCCAATACAGAGTAAAAAGTAAAGTTTCGAAGATACCTAAGCTATATTTTTTATAGATAAGTTGAAACTGACTTTTGATAAATACGAATACTGCGTGCAGAAATATTATCTAATACACGATGGGGTCACAACGGCGGTGTCTATCGGAGAAACTACTACGAAGAAGAAACCTATTGCAAAAATAAACAATAGTCAAAACTTTGTGGCAGCACTTTTTGGAAATGAAAACAAAACGATTCTTCATCAGTGACAGTAAAAACCCCTAATCATACATTAGGACATTTAATTCCACATATTTAATCAATATAAGGAAGGACTTCGATTCCGTTGGAAACTTTCTCAGCTTGGACCCCACAAACAGTCGCATTCCTCAAGACACCACAAACTACCAGAAGCTTTGACGAAGACCGATACTGGAGGACTCGAAATATCCTTTTCCAACATACTATATAGGCAATGCATACTAATCAATTGTGAAACACTAACATATATTATCGCTCATTGAGTTTTAAAATTCTAAAACCGTTCTAAGGGCAACTTTTTTTATTTCCACTTAATGTATGTTTTATGCTACCTACTGCAAACAGAATTCACCATGAAATCACAGCGTTTTTTCATTAATAACTTCTAAAACAAAATCATTTGACAAAGAATTAAACTGAGCAAGTATATGATTAGGGAAACGATAGCATTTAAGTTAAATATTTAACGAAGGATAGGCCGCGAATCTTCAAGTTAAATACTAGTACCTATTCATTTCCTTTCCAAGGAAGTTGAGCATTATTGCGGAAGCTGAACATTAAATACCCATAATTAGGCGGTAACGTACTCTTTTCGAGCATAACCATATTTTCGATACATTTCAAAATATACGAGTATATGGCAGCTATGAGTCGGGAGTTTGTGGATAACTGGGCCAAGGCCGTTATCGCTGAATTGAAACAAATTGCTTACCATATAACAAGAGGCAAATGCTTACATTAATGACATAAAAAGCTCTTATTCGTCCTCTTAATGATAAAGGACACTGCCATGAGTAATGGAAATCCATATAAGGTACACTCACGAAAGGGAAAGCGTCCCTCAGAAAAAAAGTCGTGGATAAACACCTCCAGAAAATATTTTGGGAAAAAACGCCCCGCTTGCAAAGTCATCGTATTTGAAAAAATGGTCAAATCTGCAGATCTTCTTAATTTAATTCAGTATTCCACGCCTTAAATAGACTTATTGGTATAATTATTATTGACATTTATATGATAATATTGGAATTACTATTGGTTGACTTGTAGGGATTTTTACAAGTCTAAAGAAGCAATTTTTAATTTCCATGAGAGCAGTAAAATCAAGTCCGATAATTTCGAACAAATAGAAAATAGGAGAATGGTCGGGTGAGTATCAATTTAGGAGTTAAATTCTAATACAAACACCTAAATTGACCCATATATCAGAGTTTCTATTCCCGCCGTGTTAGCAGTACGATGCTGCAAATTCAAAGTGAGCTTATGATGATCTCCCGTCTGGCTCCAGCTAACCGACCAAATAACAAGGAGATGGAACCGCGACTAAAAGTCAAATTATTCTATCTAATCGCACCGAAAATTGTAATCAATGAGGAGCATACAACCGCCAATTGGAAGGCCGTGAGCTTAAGGTCTACCCAATGACTTTTTCTAATGAAATTCTTATACTTCGAGTACTTGACACACTGTAACCGTAGCGGAGCGGTTGAGAAAACTGCAAGAAGATTACTATTTGTACATCAGCAAGCTAGAGTATAATGCACCGCAATTAATCGGAAAAAAAAAGATGAAAGCAAATGATTATATCCGTCGTTATTATTATTATATTATATTATATTGATTGTTATCATTATTTATTATTATATATCATATTATATTTATTATATTATTATTATATAAATTTCGTTGGAATTAGGCTTTTGTCCTGGTGGCAACGGTCACTCTTACAATGCACATACAAACGAGCTCGTACATACACACGAAGAACAGATGAGACAAACTGCTCTTATATACTATACAGTGACACTTTTAAGATTACAAACTGCACCTTTACCATCGCACATGGGCTAGGTTCACACCATGTGATCCACTTTAAATGCCTCCCATGTCAAATTATCTACTTAGACTCCCCACTCAAGATCCCTAGTTAAGTAAATGTCTAAATACTGACTTTTAATAATCAAACCACTTTACTTTTCCACATAAACTTGTGGTTTATGTGGAAAAGTAAAGTGGTTTGATTATTAAAAGTCAGTCTGAAGATTTTCCACCAAGTTACGCCAGAAACTGTTTTATTTAAATGTCTAAATATTAGCAATGACTGCTACATGGGATTCTTTCCCCAAAGAGGGTGTAAATATCCTTTGGTGCATTCTTTTTATTTGAAAAATTTATGAGCTTAGTCTTACTAACATTAATGCCCATATTATTATTTGTAACACATGCAAAATTCATTCGCAAGACGATTCGTGCCTGATTAAATGTACAACTTCATGAGGGTGGGGGGAATTTTAAACAAAGGAATAAACAACAAGAACAAGAACAACTGTTCGGGAGGACAGAGAAATCTTTCTTTCTCGTAAAGAATATATTCAGATCTCTTCGTCGTTTAAGCATTCACGAAGTGACAAACCATGTATATGACAACAGGTATGTAGCTTTCTTTTTTCCGCTTCTTACGCCAGAGACCAGGGTTCTGGTTCTCGATGGCGAATGCGAAGTATGCCCCTACTAGTGATTATGGAAACGACAACTGATCCGAGAAGGTGAAAGTTTGGTCTTGTGTACAAGTATATACAAATGGAATGGGGGGACAAGACGAAGACGTTCAACCGCACTACCTCCATCCCTATCACCTATATATGAATTGGACCCGCCGCCGCCGCAATGCAAATGAACACCAGAAGCCACCGCCTTCGTTCGTGCCCTCGTTCGATGCGTCCAGTGCCGCGTCGCATTTGTGCTCGCGCCGGGGCGTAGGGGGGGGGTCTCTGTATGAGACAGTGTATAAATAGGAGAGTGATGCAGCATCGACACACGCACCTTAGTCAGTGAATCGCAGGATACACATGGGCACCAATTGAAATAAATCGAGTCGCATGCTTTTCCTCAGTGACTGTAGCGGAATGGGAGAACTTTGTTGAACGAGTTGCTTTGTATTCCGGCCAGTAAACGGCCTCTCGAATTTGCTTCTCGTCCCTTGCGAGAGACGTGTTCGCGTTCGCTTCGACGAATTGGGCTATGGAGACGAAGGAAAGTTGCGTTGCTGATATGTCGCATTTTATAATGAAACTGGGTTTCGAAGACTGATAATAGATAACAACGCATGTAAGTCATGGGAGGAAACAGCCTCAGGGTTCGAGTCGGACTTTTTTTTATGATTTTCCGAGTGTTTTACGTGAGTGATCACGATCCGACTATTCTGCAAGAAATTCAGCGCTGTAACATGCGCCGAATTGTCGTCGTTGTGCAGTGAGGTGTTGACTGATTCGACTGTTCTATCACACAAATATCAACAGCAGGAAGCTAACAGAATGAATTTTGCCTAAAGATACACCAACTTCTTGTTGCCTAGTGCTCCTCTCGTAAGCATACGGATGCGTATCTCAGTTAGATACCGTAGTACTTGTAGTTATCATGATCCTCTTCGTATGCATTATTCGACAGAAATATATTGCACTTCATATTAAGAAAAACTTAATTTGTGATGTTCCTAGCTAGGTGTATAATCACCCCCTGCCACAGACCCTTTCGGTGGCTTGCAAGGTACAATGTAAAAAGAAGAAAATGATTATCGGTTCTTCATTTTCACATTTTTCACGAAAAGAGGGGATTTCGTGAAAAGGGAGAATCAAGGCTCTCACATAAAAGTTTAAACACATTCCATTATCATTTAAAGTTGATTAAACTTGTCGATTGGTAAAATCGGTTAGGTTTGCTGATGACCAAGCATTAGTTGCTCAGTCAGCCAAGGGATTGCAAGCATTGCTGAGTGAATTGGAGGTTCAGTGCAATAGATATGGGATGAGAATCAATATTAATAAAACAAAGGTTATGCAATTTTCCAGAAAGAAAAAGGCTAAGCTAAACATAAAAATAGGAGGGGAAAAACTAGAGCAGGTAGAACAGTTTATATATCTTGGAAGTGTTTTGGACCAATACGGTCAAAGTAGTAGGGACGTAAGGAGAAGAATTGCGCTAGACAAGGAGGCTTTCTCAAGGAGGAGGGAGTTGATGACGGGGACGTTGAGTAGGGATGTTAAGACAAGACTCGTAAAAACTCTGATATGGAGCGTAGCTATGTACGGCGCGGAAACGTGGTCACTGAAGCAGGAGGATAGACGTAGATTGGAGGCTTTTGAAATGTGAGTGTGGAGAAGAATGGAGAAGGTGAAATGGACCGAAAGGAAAACAAATGAGGAAGTGCTGGAGATGGTGGGTGAGGAGAGGGGTTTGTTGAGAGAAATCCTATGGAGGCAGGAAAAATGAATGAAAGGCGTATTGAGCGGTAGTGGAATGTTGAAGAAGGTAATAGAGGGGAGAATGTTGGGCAAGAGAGGTAGGGGCAGGAACAGGATGGGGATGTTGGACGGGATGTAGGGAGGAAAGAAGTACACAGAGATGAAGAGGGACCTGATGTAGATTAGGTTGCTGGATTGGGTTTTGTTTGGAGTTACAAAATGTTATTTGATAATTGTGTCCATCCAAAAACCTACCTTAACCGGTAGGTTAACTAATAATAATAATAATAATAATAATAATAAACTTGTCCATTTATAAAATACAAGAAGAAGAAATGTATTAGCTCGTTCCTATAAAATTATGGAGTGTTTCGATGGTTATGGACATTACGGGGAATCAACATCAAGTCGATCTAACACAGCTGAACGTAACTGATATATGTGTGTGTATACACACACACACATTAAAACAAGAAAGCCCGCCATATGACAAACAAATATTCAATATTCATTCTCACGGATATAGATATAACATGAGGATTGAGATGGTGCGGTGGCTAACGAACAGGTTTCCCATCGAGAGGGCCCGAAGACAACATATTTTTCAGTTCTATTACTCCCTACTTTAGGTGCTTTGTGGAGAGCACTTCGAGTGAGTACGATGTCCGTTGAATGGGACGTTAAACTGCGGACCCCTTGACGCCTTTTGACAAGAGTAGGCTTATGCCGATGCCGGGTTTCTCTCCACCCTTCCTTTCCCATTCATCCCTAATGGCGCAAATGACCTTAGCTGTCGGTCACCTCCCATAAAAACTACTAATGGATGTAATTAAAAGGGATCAACATGTACTTTTAAGGTGCAAGAGATATGAGAAAAGCGGGAGGTGAAATGGAAACGTTTAAAATTATCGATAAAAATATAACATAGTTAAGATTATACTCTACCAAAGTTAAACGTTTATTAATCTGTCAAAATAAATAAAATGTCTTATTCTGAGGAAAAGAAAAAAATATCAAACCACACATGGTTTAAGTAGCGGGTGGTGCTGCGTTCCCCACCAGTTTCTCCAGATTGCCCCGGAGAAATCATAAAATCTCAGATCACGCATCTATGATCGTTAAGATCTAAATGAGCACGTCTCATGTCGCGCTATAAGACAACTCCCATCTTTCTGTCACTTGTAGCCGGGAGACAACACGCGCCACAAATACGAACGCACAACAGAGTCCACGTGCCGTGCATAGCAAATGATCCGATGACTCGCCACATCCTACTGCTGTCCTCAAAAACATTCCCAGGAATGAAATCAGCGCAATTAGCGGAATTAAACCACGATAAAAATACACACAGACATCGATTCCTGTAATATGACGAAACGGAAACTTCCCCAAATGAAAGACATGATGATGGACTAAAAAGAATGGTAATAATGAGGTATAAATCACATCCATGTCGAATAGGGTAACAAAAATAGCAATTAAAGAGTAACGCATGAAAAATTAAATCGCTCGCATTCCGAAAATCACAAACAATTACCAGCCCTCAACACACAAGAGAACTGTAAAGAGGTAAATAGGACTCACGTCTGTAGGAATATGAAGGAATAACAACGAGCGGAAGTATTTTGCCAACGCCTAAGAATTAAGCTTTCGAGGAGTAAATTCTGGTCAAAAGTGAGGAAATGTTTCCCCAGCTGAAGCACACAGTTTCATGCATGAAATAAACACCGGTCGCGAAAAAAAAATGTTTTAAATGGCTACGCGCCAGCATCTAAAATTACCTGAGGACGTCATACCACCTCACTGGTCCACCTTAGAAAGACGGGAGAAGGTGAAATAACCGACACGGCTGCCTTTGTGCTTTCCCTTCTGCTCACATTCTCAGTATCTCCCGTGTCTACCTATCTCACGTCTGGTTCATCCCATTCCATTAACGTCACTCCCTTCCCTTGGTTCCAAAAACGGTGTTAAAGGAAATAGAATTCCTAAGCATCACCATTCGTTACGTGGAGAAGAAAAATAATTCCGATACACCTACACCGCTTAAGGCTACACATCGGTCCACCAGACTACATATAACTCAAAAATGCTTTCTATTGCTTTAAGCTCAATTTTGTGGAAGTTCATGTTCATTAAATAAAGAAAAAAAATAAAATAAAAATATTAATAAAAAAATAAATGTTCATTAAATAATGTTTTAGGGATTGTGACCTCAAGAAATCGCAATTCGCTAAACATCTGTGGGAAAACAACCATGAGACTGATTTCAACCCAGAACTCTTACACCAGATGGACAAAGGGATGAGGATGGACGAGTGGCAAGAGCTTGAAATTAGAAAGGATTTAAAAAAGGGTCATTTGGTGAACGAATCATTGTTTGAATACCAATCCCCAATCTTGGAGGTACCCCTTTCCTTCACCGAAAGACACCAGACCACCAGAAAGACCGAAGACCCCCCCCCGTCCCGCCCCACTGTTAACCCACCAATCACTGACGCTTAACACCCCTTTCCTCCTTCCCATTTACGCCGATCACAACCCGATTTAACCCCTCTTTTTTACCCCCTCTCTCACCCACTGCACTTTCCCTCATAAATGCTATAAACGAGCAGCAGCTGGTTTTAATTTTGTACCTGATGATGACGCCTAAGCGTTGAAACTAGTCGTACAATAATAAAGAACAGTGGATGTATACATTGGGTTTCTTTATTTAATAACTCAAAATGTCTACCTGCAGCTTTATGACAAATTCTGATTGCTTTTTCTATGCTACTTGTCCTTTACTTTGGTAGGTAAATGTTGACCGCATTGGGCTGAAATGCCGTGGTCCTATGAAGAGTTCAACGAAAGTTTTCATGAAGCGCTTATTTAACGCCAAGAAATTTTTTATCTACTCGAACAATAGGGACTCAAATTTTACCGAAACAATGAAACTAGGGTCCAATTAGTAATTAAGCTAAATTCCCTTTTGACCCCTAGGAATCCATACGATACACAATTGCTTTTGAGAACTGATGACGTTTTTCGCGTTAAAAATGCAAGATCTACGTTATAGTGCACTCCAAAATATGAACATTCCAAATGGCATGCCACGAAAATTCCCACATTTTTTCACAACTACACAATCACGAAGGTGCATTTATATATATATATATATATATATATATATATATATATATATATATATATATATATATATATATATATATATATATATATATATATAAACTTGGAAAAGACGCTCTCCGGCGACGCACAAACACACAAACACTAACACAAAAAACACCACACGCATAGAAACATAAAAGAATTCTGATGACGACGGCCGTGCCGTCGAAACGTAAATATCCAATGTAAGTGTCCTTCTTTTATGTTTCTATGTGTGTGGTGTTTTTTGTGTTAGTGTTTGTGTGTTTATATATATATATATATATATATATATATATATATATATATATATATATAATGTGGTGTTATACTATATTATTATGTGGTAATTTACCGTTTAAGGTAGGTTTTTGGATGGACACAACTATCAAATAAACATTTTTGTGACTCCCCACCTATCAAACTAATCTATATCAGGTCCCTCTTCATCTCGTCTGTTTTGCGTCCATCATTATTTTCTTGGGAATGATAATTAAGGTGGTTTCCCGTTGCCTTCCTCAATAGTGTTTTTAACGTGACACCATCACTTAATGGCCGCCCCACTGGGGTCAGACGCCATTGCAGCCGCCTCACTGAGGAACAGACGCTGCGTGGACTACCTTTCGTCTGGCTCCTAACCTTCGACCTATCTGGCATGGATGACCCTTCCAGGAGTAATTATTATTACTCCCGACACCACAGCTCTAGGGGCCATCGGAACACACAAGCCCTTCCACCACGACAAGGTTGTAGTCCATGGGAGGGGATATATATATATATACACACACACACATATATTCCCCCACCATACACATATATGGTGGGGAAGCAGTTCCTTTCCCTGTGCCGGTTATTGTTTCCCAGGAAGATCTGGTGCCCGAAAAATACATAGCTTGGGCATAGCTGAGGGTGCCCAGAGACTTACCCGGGAATGGAACCCTGGCCCTCCGGTCAATATATATATATATATATATATATATATATTTATATATAAATAATAGAATTTTTCGCCTCATGTAGGAGGCGAAGAAATAGTTCACGCTTCAGCAATTTTGTGCCAGATAATTAACAGACCAGAGCAAAGATTACTTCTCATTAAACATGAAAAGCTTGAGTATTCCAATAACAGGAGTTTTCAGATAAAATCTACTGAATGGCACATCGGTAACAGTAAAAATTGAATCAAGGGGAAGTAGGACATAGACCAAATAAGGTTGGAGAATATCCGACTTTACCATTTTTATAACAAGGAATTTACAGACAAATGTCATCTCTAAGAGCGTATCTATCTCCTTATTGGAAGAAAAACAACTTCCTTAATTTACTTATCCCCTGTTTTGGAATATTTTGTTCAATTCCAATGTTTTTCCATAGAAAAATATTTTATTGAAACAAAAATAACTAACAACTTTAACAGAGTTCTGGAACACAACTAACGTTTTTCACAAAATGATAGGAAAATACTTACGTTTCCCAACTGCTATAAAAAATATCGAGTATTAAGATAGAAAAATAAAATACATTTTAATTTATTATCAAATTCAAGTCAAAACAAACAGATTGCCGACGAATTTTATTCTGGGAGCAACAGACGAAGAAAGGCCACCCACGTGACTGAGATAACGCGCGTGGCGGAGTCTCCTCAGCCCTTGACAAATAACCACAAATAATAATGACTGAGGGCGAGGGATCAAACGATAGCGATACTAACTGACAGAACCGAATCCAAATGTATTTTAACACGGAGTCTTAGAACGAATAATTCCGAGTTTAACGGAACTATGGAATTAAACCGAGAATTAAAAATATTTTCTAGAAAAATATATCCAGTGAATACTTAGTAACACTGGAGTCTTGACGACGATTGACTTTCTTGTAATGTATATAAAATTAGTCATGAAAGGTCGTTATGTCTAGTACATACTCTTTAAATATTACACAAGAGTTACATTTCAGTCTTGTATAAAAAAGCACATCCTGTCCTATCAACAAAATTCTCTTTCGGAAAATTATACAAAACTTTTAAAATCTTACATTTTTGCATAATTTCGAAAAATTTTCCAAGCAGTTTCGCAATTCTTTAAACACTGTCTTGGAGGAAATAGGGTGAACTTTCGCAACAAAATAAATTTAAAAAATTAACAACAAAAATACTGCTTCCCTAAATGTGATATGAATGCACTGTAATTTACATTGACTTTGGCATTATATCATTTTAGCAGTGAAAAATGATGGGAACTAATCCGTGCGTTGAACTTAAAAAAGCTAATTATCCCTGGTATTCGTTTCATTCGTTAATTTCATTTCATGTAACCTCAGCACAGCCTCATAGATGGTAGGATACCGAATTCGAAAGACCCGAATAATTACATTGTTTCCGTATTCAAAAAATTAGCATATTTCTGAATAGGTGCACTCTGTTGGAAACATGTTTGTTCAAAGACTTAAAGAGATTCAAGCTCCTACTCATTACGCATGAACACATCACAAAAAAATTATATCGAAGATATACGCCTATCTTAACCTTCTTCATGAACTGAAATGAGCTCGATGCGAACAACGTTATTCATTAAAACAAGAATAAAGCTCCGATTCATAATTTAATATGGTGACCAGTTACAATGATGGTGCCGTAGTTTTACCATCGATGTCGTCCGACAAAAAGAAAGCCCTGCTAGACAAATTAAAAAAAAACCCTTCGTCGTCTCGAAAGGTGGGGTACGGAGAAGCGGGTGAGGGCATTTGACAAACTCCGACGAGTGGCCTAAGTCACAAGAAGCAATCGAACGCCGGATGCGGAGCCTGGACGACACGGCGCACACACATTCACACACAAACACAAAGGCACACTAGGAAGCCGAAGGGAAGCATGGATGACTTCGCGACGCGGAAAGCAGCCCGTGTAAATACCTCTCGCACTCCCACGTTTCAACTTGAATGGTGGTGAGAGAGTATGCACGACGTCTGACACGCCATCCACATCGGAGGAAACTGGTGAAACGACCCCGTGGGGAGAGGGCAAGTCGGGAGGAACGAATGGGAAACACGAATGGGGAAACACAAGAGGATACTAGGCTGCGCGAATACAGGTAATAAGCCGTGTCAGAGACAAGAAAATAATCATAAAATAAATCCGTTCATGCATTTAACTTTTTTAATATCAAGAACGAAATCTGTTATTCTTTCAAACCGGAGTCTTGGAAAAGGTACGGATGATATAGTGAAAAACAAAATGTGCAGAGATAATCTACAAAGAACGAAAAGACAACTCGAAAAACAAAAGAAATTCTGTTGGTTGTACCTTCCTGCTGCGGACATCCATTCATTATGTCGGACTTTACCGAGCCCATTTCACTAAAGTGAGAAACAGGAAGCACGCAGGTAGTCCCCCGGGAGGGCAAGGCCACAGGTACAGGACGTCTCAAAAACAAGTTAAGGTGAGTCGAAGTAAAAAGACGGGGAAAGTCATTCAATGTTTTTACTGGAGGTAGGCTCAAAGAAGGGTTTTCATAAAAGGTCGATTTTCTCGGAAATACGAGATATTTTCTCATATAAGGGATAACATTTTATAGAATAAATTCTTCATCAACTAGGATAATCGAGCTTCATAGTACTGTAAGATTGCACTGTATGCAAAGATTGCAGGAAACACGAAAGCAAAACAGCGACGGTCATGAATTAAAATAAAAACACGCACTTATACTGTATAAGTATATACTACATATATACTATATATAATACACTATATATAGTATATACTATATATAATACACTATATATAGTATATACTATATATAATACACGCACTTATACTGTATAATACATGAATAACACGCCCAGTAAAATATGGTAACAAATTTCTTAGAGCAGCCATTCCTTCATTAAGATATACTAGTCATTATTTAAGAGCAGCATAACGTCCATGGCATGGTTTTGAAAAGGTACAGGTGTAAAGTGTATCTTCCGCAATTTTTCTCTGCAATCAGTCAAACAATAGAAAATAGAATGGCTTCCACTGACAACACGATCCCTTCATGAATCGCGCTCGCACTTGGAAGACCGAACCAAAGAATATTACCGGCAATACACGCTAGTTCTAGGGTTTTATCAAGACCTTGCAACAAAAAGGAGACAAAAGGACTACTATGACAATTGTGTCAGGGTATTCCACCGGCCAAAATTGTAGCAATAGAGAATTTTAAAGTGTTTATGCAAGAACCAAGCCTGATGATAAACAAGGAGTAGAACTTATTGGCACTCGAAGAAGGAAATGCAAGTGTACCTGCAAGTTCCCAGCGAAGCAGTTGCTCAAAGACTGAGCCGAGTGGGGAGGACGAACGGGGAGGGAGGATGGCACGACGGGAAACCTGAGGTAACTGGAAAGGAAAGGAAGAGTGGGGGAATGTGGGGAGAAGAGATGTGGACGACAAGAGGGGAATGAGATCCCCTCGACTGAAAGAAGCGAGCACCTTCAGGATTGACTCGTAAGATAGGGGACGGAGGGGAGGACCGGTGATGTTCGCGACGGAGAAAAAACTACTTAAATGCATACAAATGGCCGCGGTTGACGGCAAGAGATTATTCTTCCAGCAAAGGGAAGGATGTCGGGGGAGGAGGGAGGGAAGGAAGGAGGCGTGTAAGCTCGAACAAGAGGACCTCGAGGAGGCAAGGCGCGTCGGAAGGGAAAAAACCACCCCCTCCGCCACCTTCGCACCTCTCACCCTTTCCCCATGCCTCTTCCCCGTCGGAATTTCCTTTCGCGACGCTGAATGAGCAAGAGGGGCGGGGATGGCATTCTCCCTGTCACTGGCTTTCTCACCATTTCAGTGGCTCATTGACTCTCCGTACAGTTGGTTCCCCGGTGAGTGAAAATCCTCGATCCAATTCGACCTTCGCCGAATATCTTCACAGCGTGAGGACTCTGGAGTTGAAGTCAAATTAAACGCGAAAGATCGTCTATCAGAAAAATCCCAAAGAAAATATGACACTGCATCTCAATCATCCTACTCTGATGCCTATCGACTTACTTTCTATTCAAATTAGCCACTTTTGATAAGCTGCCAAGAGATATAATGAGTGAAACGCGGAGAGGACTGTAAGGTATTTAACGTTGTCTACGCCAGAAATTATCAATGGAAACACTCATCACACATGAGTCAACCAATGTCGACTTAGATAAAAACTTGAAAAACGGAAATGTGTAACCACTCATCGCACGAGTGAATACGTTTCAACTTAAGAGATAGGACACTGCTTAATGACTTAATGATCATCTTCACGAAGAAAATGTAGGCATAAAAAGAAGAAAGATATTCCCGTCAGACTTTACGGATGATAGAAAGGGCTAAATGAAGCATAATATTAAAAAACCAAAGCATACGTATATTCTGAAACGCGTCCTCAAGCCCAACTGCGAATATCTAACTTTTATTGCCTAGCTGACATGCTCACCTGTTTTTAAATCGAGTCAATCAATCTAAATAAAACTATTCAGAAAATACATCCTTTCCCAATGTTATGGTATACATAAATAACACAGGCCAACAGTGGTTTTGGTGCCGGAGCTTTTAATGCTGATTTAAAGAACAATTGGGGTGCTGAATCCAATTATGACACTAGTTTTTTCTTATCAGCTATAGTTTTCAAGATATAGATATGTTGTTACTTACGTAAAAAATCTTCTACATGATGATATGGGAATATTATATTAATAATTATTAATATAATATTCCCATATCATATTACCCAGCGATGTTCCTGGTATTTTATCTTCGGTAAGACCAATGCCATTGTATCGTATTCTTCTTTCATTTTAGTTGAATGAGCGATTGGTATTGCGCCAAACCTGTTACCATTGTGAAGAAGTACACATTTTAAACTACGCTTGGAGCTATCAATAAATCTTTTACCGAAGTCGATACAAACGATTTTTGTTTTTTAATCTCATTGGCCTACAATATAGAAATATACATAAAACTTATTGACAGTTTATTGAAAATAAAAGGAACACCGCAGAGTGGTTATAAATTAGTATACTTATAGATTTATTTAACTTTGAAAATTATTTTCCGGAATATATCAAATATTAAAACAACTAATCGTAAGATGTGCCATATCTAAAAAAATAGAGCTGTTAAATAAAAACGGATTTCATACTTGGATTCAGCTCTACAAATATAGTTAAAATCATCACAAAGATTCCCGGCACCAAAAAAAAATTTTTTTTGTAGGCCTGTGTAATTCATACAAGCTCTGTGGGTGGTAGTAAAAATATTATATCTCAGTCTCATGTTTCCTAATCTTTTCACACATACCTACATGAATAAAATAGGAATCGAGTTCGTTCCAATATTATTTTGAAAAGCCAACACATGCTAAATTAAATTTATCCCGTTATGACGAAAGACCAAACACCAATAACTGGTGGCTCGGAGGGGAGGGAACCATAGCAGCTCGGGAGGGTACACTCAATTGGCAAGAATTTGGGAGGGCAAATTTGTTTTTGCGAGAACAATTTCAGCATTTGTCCTGGGCACCATAGTACACTAGCACACACACACACGGGTGAGGGTCAATGCTATCTAGTACACCTCAGCTAGAGTGTGTTGGTTTAATCGTTTCTTCTGTCCTAACTCCCAACCATATCCTTTACCCAGCATTAAGAGTACGGCTGGAGTTGGTTTTTCCCATAGCACACTTGCTATAGCAATCGATTTAATACAATATCAGGCTGCTGTGGAGTCTTCAGTATCTCATCTGGTCCCCCCACCCTCCATGATATACGCATTTCTTTTATTCGATTACAATAAATTATTTTCAATTACCAATCATCCACAAACCGATTAAATTTTATGCTAAAACAACTGCCACACTTCGATTTTTACTTGCTCTCTTTCCACCACGCCCCCCCCCCCCTCATGATCGAGTTCAGGATGGGCCCCATAGAAATAGAACTCGCCCCCCCCCCCCCCGAGAGTCATCAACGAATCAGTCCATTGCATATTAAATCCTGGTAACTACATGCTTTCGAAGATAATAAAGACGACGAAAAGTTGTTTCAAAATACTTTTACCTTAGAACTATAGGAACAAACATTTTCATATTCTCGAACATTTAAATTTCCTGGCACCAATAATATTTCAATTTACTTTCAGGACTTATCGAACACTTTACGACCGAGACATTTCGCAACACATCTCAGATGATCTGAAACCCACCAGAAGTTTAGGTTTAGGAACCAATTTCCATACTATATTCAGAACAGCATCCATGGCATCGGGAGTACTCGAACAGTTTGCAGAGTGCGTCACAGATACGTATACCTGTGACACACAAGGCGAAGTTATTTACCTTGATATAAAAATAAGAAGTTAGCATTACGGAAAGCAGATGGAGAACCGTTAACCGTTCCAAAAGGAATCACCACAAGGTTCCACCGGACAATCGCAGGAATGCAAAGACTTTTTTGATGAAGGACGAAAGAAGGAAACGACCACGCGGATGTCGACGACTACTGCCGTGCCAGCCAAATCGTATGACCACCACACTCTTCACTAACCCCATAATTCACCACGTAACCAGGAAAAGTTTAACGTGAGGGGAAAGTGAGTCAAAAGTACGAGATTATGAATAAATGGAGGGCGTGACGCGGTGGCGGGAACCAAAAGCGCGTGGTCTCCGTGGGAGACACGACAAATGAACGTGGGGAATGCAGCCGCGGGGCCGGCCACTCCCCCGCCGGCAATGCATTATGCATGGATCCCTGGAGGGAGCCTCAGGATGCATGCTGGATGCACCGAGGAGACGGCATGCGTGGGAAGACGTCCCCACAACACTCCCCCCCTCCCCAAAGACTATCTCCCTTCCCCATCGACGGCCCATGCGTCTTATTCCACGTCAACCCCTTCACCTCTCCGCCCCTAACCCCCACAAACTTCTAACTGTGCATCCTCCCCTCCCCCCTTCGCTTCCAACCCTTTCCTGATTGGATGGTGTGATGGGTGAAAAATGGAAAAATAGAAAAGAAACAAATGGCGTGACGAACTAGATCCAGGGAAAAAATGTCCACAGATTGAAATTAATGTAAATTTATCACAGCGCCGGAATGAACGTCATGGATATGCACGTATTGGCGTATTAAATATTTAGCATTACTATAATAACGATGAACTGATCGGATTTTGGTAAATCCTACAGGCCATCGCTGTACTATTTAGCGAGATGCACTGCAAAATATCAAAAGCGAGCCCAGAAAATGCGAAAATAGTATTTCAATAGACATGCCAACTTTCAAAAATGAAAAATCGGGAGATTTTTAGAAGTGTATCACGAAGTAATCACTTTTAATTACCACAATATTTGCATGGCACCTTAATCCCTTTATGACACTTTGCCAATTTTTAATGAATGTCACACTTTATTAACATGTTAAGCTAAGTACACAATTTGAACAGTTCATCAAGAACGTAAGAAGGAAAAATCGGGAGTCTCCCGCTTAAATCGGGAGAGTTGGCATGTCTGGAAAATACGTATTATTTTCGCAGAGACAGGATACAGTATCAAAAATTGTTTGTCAAAGCATTACTTTCTTGAAAATGCTGAAGGACATCCAGGAAAAATACAAATGATTGCCACTTTTAGTTATTAGTTATATCGTGTGACGGATTGATGATAATGGGTCCATAAAATGTAGGGTGAAATTCCTGACTATGAAGAGCGATTTCTCTTTGTGATTCAGCAATTATTAAAGAGTTTGCCTACGCGTAGATCTTTCCATACTGTCCAGGGAGAATGAATGCGTCTGTTATGGAAATTTTAAAGAGGCCACTGACCGGGTACAAAATGGACTAAGAAAGTGATACTACATAATTATCTCCGTTCGCCATCCATCCACTCGCCAACAGCCGAATCCTGCAATCCATGCTCCAATTCGCGAGATAATTTTTGTCTGCGCAAATAGCTAAAAAAAAAAGTGAATCTCCCGTGGAGAACGACACTTCCTCGGAAGTCGATAATATTTATTGACATTGTACCGGATGACCGCGGATGAACCTAATTACGAGGCTATCTTATCGGATAAATGAAAAGATAATGTCTCCGAAAACGATTACACCCAAGTCACCGGTAGTTCATTCTGGAACTTGTTAAGTTCCGAAATGTCTCCCAAGCAAATGTCAAGTTACAATCTTCTCGAGAGAGCTTTAATTCGAGATTTATCTTTTTTTTTCATTTTCATCACCAATGTGAACTAAGGACGCGAGGAATTATAGATTAAGAAAAATCACGTACTACACCTTTAAAAATTCATGGTTATTTGGCCAATTATCACACGGTACCAAAATTGAACAATGTGATTGACTACATAGCTCGGAGTAAAAGTAAAATAAACATTTTCCGATACATTCCACCCACTAGTGCGGTACCACCGTCATAAAACGACCACATATCAATACGCGCGCTACAAAAACGTTGAAGGGAATAACTTTTCTAGGTCTCTTTTTATGTGATCAAAGGCGAGGCTAAGAAGAATTGCTCCCTACTAATGGCGACGTGCATTAGGCATAATGGACATAAATCACATCAAGGATGGGAAAAAGAAACGACCTTATACGTATACTTAATTTGTCATATACATGCTTCGTGAAAACACATCAAATTGAATATTAGCAATCCTGATAGAGATTCATTGGGTATTCATCAAAAATATGTTGAAGGTATGTTCAAATAAGACTTCGAACCACGGCGAGAAAAAACACTGAACTCCCAAGGAGTGAAATCACCCGACAGCGATTTTTTTATTACGCATAATTTGCAAATTAATTGAAACACCGAGAAGCGAGTATAGTGGAACGAGGTTACAATATTGACGAAGGCGGGGAAAATACGCGAAGAAGGTGCCGGAAAATGGTGAGGCGGCGGGATAAGTCGTGGGGGAAAGAGGTTGGAGACGGAAGGAGTCGGGGGCGCCAGAATTCACACGCGAAGCATGAGGGAGTCGGGTCTCTGTGTGGGCGACGGCACACCAAAGGAGTGGTGACGCGTGCTCAATTCAGTGCTGCCACAGTCACGGTGCATACAACAGGACACATGGATGTCTCGCAGTAATAAGAGCTACCCTATCCAATTAACTGATTCTCCACTTCAGCACGGTACATCATTAATGCCATCTAAACTTCACATATAGAAAAGTCTAAATTCGACTACATTCGCAGTCGATCCTACCCATGACAATTTTTACGTAGAGTTACACCACGAAAACCCTAAATTATTTTATTGCACCTATATTTGGGTATTACATTCATTGACATGTAGCGCTTTTGCTACATGCTATTAGCATTGACATGTAACTGGCTGCCCCATCATAAATTATATGCGAGTGCACGGGTAGTTTCGATGTCAACGAATTCTAAACACTATATAAAATATCGGATGGGAATGTCCAATATAAGGACATTTTTACCACGGAAATGACATCTTTCTCACTACCGTCCATTCGTAGCTAGATGGAATTACGATGAAGAATAGCTACCGCTCGAATTGCGATAGCAACGACCATTCAGGAAGTTAAGACGGATACTTTGAAGACAAAACTCATTTTAAGAACTCGTTCAATCTTTCCATACAATGCCACTAAGATTCACATCAATAATATTGAGAAATTATCTCATCACTAATATAGTAACCATATTTCTTCTTATGTAAAGGTATAATTTCATGACGATGATAAAAGAAATCGTGCAAATTACTGACAAAACCGTGTGACCGACTAATACCTTCAAAGATTTTGATTGAAAGAGTTTGTCCAATCGTTTACCATTTATTTTTTGACGGAACGGTACCGGACAGAAACGACATTGATCTGGAGAAAACATAAATATCGTTATAGCAAGTGGGGAGAAGGACACCCGAGTGCATGGTTTAATTCCGCATGGAGAAACACGGCGACACCTACTTGTAGCAAGGCTATGACGATCCTCGTGTCCCCACTTTGCACGGCGATGGTGCTGATGGTGGTGGTGGGAGGGTTCTTGGAGCCGAGTGTTGTTTCCCCATGGTGACCGTTGACGATGGGCATCCCGCCTCCCCCGTCGGACACCAAAACGGCCCCGCCCGCCGACGAGGTCGAGGACAGGGACGTGCGGGGATGCGTTGTGTACACATCCGATGAGTCCACAGACTCCTCCATCGGAACTAACTTAACTAGCTCCTCCTTATAATCACTCTCTCCAGCCACTAATTGAGTTTCCCCGGATGCCAAAAGGCCCTTAAATCTTCGGGTCGTAGATTAACAGTCGAGAATTTTATCGGTCGTTGGGTGTAGATTGTTTTACCTAAGAGATGTTTAATATTTTCGGTAGTCTGAAGGGGCGGCGAGGCGTCCGGATCTTCTTTCCCTCCAGAGATTACGCATGGGTCCGATATAGATTCACTCAAAATTTCGTAAGGGAAAAGCGGGTGAACGGGTTCAATGTTGACGGGGAAAGACGACACCGGTGCAGCCTCGTATTACTTAATCCAATCGTAAGAATTCGCTTTCTTCCTTGCCTAAAAGTTCTTCAGTTCAAGGAAATGTTTCCGGTGCAACGGGCGCGGGCACTATGGAAAACAGCACAGAACACAACGTACACAATTTTTTGCCGATGCCCACTAGGGCCGCTTCCCTCCTGTTGATGGAAAATCCAGAACTCTACTCGGCGAGATGGAAATAATTTCTACTGGGTAGAATCCCTTTCTCCTTCACTTGGTCTTATATTCCATAAAGATTCAACTGGAAAAAGCTCTTGATGATTTTTCCCACTTGATGATGTAACCCCTTCCACCTCTCGAGTGTAGCCGTTTGCGGTCTCGGGTTCTTTTTTTCTTCGTTCACTCCCACCGACCTTCGCCGAGTTTAGGCAAGTCAGCGAAAATAGAATCCAAAGGCGAAGCAAATTTCAACTGCAAAAAACTGATGGTCACGTCAGCTTCGGGCGCACAAAAAAAATTGATAAAATTCGTCGTCGCAAGACTTGTATTAAACACGACAGCTATACTTTTTCCCGAAAATGTGTTATTGGCGGGAAGTTAGAGAAGAAAGAAACTTGTATCTTATGGTGCTGCAGTCCCTCCACGTCCGAACGGCAGTTTGTTGTCTGATAATTTTTTTGCGCTGCCGAAAACGAATCACTTCCTTGGCTAATGAAACTGCGCGCGCTCCCTCGTCTCCGGTCCCGCCGGCACAAACTTCCGTCCTCTTTCTTTGAGTCTCTACCCCTCACTGAGATCCAACGTGCCGTACTCGGGAATTGCTCCTTCTCCTCTCCCCCGCCTTTCCTGCGGAGGTCGCCGATGTTCACCGAAACCCGCCGAAGGACGCCGGGCAGCATGGAATAAGCAACGAAACGAAAGCGCGAGGACAAGGGAGCTTGAATAATTATATCGCCAATGCTGATAATTGCTGAATATATTTAAAAGGTCCTCCGCCTCCCTTGCGCCTGCTGTGATATTTGTAATAAACGGAGACCAACACATCTTGCAGAACGCGCAAATTTCACAGAAGTATTTGATTTTTTCGCTGACCCAAGAGAGTTTGAGCATTAATGCAGACACTTTTGCTTTCCCATTCCTTCTCCTTTTGGAAGGCAATCGGGAAAATAATTTTTTTCGCCTGTACGAAAGCAACGTTTCACTAATTTGATTAACAGCACGTGAGAAAGAATTTGTAAATTGGCTTACACTAGACATCTTAAATACGTGCACACGTACTTTGGTATTTGCAAGTTACATTTCAAATCCACAAAATATTTATTTATTTCCAAACAGTACAGAGTAACAGCGGTAACTTATCGCAATATTAATGAATCGGTAGGTTCAAGCAAGCGGTGAGGAAACATCTAACGTGGGGAACAAACATAAATTTGCGCAAATGGAATGGCAAAAATTCAATAAATGCGTAAGTATAATGAAGACAATTTAGCTAAATGACTCACTTGTGCTGTGACAGGTAACTTTTAGATAAGCTTTTAAGAATATCTTTTAGATAAACAGGGATTACTTCCTCCCTTCGCATCTTCTCCGCCAGTCCTCTAGAAGGGTTGGCGGAAAGGTATTAAATCTAGCCTTAGTCACGAAATCACTTCTCAGAAGATAATATAGGCGATCATTCTGACCCAGTTGGCAGAGAAACGTACTCAGAACACCTTAGGTGATACCAGACCGTAACGGCTACCTGGGCCAATCTTAGAAGGAGGATATTTCCCGTCCCTAATGTATTTTGGAATACAGCGATCTGTGTTCACGGTTTTGACCAATTAATGAACATTTTTCGGACAGGCTGCGCTTAAATTGATGGACGATATTTAAACCTGGTAGCTAACCCAACTAGGTTCTAAGCAACGAAATAAGTATTTTCAAATTTAAATACTTCAACTTCTAACATCATCTGATGCGGCTACATTTGGGCCGAAAAACCCCTGAGTACGTGTGGCTAATTCGCCAGCTTCACAATTAAGAACATTATGAGATTATTGATAGTTCCTGCAATTTCGTTTGCGGCAATTTTGGATTGTCATCCGTGATGCTAGTTTCATTCCGTCAGTTTTAGTCTGGAATTATGCGAAGGAAAAAAGTATTTCTTGTTCTGCTCGACAATTTCCCTTAATTTTTACTCTCGTCTGACAATATAATGCGGAATTAAATTATTACCTCAGAGTCAGCGTTAAACACGAATGATTTTTATTTCCTAATAGTCAAAGCAGTGCATGTAAATCATCGAGATTCCAGCAACTTCCAGCCCAAGCTATACAATAATAATGTGTCGCTTTGTGCTCGTTTACAACGATTCTTCACGAAACAGCAAGTTTTTCTATGCATTTTGTTGGATTTCGACATTAGACACTTATGAACAGGGTTTCAAATGGCTAGAAAGAGCCTCACAGTTCGATTTATTACTCAAATATTGGTAGTTGACCGTATCATCGGAGAATAATATGACATTGCCGACTACTTCACAATTTAAATTGCTGACATCAAGGAGATGAAGGAGGAGACTCATCACCATTGTCTGCGGGATGACGGGGGCTACAATCATAAAATAAGAACTTTTTCTGTAGTATTTTTTAAGTACTAGTTCACGTTTGCGAGAAAAAAGAAAATCTCAAACGCAATCGACTATTATATTTTAGAATTCAATGAAGGGAAAATGAGATTCGGCTTATGGAATCGATTACATTATAGTGAGCAAGACTTAATGGAACTGATTGTGCCACCACTGTCATGCGTGTCCTTATCTCCCAAGGTGGAGAGGGAAAGTTAAGTAATCTCAATGAGCCTAAAAATTTCACATTAACCTCAACCGCTTCCAGTGATCGTAAGAAAAGGGAATTTGAACATTAATTCATCTCTCTCTGTCGTGTGAATATCCTCTGCAGCTGTATCTATCAGCACACACATTTATGATTCATATAAAACTCTTCTTTCTTTCGACGCCCATTGATCGTGTTTGCAAAAAACTGCCCAAAATACTGGGGAAAAATCCGCAATTAAGAAAACGAGATAGTTTAAGAAAGCAACATCCGAAGGTCAGGGTACAGCACTCATCTTCCTCAGGAACTGGAATATTGCAATCCTAATTGAAACAATACTTCAATCAATTTAACAATCCCTCTAATCCTAAGCCTCTTCAATCTAATTCTTAAAAATATTCCATCACTGTCGGCTGTGTTTGCAGCTTTCCATTACCTCATTTTTCACCTTCCCAGCCTTTATGATATTTACCTTTTCTAATGGAACACACACATCAAAAGATTTATTTGGACTCAAAGTGGCAATTGCCAATATTGCCACTGGGTATAATTAATCCGATTAACAAGTGTAATTTATAAATTTATAAATTAAATGATTATTCCACGAAATGATGAAAAAGTAAACAGATAACCGTAGCAACAACAGAAGTAGTGGTGTCGGAAAGGGCAAAATAAACAGTTGTGTACTCACAGTTGTTGCGAAGTGAGAAAAGGATGGGTTCTCTGCCCCGATAATTTCAAAACCATGTTTTTGCACTTCTAACCTCGAAACATATACATAGCCTTCTTTCCAGTTGACATCTGGGTTTGGTACCGGTGCCTAAGTACCGATACAAACTTAGTATTCTTGCGAAAAGTACCGAGGCAATGACACCGAAGATTCTTATGTACCGAAGATGTACTTATGACCTAGATGTGCGTACAGAGGTAACGGAACCTAGTTTTCTTGCCCAAGGTATAACTATCGATCTTACATTTATAATGACTTAGGTTATCATGAAAAAATACTGTAAAGTAATACTTCGCCCCAAGAAATCATTTTTAATAAGCTCCGGTTCAAGTCTTTCACAATCCTCCACTCATATGGATGTTGTCCTGCTTGGTATCGGAACCCAGGTACCGTACTGGTACGTAGGCATTTTGCACCGGAGTATAGTATCTATATGCACTAAGATTTGTTGCCTTGAGAGTCATGATGGAAGGCATCGGTCTATATCTATTGCCTAGTAGCGCAAATGTCCAGTTCATATTGAGTTGTCTCTGAAGGAATATGTTACAGTTGTGAAAAATTTCGTGCAACCTGACCTCACTCGTCAAAGCGCTTACAACAGAAATAATACCAATAGGATTGAGGACTACTTCCGTAAGTTAAGATAACATTTTGAAAACCATTCAATTTGTGCTCGGAGCCTAAACTATGTGGAAATTCAAAAATATTTTCTGATACCACAGTCTAAAAAGTCTTCTTTAGGCAGTGCTGGTACAATAGTTTCACGTTCTTCTGTAAAATATAAACTTATTCAAAATCATTTATAAAGAATTTTTTACGTGAAGCATTAAACTAAGCAAGGTAATTAGAGAAATCATTCGAATTCCGGAAACGACACTGAACATCACACAAACAGGAATTCGCATTAGTAAGCGATCAAAAGTCGAACGCATTCCATAATTTATGGCATGGCTAATGTTTATATGCATTCAAATCAGAACTTTGAACAATGGCTCTGTTTACTACATAACTATGATATCATGGAAATGTAGTGGCTCTGAGATATTGTGGTTAGTTTCTGCTACTGATTTTTCGTGTTGTTGTGTTCTGCGTCAGTTCCTTGACTTTCGTATAATTTTACTTCATTAATGTCTTGGTAATATAATATTTTATTTCTTTACATTACGCAAAGAATTAACATTTAATTTCTTAGGTCTGTGGACTTCTATAGCGTTTACGAAATACAGGCTAAGTCAAGGCGTTTAACTCAGTGCTAACAACTAGAGTACAGTCCGCAACAAAGTTAACATGCAATAAAAGATTCATCAGATAAGTTTTCAGATTAAGAATAATAAATTTTTTCCATGGATAATTTTTTCGCCTCAGATGAAATAAGTTTTATAGGTACAACATTAATCACCAATTTACTTATGGAAAATAGCCCAATTGACCCCATAGTATACATAAAAAGTTATCCAGCAGATTTACGTGGCAAAGCGCTAGTTATTAATTATTACCGTTGTAATTTGCGATTTCCATAGTATTTGAACAACATGGTTACCCTTTAACTCGCATTTCCAACAAAGCAATTCTTCGGGAAGATTACTGCAGTAAAGGGTGCATTACTTGACCTTGAATGCTCTTGATCAAGCCCGCAAAGAGAACTGCAGATGGAAAGAGTGGGCTCTCTTATTTACAGACTTCTTGTCATGTTTAATGGTTGCGATAAAATGTTTATTAATAGACATGCTTCAGTGGGAAAACGTTCATGTATGAACGGCTACGAGGAGAAATGGATGCGACTACTTTTACCATCGCACCAGTCTCATAGATTATGTCACCATTTCTATATACCCACGGTTGTCAAACAGCTAAAAAAAAACGAAGTTTCGATATAAATACCACTGCCATGGCCTCATCTGCACGGAAGACGCAATGCCACTTCCCTTAATTCGAAACATTTAGGTTGCCCAGAAATCGACCAACAACCGAGGTACAATGCATTCGATACATGAGTTAACAGAGCCATGCTTTCAGCGCAAACAAATTGTCGAATTAATTCGCCAAGACTTTTTCAGGTCATCACGTGAATCAATTCACGAACTAATTTACACGCGATTAGGCGTAAAATTATACAACGCGAAACCGAACATAATAGTTCATCTGACAACCCAGGTTATTCCCACTGTAACGAATGGCATCTCACGAAGCACGGTGTCGTACGACTGAAAGTTACTTGATAATATGTATTAATATACATAATAGGGCTAAAATTCCAACATATACGAGTATACCCTCTAAAGTTAACTCCTTCTACACTAATAACTGAAAACGATGTAACAATCTAATCACTAAAAATCCTAATGAGAGCAAGGTTTGTGACAAGAACTCGGTACTAACAGGTTAGGTAGTGGGACGAAAACATTGGATAGTCGTAAGGAAGAGGTTGCAATCATTATCAACCACACTCACGCAGGGAAAATTCATTGCTTGGTGAGCCTCTAGGGAAACCATAGTCCAAAGAAGAGGTGCATGGAATTAACTATGCACGAATGGTGGATAATTAGCACAGTAAACAGGAGCTACGCATGAGCTGGGCCCTGAAAAGCCCTTAAGGGCACTACTTGTGAACTTATTCTAATCCTATTCCCCAGTCGTGTTGACGATACTCAACTGACTGTTAGTCAACTGGAAATCAGAATTGTTCAGAAAGCAGTGTCGTCGAAGTATATGCATTTTATGAGAATTTACAATCAGATGTTGTAACGCTTGAGACATTGTGTGCAAACAATATACAAAATAATAACTGAATACTCATTTCCATTATTTCAATGATAACCAAGTCACGTCACTAAAGTTTTTTAATGTATTCAATTTGAGGGGGAATGAAGCATGGTTAAATTGATACTTCTCTCCTTCATTCGTTTAGGGATTAAATAGTACCATTGTAACATCTCCCATCTCTGAGACGTAACACGCACCCTTTGATTTATTACGTTTCATGACTGCGAGAGCCACGAAAATTTGTTACCCTTCCTTTGATTCCATGAAGTACAAAAAATGAATCCTGTGGTGTGTGCAAGCATGGGAACTATGAAGAATCAAGGAAGATAAATTTCACTTTAAAAAAATTTATCATCATAATTACATTGCAACCCCCTCCCTCACGCGCAAGCATGGACAACACGATGGCTATAGATATGGGTAAAAGCTGTCCATCCCCAAGACTTATTATCGCTCTCCTCTTCCCTCTCCTAACCCCTTACAAAACCCCAGAAACCATATCTTCGTTTTACGGTTAAGGATACAATTCCCCACCCCAACACACCCCCACCGTCCCAGCCTAAACGATGCCCACGCCGCGGCACCCACCCTTTTACCAACACCCTCTCCGCTTTCCGACCGAGCACTCTCTCCCTCCTCCACATCTGTCCATCCCTCTTCAACCCAAACAGCCCCATCATTCCCCGCTCCTTCCTAAGTCCCAGGCTCGGAAAAACGATGGTCGTCCGCTTTCCTTCCACACCGGGCCACTCCTCACATCTTTTTGCGGCACGTGCCAAGAATAGAACTAGTCCCCGCGCGAGAAAGGAGGGGCTAGGAGGCGGTGTGGAGGGAGCTGGGGTCTGTGGAGGAGGAGTCTTGGTTGCGGGACTAGGCGAGTGGGTAAGAGGCTTAGATGATGAACTCACGCACCGGAACGTCCGACTGCGGGTTTGTGTGGCTGGCCCAGCGTCCAGACCGTACGTACTCACAAGGATTCGTTCGGTGGGAACGGGAAGGCGATGAGATCAAATTCGGGAGGCGAGAGAGTGAACATTTTGTAAAAGGAGACTCCTTGGCTCGTTTCTATGCCATTAGATGGCGTGGTTTTAATCTAAGATAATATCACTCGGGACCATGACGTCGAATTGCGAATGAAACAAACAAATTATGGGCCGGGCCGAGGAGAGTCGTCTAAGAAATCAAATAATTAACCCTTGAATCGCCTTATTCACTTTGAAATTAAAAAGGGATAAATGTGAAAAGAAATGATCACACCGAAAGAAATCTTCAATGTTAAAAAAAAATATGCTTTATCCCGCTTTATTTATGCTTCTCCCGCAAGGAAGTGAGACATTTCTGAAAGAACCTTTTTCTCCTATTAAAACGAGAAAAAACACAGTAACTGCATAAAAAGACACGCTTACAAACACAAAAAAGAGAAAGTAATGTTGCCAATAAAGTTATCCACTGATAAAATATCTCTATGCTTATCTCGATAAATACAAGTGCTATGCAATACATGCTATCGTAAACATTTCGCAACAAAGTGGACGATTCAACACTTATACGACCCTCCAAATGAACTTGAAAAATGTTTACTCTTTTTTCCAATTGCATGGTGATTTGCACGGGGAAATTCTCGAGGGATAATATGAATCGGAGGGCGATACACACGTGAGCAGCTGAACCATTGGCAAGTGAATGGAGGTCAGAGAGAAGTCTCCTATTCCATTAGGATATTTTTAGAAGTTAAGACAAACAGCGTATGAAGCAGAGGAAAAACCGAGAAAGGCACATTTCCAAAACTGGACAGTTGACCGGATGTATAATTTATAGTACCCTTCCGCTCGTATCCTGTCGTACCTCGGTAAAGAATGTTCCCATTATTTATTTTATCACCCAATATTCAATACGGAAAACACAGCATAGATAAAAGTTTTCGCTAATAGTCACAAAAAATAATCTCCCGAAAATATTGTAATTTCCTTTACACCATTTTTGTTACTGTGTACGGTGTTCCACTCCTTACAATACGAAACGCGAGTAGAAATTTCATCCCAGAAGCCATTAATCGGAAAATGGCATTCCATGAAAAGTGTAAAGAGAAAGACAAGACGCCAATTTAAGCTCAAGTTTAAGAGGCATTCTTCCACTTTATTAGTTTCATCGATTGGTTCAGCATCCGCACAGGAAAATGCTGTACTCGCTCTCCACTCGGACTATACATTTACATAACAAAAGCCATTTCAAGCACCCGAAATATTATTATTAAAAAGAGAGATTTGACATTTTAGACAAACATAGTTATCATTGCATGACGAACATAAGTATGCATGTGCATACGTGTTCGTATGTTTATTTACATGAGCAAACGTACGTTCATATTTATATACCCACATTTATGAACTCGTATTTTTTCACGTTGGCTTGTGCCCGAACAACCCCTGCCACACGTCCTCGTGGCGTTTTTCGGGGTAATATGTACGTAGATATGTCATACAGCATCAAGGGGGAGCGAATAGACTATTTACGATTAAAAAAATGCTCAAGTATGTACCGATTATATTTTTAGACTAAGTTCACACGGGACGCAATTTTTTTCCAAATAAAATAAGTCCCTGGATAACTCTGCACAATTTCTCATCCTCACTTGCCACGCTTCGTCGCTCACTTGCTTCGTCACCTGCAACACTTCCAACAAAAATCCTCACACCGGAATGGACTACTCCCCAAGCCCCACCCGTGGCATGCCTCGGAGAATAAACTTTAATTTTCTTTGATTTCACAAAGACCTCGAATGAATCCGAGTTCATTATGCCTGAATTACCTCACACATGTAGATAAACGTACGTGTAAAAGGAAATGATCATTTATGGTACATCCCTAGCTTTCCATACCATTTCCCAAGGAAAACTTCTTATCAGTCTTCAGTACACAAAACGCCTCATCAATCTTCCATACATTAAACTTGGTTAAGCTATCGGTTCTTCATGGAATAAGCAGGTATTCTGAAGACCAGCTAACGGAAAAATATTTTAAAATTTCTCCAACTGAATCACCCCTATGGGTAAAACAGATAAACCAGCAGTCGTACGTGTGTGAAGATAAGTTCCAGACGGAAACTGACGAATCCGGGGCGTGCTTTAAGTATGAGGGTGTGGATGGAATTGGAACAACTGGTTGAAATACAGCGGCTGGGCTTCTCCTTAAATTTTTTTTATCTTAAATTTTCGTGCAAAGTTTTTGCCTACCTCTTCCTTTGCTTGCCTTTTCCCCTCATTCGCTATGTTTTTCTCCTTCGCGTTTTGAATATCCAGAGGAATCCCAATACCCCAACCATTACTATATTCCGGTTTTTAAGCTCAGTGCGACTGCTTCCATGGGCCTCTCCTTCCCATTTTCAACAAAAATGTCCTCGTCTTGAAATTCATGTGTATATCCATTCCAAAACGATCCCAGCAGAAGTACAAAAAATGTCACACCTATCCTATATTCAGTAGAACTCAAATACTCTGTAGGAATACACAAAAATAATAACCCAAAGGAAATTTAAATTAAAATTAAAAATATTGAAATGTTTTAAAGGCACAAGCACGCACAGCAGTAAAAACGCACTTTTTCCGGTACTAGTACCATTAGTCAAAGAGCCATTAATTACGATTCGTATTATCACTCTTGAGTAGTTACACTTTTCGAAAAGCTAACGCTCTTGCCACTACATCCATACACTAAACTTGGTTCTACAAGAAAGAAATACATAGTAATTAATGTAACGTGAGTTTCATGAGGCCAAAATTGTTCAACAAACACACTGGAGGAAATAAGTTCTAAATAATGGAACATTTTGAACCGTGTTGCAGATTCTGTTGTTCACAAACCATCTCAAGGCACATTACACAACACTAATCAGAAATAATCCAAACGTTGCGCAGCAAAAAACGTCTCAGAATTTCACTTCTTGTCACGTTAATCCAAGCGCTTCTTTCGGAATACAACAAAGAGCTCCGGATTGTGTTATCAAACATCCTTATCCGAGAATAAGTATATTTCCACGGTTATAAATCACGATATATTTTTAAACAGCGAAGGAAAATATTTTAATCTGCAACAGTTTTACTTTCAGTCAAAGGAAATGTATTAATGATGCTGGGATTCATTAAAAAAAACCCTGACACTTCTGGCCAAATTTCCAAAAGTACGAGGCTCATCAATGTGTGAGGTACAACAAACAAACATTATTTTCTCAGAACTCATTGTTCATTCCTTCCTTCGGTGCTCCCTCAATTGCATCCCTTCGCGGTCGTTCAACTTTTCCAAAATTTCCTCCAAAATGATTATTATTCGTAAAATGCCCGACAGCGACTTCCAAGAAAGTTTGAGTCAACGCCGAATACGTAATTTTGCCAGCCGACCGGGGCGAAACCCCTCCTCACTCCTTCCCGCCAGTGGCGCACAGATGAGTTGGTAGCACCAATCCAAGAGCAGGGCAGCAGCAGGTGCGCTAAAGGAATGATGTCACCCAGACTTCGTTTTTTCTCCCCGAAGACAGGTTGAGAAAAGGGGAGTGACCACGTTGTATGTTTGTCCACAAAAACAAAGGTACACCGGGCAAGAGTAAAGAACTTCTTGGGAACCGGTTTCAGTTGAAGATCTCCTTTGAGCTCGTCTTATCTAATTCATTCGAATGTGGATGTAGCGTAAGTCTTGTGGACATTACGAATAGGAATAATCGAAAGTTTTATGTATATTTTTCTTAAAGGATTAAAGAAAGAGTGACTGTTCTCACTTTCTCCGTCTTTTTTTTCGATTTCCAACCGTAAGCTGTCTTCACCCAAGAGCCACTGATGGCATGTTTTCTCTAACAAAAGGACAGTCCCTTCATCGGCCGAATTATAACCGAAACTCTCACGGGCTATTAGAAAGTGTGTTCTATCATTGAAACGGTACGGGAGGACCTGCATTCATGCCGATTTTCAGATATCCTCATAAATTTCAGATACGCTAACGATTTGTTTGGTGAGCTGAACCTTTTAAACCTCTCAAGAATATAAAAAAGAAAAAAATTGGCATCCATGTAAAAAGAGAAGAGAGGATAGGAATGGTTATGATTTATTATGAAGTTTCGTGCATCTTTCGCCCTCACAACCGTTGATTTCAACCGTCCGGAACGCTTGTAATCATATCTTCTCGATCCGGACCAATCATAGGGCAACATGTGCTTTCCCAAAGACCTTATTCAGATGAAAAAATCATTGCTGCAAATTTCGTGGTAGTCAATTATTTCATTTCTTAGCTTATTTTTATTAATACTACTCAACTTGGCCTTATCGATACATAATAGAATATCAAATAAATTTCACCAAAATTGACAGATTCAAAATATCCTTATTTGGAGATTTTAAAAAGTAAAGATCTTTATTGATTTCCTCGACGTAGTCAGATACTAGTATTCACTATTTAATAACCTGTTTGTTAAAGTTAAAACAGTAAATAAATGAACTTAAATAGTACACTTTCCCGATGCATGGTGCACAGGAGCATTAGCGTAGCACTACCGCCAAAATGTTAACCTACATTCTCTCGGGATGGAAGCCAAACCCGGGAGGAGTCAACGACACAAGCACTTGGCAACACCGATGACTATTTCTAGTTTCCAAAGAGTAACCATCAAGAAATTCACCAAATGGGAAACAATATTCGGAAATCACAAATGAAATTCCATCTTCATTTTGTATTAAATACTGTTTGAAAAATATTCAGCACACATGCGGTTGGTTCTCAAATGGGAAATCTGAGAGCGAGTAGGTATCGGAAATAAGACGGATGTAATCGACTGTTTTCTTTGCAACTGCCGTCCGCACCTCCGAACGATCACAAATTAGCAGCACAATTGGCTTATACAAAATATTAGGGGAGTTTCACAAGAGCCGGGTGGGGCCGGCCTCTCTCTCCCCTCCCATTGTATTTCCTGCTAACGTCTAGGACTGTGTCGTAAATACGATCGTTTGAACTCCTGAATAGTTAATAAATGGGCACTGTCCATAAAAACAATAATTGTAAATGCTTATTTGATAAGCATTGGACTAGTTATCAGTCGGCTAAGTAGGAATATTTCAATTTAACTAGCTAATGAGAATTACAACTTACTTTCTTCAAAATAGACTCGCACATAAAAATAATGAGACATAAATGAACCAATTATCATTCTCAGTGATACGCGATAAAGATACTAATGAGAATTATCACTGCATTAAACTCTGGGTTTATTTTGTTAGGTAAAGGTAATGAATACTCAGCCCGAACTAGACTAAATGCGTGCGTGGTTCAGACATTCGAGGTAACATATTAAGTTATTTCTAAACTTTAGTCACAAAAATTACCTTTACAACTACTGGAACGTTTGAGCTTGGTACATGAGATATTTATGGCTAGGTAATGGACACTAGCGATGCATTATTTTATTAAAATCAGTTAGTTCCTTAGCATTCTCCATTCTTTTAGTTTTTACAATAATTGAAAAAATAAATATCAGCATTTAGAACCACGTTGAAATTATTTTCGCAATAAGTACGGTTAGCAGAATAGGCGCCTTACCTCGAAACTGTTAGCAGTATTTTAAATCAGCAATGCATGAATTTGTATGAAGAAGGTGCGTTCAAGTTTTAAGGTCACCCAATTTTTTCTCGGAACTGGGAATAATATAATACATCATATAATTGCTATTTCGAATCTGAGACACCTCGATAGTCAGAGCTGTTGATGAAAAACCAAAACAACAGATTTCCGAAAGGGTAAGTCTTGCCCTTTTGCTAATGATATATTTGGTTCGGGAGAAATCAATGTCCCAGTGGATGCGCTTTTCTACATTTCAAAAAAACTTTTGCCTAAAGTACCTCATGGTAAACTAATCAAGAAGCTAGAAGCCTATGGCATAGATAAAAATATCCCGGGCTATATTAAAGTCTTTTTCAATGGTCGAGTAAAAAGAGTAGTCAAATATGGAGAGCTCGAATGGAGCAGAAGTCACTTCGAGTGGTCTCCAGAGAAGTGTTATCCTTCTTTACGTTAAAGACATTAACTCCGTATTTAATAATAAGATACCCTTATCTACGAACGATGCATCGGTTTACAAAGGTAGGTACCCGTAATCCTGAGGTAAAAAAGCTTTCGCAGATGACCTAAATGCTTCACAACACCGGTGCGATACTTGGCAACTAAAATTAAACTTAAAAAAGTACCTAGTGATGAATTTTTGAAAAAAAAAGAGCAATGCCCTCCCGAACGCCTACTGCAACTAGAACACCGAAATAGAAAGTATAGGATCGATTGAATACCTAGACGTTATACCCTCACTCACAACCTCTTCTGGGTGTAACATATAAGGGGAATATGTGGAAAACCTAACAAAAATTAGGATATGGATTGAAAAAGCATTGGGTAAATGTGATGAAAGGTTAAAGAGAAGTGTTATCTTTCGCTCGTTAGGCCTCATTTAGAATATTCTATCAGTATATGGGATTTTCATGAAGTTGGATTGATTTGCCGAATTGAATCGCGTGCAGCGTAGGACTAGATTTTTAAGACATTGATATGACAAACTGAGTAGTGTGTCAAAATTATTAGAGGAGCTAGGTTATTAATTACTAACGGAGCGAAGGCTAAATTATAGATTAAATCTCTTGCATAAAATGGAAAGATGTCTCTTTAGAAATTATGTTGAAAATGTGTTATTAGCCCCATCGTTCTGCGGTGGACGTGATAATGTCAATAAAATTAGAGAGATTAAACGCAGAACAGATTTAAGACGCCATTTTTCCCAAGAACGATATGGTAACGTTGTCCGACCGCGCTCTGGGGGAAAAGCATTTCGGGTCGAAATTAGTCTGTTGTGTCATCACCACCTACCACACACCCTGGCGGTGGCTTGCGGGGTGCTATATAACAGAATAAAAATTGTATTAAAAAAAAAGATACGGTTGAGCATAAAATACGCAGGTCCTCCGTTTTCTCTAGTAAGGCAGATGACTGCACCGTGGTGTACAGTGGAATCGTGGCTGCTGCCAGAATGAGGAGCGTTTTCAATATTTAAAATGAAGTCGTATTATGTTCAAGAACAGCGTGGCATCCTTTGTCTCCACCTCTGTCGTTTAAAATCCATCGAAATCAATCGTCGATCGAGTAAAGTATACGGTTATTGCGTTATACGTGTGAAAAATGTGAGTTCGCAAGTGCAAAAGTTCATAGAAACCTGAACGTTCAGTGACAACGAACCCCAGAAGCCTCGGGCGGTGTTTCCAGTAAGCAAAAGGGACCCCTACAGAATGGCACTCGACGGCCATGAAATCATGCCATCGACGTTATTAAAAATGTGTAAGTCTACAGGGAGGCTATGTTGAGAAGTTTCCAATTTGTGCCATAAGCCGTTTGCCAGGAAGTAATTAGGAAGCCATATAACTTGAACAAACCTCTGCGTGCGTGAATACTGAGGACGTTTTGTCTCACAGGCATTTAACGTCTCGGAGACTTAGGTATTGGCGCGACCTTGTTACAAATTGGGTGTGTTTCTGTCCATCGGCATCCATTCATAATTAGCTTGAGTACACAAATAGGCATATTAATTAAACTAAGAAAATGTTAAAAGCTATAAGGGAATACTGACAATTAAACAAAATTACCTTGATGAAGGCAATAAGACTTGGAGAGACATTTTTTCGGCCACTTAAATCCGCAAGGAACTTCTTATGCATTGATTTTATGCTAAAGTAGGGTCTTTCTATTCGGGGACGATATTGCTGACATTAAAGCTACCGCCCACGAAGAAATTGTATGGTAATGCTGATAATGTAGATAATGAAAGGAGTGCTCCTTACCGACTTAAGTCGAGTTAATACATTTTCCGAAATGGAAGCAACTGTTGCGCATGTCATAACAAAGATAAATACCATTCCCTTCCTGCTTGTTTTCCGATGAGTTCATTTATTTTCACTCGGGGAACCATTTGACGATCTGTGTGGGCCTTCGCTCAAGCATACATTTTTGGGGGTTGAGAAATCCCCGAAGAGCGCTATTCCGGGAAATCTCAGGGCATTGCCCTGGCCCGGTTATGGCACTGGTCATCGCTCAATAAATCCTTTTCACTATCTCCATTCTTTATTTCGCCTCTTCAACCTGATTCCCCCTCACACCTACTTTTTCTATCTAGACACGCCCGGGACACCACCTTTTCTCTGGAGGGGACTCGCCCGCGCCTCTGAACCTTTAAGAATACACACTATTGCACCATGCTAATGAAGATCATCACAGATAAATGGAGTTTTAAAATCTCCAGTGATAAATGAAATAAATCATGTTGGGGTACGGAGGTTGGTTCTTTCAGCACAAGGAGCACATGCTGGTAATTAGTCAATTTTATCAATCAAATAAGGGTATTTATTAGAATATTTTGGCGGGGTATCCAAATTCGAACGGGAAATAACATTTTTTCGGCGAAGAGTGATCGCTATTTATTTGTGTCTATTTGGAAAATGGGCATAATATGGTTACTTGGTTTGTAACATAAGTATTTGGATATTTTAAGATAAAAAAACAAAATCTCACTTGTGTCAGTATACAAATGAGAGCAAAACACAAGTTACACAGCACTCCACAAAAGAATAAAACGAAATTTCAATATTACTTGCTAGAAGATTGACACCACAATAGCCTAAGAGTATAGATCATTAGAACCAGATCAAGTATCACATTGTGACTCTGAAATTTACATGGTGTAAGCACAAAAGAGCGATTACATTTTAATGTGATGTAATGCTTACAGAAAAACTAAATAATAAACAGTTAAACATCTGATATAAATTAAATCAGCCATAATTGTCAATGGTCAACAGTCAAACAGTTATATTCAGTCTTATAAAGAATTTATAAGTAATGTAGATTTTCCTCAAAAAGAGGCTATTTCCAACAGGGAAATATAACAATGATTTCTGTCATTCAGTTTGCAACCAATCCAAAAATATTCTGACCCAAATAGTGCAGTGGTCCCTCACCTTAGCATCATCCAGTATTCCTCTGACTTTCATAATTCTCTCACCCAACCAAAATTTGTCCAAACAATGCAACAATGTGGTAAAAACCCCAAAGATGGAAAATTCACTTTCCCTACTCCCCATAAACAGATTTTAATTTATGGGTGGCTCCTAAGAGTGATTGGGAAGACTATTGGGAATTATACCTGCATTCCAGACAACTTTCAAAAATTCATTACAGACAACTTTCAGTTTTCTGCCTGTTCATGGTATAATAGGGGAAGAGCGGCAGAAATTTGAAGAAGACAGGACAAGCAGGCTATATTTAGTGGCAATGGAATGCTGAAAACGGTGATCGATAGTAGAACAATGGGCAAGTGAGGGTGAGGTAGAAAAGAATAGGAAGTTTGGATAGAATTAAGGGAGATGGAAAGTATTAAGAGATAAAGAATGATTTATTCTTTAGCTCTACAGATTTATACAGCTTCGGGTTTAAGCATTTTTGACCATGTTAGTTAGTGCTTATGTGTACAGAAATGTGTAGATCCAGCATCCATACAAAATCTGCCTAAGCCAGCAGACAACTGCTAATTATGATCAAATATTTTCTGATATCCAATGACAATCAATGAAATCAATATCTAAAGAGAGGTATTCTGGTACCATAATGTTCACGCTGAAAATAAACATAATTTTCCTAACTATAAAAAAATGAAATCACAGGAAATGTTAAACTGTCATAGAGCTACAATTAGACCCCAAGCTTACATTAACAAAAAATTGGTCTAGAAAGCCATAACCAAATCAAAATTGATATTCCAAGAAAAAGGATTTTAAAGTAAATTGCACCACTGAATACACATTCAAGTAGGTTCATGCACATTTTAATCAGGTAAGTAAACACAAACAGATAAATTTAAAGTATCAAAATCAAGCAATACACTACTACATGCATACCAATTGGTTTTAATGTTACTCTCCATATAAAGGGATCAATGTGAAGGAATTGCTGCAGCTCATTCTGAGCATACTCCGTGCACTTTGACTCTTGATTCAACCCAAATATTAGCTTTCTTAAATTTATTTGTAAATTGATTACCATTTGTTCCCATGACAAGGTTTACTTTTAACTTAATCATCAGGATAAATTTAGCAAAATCTGAATGGGAAAAATTTATTATTAAAATGCTTTGTCACAGTAAAATAACCCATGCTAAAAAAATAATCCCTTTTTAATTATTTTTTCAGATGAATGCACTGCCTCTCTAAAAGACATTTTGGATTTTAAAAAGAGGCAATTTTTAGATAAATAAGAGAGGGTACCAGTAAATAAGGAATTGAAAAATAAAAATAAGTAGAATTTTATACAAAGGACATGCTCTAGGCAGGAATATTCTGTCACAAGATTAAGCCTTACCTCTTCCATCTGTTGCATTAGTTCCTCCTCTGAAAGTGTTCCATTTGTAGTTTCATTATGCATAGATTCTGTAGATATTTGCTCACTAGGTGAGGCTACAAATGGAGCTTCTGAGACCAACTCAGAATCATCTTTCAAAACGTTATTATCATGTCCAATGACAGATATATTTTCTCCAGATGGGCTGCTGTCTTTTATTGTCTCTGAAGTCACAACATAAGACATAATTCCCATTGTATGACTCTGAGAAACCTTTATTTCTGTCAGAGTTGTTTCTGTGATCTCCCTTCCCTGGAAAAGCAAAAGAAGTTGAAAATTAAATACATAATATGGTACCAAAAATAAAATTCTATTTTGGATTTTAATAGGGAGTGAGGATTTGTTGGGTGGGTTAAGTATGCATATGAAGTGATTCAATGTAAGTATGCATCTGAGGACAAGATTCTTTGGAATAAATGGATGAAGTCAACCATCCACTCCAAATTAGGAAATGGGAAACAATATTAAATAAATAGAATGAATTATTATTGACAAAGTTAAGCATGAGGGGAGAAGAAAAAGTTTTATAGAAAACATTGGAAATAAGTCAAAAACTTCCTGTGTACATTAATAGGCATGATAGCTTGCTGGGAACAAGTAAAGAAAGAGAAGTGAACAAACATTTCTGCAGATGAAGTTATCAAATGAGACACCAGAATCAAATGCTAGCAAAAGTAATGCTGATTGAATAAATATGAAGACATAAGAGAAAAGAGTGGAAATCGATCAAGTCATCAAACCACTCCTATGAATGATTGCTATTGATGGTGACTCTTAAGTGGAGCATGTTAGAATATTAAGAGTTAACACTTTTGGTAATCTACTTGTTTAGGTAGGCTTTGGATGGAAAAAAGCTGCACAATGGTATAACACCCTCTTGCCTCTCCTAGCAAAACAAATCTGACATCCAGCCCTACAATAAGACCCTCTTCGAAACCATCAAAAGTTCATATTTATATGTATGTATATGACATTGACACTTATTGAAAAACTGGGTAGGAGAAGAGTGATGAATTTTGTTGATGAGAAATGTCTCTTGAGTGAAGAGGTCATTCTAATTCTGGACCATGTATTTCACATTCCCTGACACTTTAAATTTTGCTTCCCTAGACCAGTGTTCTCAAACATTTTTTTACATTCACCCCTATACAGCATTTCATCATTCCAATACACAAGCATTCTGGTTTCCTCCCAGAATGAGGTGATTAGTGCAATAAATGCTTGTCTTTCAACCCCAGAATAGTAAGCATATTTCTTTATTAAATCATTGTTGTTATTGATAGTCTACCATTTTAAGGAGGTTTTGGATAGACACAAATAGATCACGGCTAGATTTCTTTTCCTACCTGACACCTCAAACTATAATGAAATCTTTTAACATTATTTTCTGTATTTTCCATTAAAACTAAAAAGAACCTTTGAATGAACAAACAGTGAAGAAAAAGTGAACAAATTAAAAACGACAGTAAATATATTGATTATTTTACTTAAGAAGAACAATTTATTATTTTTCTAGGAATTGAAAAATATTTTCAAAGAGCTAACTAATGACACTGGAAAGATTGCGTGATCATATCTTTTTAATTAACTTCTTGGAATCACGGTGTGTAAGTAAATATTTTTTTCTAAAGTTACAATGATAAACCTTGTACAAGGGAATTACCATTTCATTTGACTCCAGGTATTTTCAAGGATTGCCAGAAATTTTAATGGAATGTATTCCCATGTGGCATAATCTCATTAAGAAGAACAATAAGCACTGATTTCACATTGCATCACATTTTATACAAGAAAGACAAACGTTTCAGCAAAGACTGTGAGAATATTACATCGTGTAATATCTCTTTATAATGGCCAAATGGTATCATTACATACTAACTTCAAAATATCAAAAATTTGAAAAGTGAAAAATACACTTAAAAATAGATGGAGAAAACTGCATACCTTCTATTCTTTTTTATTAACTAGTCCGTTCAGCTGAATAGTTGAGTTTTGGTTGATCAAAAAAGTGTCAGTGATAAAAAGTTATGGACAATTTCCTAAGTTGAATGAATAAGCTGGGCTTAGAGTCTTTCATCATAAATTTTGCCATAAAAATTAAATCTTTACCAGTTCCTTTCATAGGTTTGTCAGGACTACCCATGTAATTGTAATTTATTCATTCACCATAAGCATAGAATTATGCATGGCTTTGTCAAAACATGTTTTACACTTCATTTCAGTAAAAAAAAACATTATGCAAAATCAAAACAATATGCAAGTACAATACATACAATTTACAACTTTTTGGAATTAACACATTTCAGTTATACATTTGAAATGGTATGCATTAGAAAATCATCTACACTATAAAATAATTTACATGAAAGTAGTTTTTTCACGGCACACTTAAATTTAAAGGAACTTTTGATATTTTTAATATAAGCAGGCAATTTATTGTACATAAGTGTTCCCTGATGATCTATCCCTTTAATCGTTTTATTTACTCTGTGCTGACTTACATGGAATGCATTTTGGCTTCTCGTATTATGACTATGAAGGTCACAGTTTTTAATAAACATGTTCTGATTTTTGTTAATAAGAGACACTGTTTCAAGAATGTAGAGACAAGGAAGAGGTAAGATTTTTAGTTTTTCAAAAATAGGTTTACTGGGAGCTCTATTATTAGAATTAGTTATTATGCGAATAATCTTTTTTTGCATTTTAAATAATTTTGGAAGGAAGATAGAGGAGCCCCAAAAGGGAATACCATAATGGAGAAGTGACTGCACATAGCCAAAATATATAGTCCTCAATGCCTGAATGCAAATGATTTCCTTGAGTACACGGAATGCATAACAGATTTGTGCCAGTTTTTGAGATAAATTATTAATATGTTCCTCCCATGAAAGATTAGAGTCAATCCAAATACCTAAAAACTTTGTTACCTTTAGTTCTTTTATGGGGCAACTGTTAATTATTGGATATAAATTTATTAACTTCTTCTTGAGATTGAAGTTTAAATAATGGGTTTTACTAACATTTAAAGATAGCTTATTGTCAGTGAGCCAGTTCATCAAATTATGTGTAGTTTCTGTTACCTCGTTCATTAACTGAGTGGGATTATGGTTATTAAAAATTAAGTTAGTATCATCAGCAAATAGTATTGTATTGGAGAGTGGTAAATTTGCAGGTAAATCATTTATGAAGACTAAAAATAGTAGTGGTCCAAGAATGGAGCCCTGCGGAACTCCACAAATAACAGAAGTTGTACTTGATACAGATGAATTCATTTCAATATATTGTGACCTATCAGTTAAATATGATTTAAACCAGTCCTTTGCATTACCTCTTATACCATATGTTTCTAATTTTTTTAAAAGAATTCCATGGTTAACTGTATCGAAAGCTTTTTTTAAATCAATAAAAAGCCCTGCAACATGAATATTACTATCTAAGGCATTCCATATATTCCTTGTCAATGAGAAAAGGGCATCATTAATGGACTTATTCCTTCTGAAGCCAAATTGATGATTGTCAATGACAGAGAATTTATCAAAAAAGGAAATCAATCTCAGATACATGACCTTCTCCAAAATTTTGGAGAAACCTGAAAGTAAGGAAATTGGTCTATAATTCTCAATGTTTTCCTTCTCTCCTTTTTTAAACAGAGCTTTAATTTTTGCAACTTTAAATTTGGAAAAATTAAAGCTCTGTTTAAAAAAGGAGAGAAGGAAAACATTGGTTGGAAAAATGGTGTCCATTCGGTTCAGGTTTTCAAATTACATCATTCTTTTAGATTTTTTGCATAAAATTGTATCTTTTCTATGTCTTCTTCACCGTCTTAACTACTAAACTTTGTGAATTGTCTCAAAAGGTATTCTGGATCAAGTGACCCCTGATTTGTCATAGCTCACATTAAGTGCTGTAACAATGATTTGAGTGAACTGGTATACAAAAACACTGACAACAGCATATAACCTCATGCATGTGCACCAAGACTTGTGTTATAGCATACTAGAGAGAAGATAAAACGGATGGGTGATGAAGGTTGCTATATCCTTTCTAGAATGACTCTCAACTTATAACTTTCTGTATCTTGTAGTAGCTTCTAATCTTATGATAGGACACATTTTTTAATGCATTGGAATACTCTATGTTGAAACTCCATGGTGTTACAACAAGGACTTTCACATATGGGTCCCAAATATATTGGAGACATTGGTATTTTAGATGGAGTCCAAAAAGACCAAGATTAGAATGGCTGCTATATACAGATACCTATTTAAGGAAGGCCCACCATGTTTGGCTCAGGGTACTTAAAAATTCTATCTCATGGCAGAGGAGATTTTAGTCAAGATTTATACAGAAAAATTAGCTACATTTGTTTTACCTACTTGGTTTTTCACCTATAGAACTTAGCCCAGACATCAAGCAAGGGAAAACCTTAAGAATGAAAACTGAAACCATGATTTTATCACAACTATCAGTCAACCACATCTTTTATACCAAAGTGAGATTATCAGTGAAAATGTTTTCTATACTTTAGTTACTGATGACATACTACATGTGGCTACTACATCAGATAGTATGACATCAACAGCTTAAGGATAGAAAAAATGTTTACTGTCACATAATCTCACTTTGTATAAGTCATTCTGCTTTAAGAACTGCATGGAGAAAGAAGAATGGTTAATAAATGCCAAAGAAAAACTTTGTTTCAATCCACCACTTTATGTGGTGGATTGAAACAAAGTTTTTCTTTGGCATTTATTAAAATGAACTTCCACAAAGTTGAGGCTGAAACTATGGATTTAAGAAGAATGGTTATTGAAATTTTGTTTCAAGACTTTGAAATTAACATATGTGATCATCATCATCAGTATTTCAATCCTAGGATTGGCTTACTGCAGGCCTCCATTCCACTCCATTCATTGTCAATTGCCTCAATCCCTGACACCTTCTCTCTTTTACATCCTTCCTAATTTGTTCTATGCACATGTTGCTTGGTCTTCCTCGTGGAATCTTCCCTTCTATTATATTCCTTTATCAATCCATTGTGCCTCAATGCGTATCCAATCCATCTATTTCTTCTTTGTCGTAGAGTTCTTCACATGGTCCTACCCTCTTCTACTCTTCTATATACTTCCTCATTCCTTACTTTGTCTCTCCATTGAATCTTTATCATTCTCCTCCAGCACCATGTTTCAAAGGCTTCTATTCTTTGCTGGTGCATTTCTCCAATGTTCCAAGTCTCGGAATCATAGAGTGGTATCATACCATCCATGGTACACATGAAAGTCTTGATGAATTGCTTCCTTGTTTCCAGCCTTAGGTTCTTTGAACATAGTAATTGCCTCTTCTCCATGAATGCATTCTTAGCTTGTGTTATTCTTCACTTGACATTGCATTCAAATGCACATATGTGATAGGGAGCAAAATTAGTGATTGAAAAACTTTAGGCAAATGAAGCTAGAGAGATATTTCTGATGTATTCCACCATGTTTATTACAAAGTGTTAGGATAATGTATTATTGACTTACTTTTTCTATCTGTGAACTTCACCAGGAAGATATTGCAAATTCATTATTTTTCAAACAAAATATTTGTTTTCATATCTGTATTAAAATCAGGTTTGCCAATGATTACGATTTAGTTTGTCAGTCAGCCAAAGGTTAACATACATTGCTGAGTGTCTTGAAAAGTCAATGTGATAGGTATGGGAAGAGAATAAACATTAATAAAACAAAGGTAATGCAGTTGTTGAGAAAGAGGATATCTAACTTAAATATTAAAATAGGAGGGTAAAAAGTATAGCAGGTAGAGCAGTTTATGTATCTCGGAAGTGTTCTGGACAAAAATGGTCAAAGTAGTATGGACATGTGATGAAGAATTGTGCTAGCTAAAGAAGCTTAAACTAGGAGGAGGGAATTTACAACAGAGACATTAAGTAAAGGTGTTAAGAAAAGACTCATCAAAACTTTTACATTAGCATGGTTTTGTACACCATGGAAACATGGTCATTGAAGCAGGATGATAGGTATAGATAGACTTTTGAAATGTGGTAGTGGAGAAGGATGTAAATGGTGAAGTGGACTGAAAGTAAAACAAATAAGGAAGTGTTAGCCATGGTGGAGGAGGAGGACAGAATCGTTGGGAGCAATCCAAAAGAGGCAGGAAAAATGAATACAGAACATTTTGAATGGCAATGGGGTGTTGAAGAATGTGATACAAGGGAGAATATTAAGCAAACAAAGGTGGGTAGGCATAGGATAGAGATGTTGAATGGAATGAAGGGAGGAAAGAAGTATGTGGAGTTGAAGAGGGGCTTGCAATGTTGAATATCAGATTGTATTCTGTTAAGAGAGGCAAGGAAATCATCGCTGTACCATTTGCTAGCTTGTGCTCCTCCAAAGCCTAGCTTAACTGGTAGATTCACAAATTAAATAATAATCCATAATGATCCTCCTCATGGACTAAAACCTAGATATGATGGTAGGACTCGGGCATCCTGGTTACCCCTATAGTTGTGCTGGCAGGATCAATGATAATTGCTCCTGTGAGGGTCATCCAAGCCAGATAGGATAAAGGGTAGCAGACAGACCAAAGGTAGTCCCTGCAGTATCTGCTTCCAGTGAGGTAGCCATTTCAGTGATGGTATCATATTATAAACACTATTAAGGAAGGCAACAGGAAACCACCTCAATTAATTATCGCCCATAATAATAATGGACACAGATCTGAGTATAAGTCCTGGAAACTATGGGCCTAGTCCACTGGTTATTATATTGAGCCCAACAGCAGGAGAGGCAAGATTTCTTTCTGGTTATTTTCTTGCCAAATCCTTACAAAGCTAAAACAGTAGCACATAAAACACAGATGAGGACTGCATAGAATAGGGAATTATAATATTGGGACAGAGAAGAAAAGTGGGAACATATTAAAAAAGAATACCATAAACTGCAAACAAAACTAGAGGAACAGTAAATAGGAAAAGGACAAGAAAATCATGGACTAGAGACGAGATGATTAAAAAAATGGATGGGAGACAGAAATGGAAGAATTTAACCAAAGAGTTATCCAAAAGAAAGCACAAAGAGTTCAACAATAAACTGAGGTGTTCAAATATGGCGGACACACTTTCTTCTAAACACAGAATCAGTAAACCCAAAAGTTGACTTTACAGAAACCCAATAGCAAGTAAAAAGATGTACTCATAGAAGGAGATAGCTCCTTTTCTTATGCAAGATCTGCTTTATAGGTTTACAAATCTGGTAAGCAGAGCATCACACAATTTGAGTTTCTATCTATGAATTTGGTACATAAGGCCATAAAATATTTCTTTAACTATTAATTTATTACCATAAACAGTTGTTCTGGCCATAAATAATTTTCAAATGGAACAAAGTTAAAAAAAACTACAGAAAATTCACTAGCATTGTAACCATTACATTCTTACAATTGTACCAACAAATACAAAAGATTTTCCTTGTTCATTTGAGAATGCATATTTTCAACAAGTATATGTGCCAATATTGAGGTGGAATAATGGTAGTTATTGAGGAGATGAATTATAAATGAGTAGATTTACACCAGATAAGTTGGAGGAAATTCATAAAATTATCCTTAGGTACTACTACAATTTATATACTCTATATGACAACAGTGTGCCTTATTCTGAATGGATCATTTATTTAATGCATAATATATTTCAATTTCTAAGTTAAAAATACAGATCTGTTTGCACTCTTCAAAGGAATTCTTGTTTTTACTGAAGACTAACAAAAATTGAAAATATAGAAGAGACAAGACTTGTATAAACACAGTGGAAATCAATGTAGTCCTGCAGGTAACACCCACGAAATGATCATGTGTGTTGAAGGAACATCTATCAATGAACCAGAATGGAGTGAAATAATTTTAACAGTGTAGCCACTTATAATCATAACAAATCTTAGTATTGGGAAAAACTAGCAAGAGCATTCATCCAGATAATCAAGGATGAATGTATCCCTCCAGTAAAATGTCAAGTATTTTTATGTTTATCATTAATAATGGAAAATTATGCCTGCACTATGTAAGCTACACTTTCCTTCAAGATCTTGGTTTCTTAAGGAAAGATATACATGGATTCAGGGGTAAGGATTAGAAAGATAGACATTGAAAGAGAAGAATTTAAGAGGGTCCACTTGTGAAAAAATAAAAGTCTCTTAGAAGAGGTTTCCTTGAACTTGAATAATAAAACACCAATTGATTTTCATAGTATAAGCCATTACTGCTATTTTATGGGTTTTAAATAATGATCATGTATCAAGAATTAGATTGAATGAATGAATGAGAACTGTGATGACTGCTATTTTGCATTGTTGCTAAAAAAGAGAACTGCATCTACATATAAACGAAGTACTTTAGTAATGCACAACATAGGGTGGAAAATTAATTTCTAGTTTCACAGGTTCAAACAGTTAATGATAACACACAAAATTAGTTATAATTCCTCTTCTGGTTTCATTACATATTAAATGGCAAGATAAATATTGTATCCATTACAAAAATCTCTCAAAAATCAATTCTCCATTTAGCACCTTAAAGATTATTTTCAAGGAGATATATAATTTCATAAATGTATCATGTATCCATTCCCATGAGGTCGTACAATCAGTAGCGGATTTACAAATTGAATGCTATGAGACACTCAGAAATGCATGTCACCCATCTACACCATTATGAAAATAAAACATTTTTTATTCAAGAATAAAATTTATTTTATTGCAATATTTTTGAACAAACATCAAAACAATTTTATCAGAACATGTATAGAGAATATAGACATAGCTAGTTTCTTTACTCATTTTTTCTCCTATGACAATGCCTATCTCTGCCTTGGAGCTGCTATCTGCTAATGAGTAAATCCGCTATTGAGTACAGTTCTTAATACTTAACATAGCCAATGTTTTTAGATCACAATTTTCTTAAGCAACAATGTTTATCACTTGACACCCCAATCACACATGCCACACAATCACTAACCTTGTTGCTACCTCTCCTGGCTAGTAAGCCTATTTTTCCCAGACTAGGAGGAAGTGGTGGAGGTGGTGGAGGGAGAGGTATCACATCCTCATCTCCTTGCTTATCCGATGTTTCCACCTCACTAGATCTGGTAGCCTCACTGTCCACCAGGGCTTGGCCTATGCTGTCATCTACTTCATCATCCTGCCACCAATGAGCCAAATTGAGCCCTGTTCCTGAGCCACCTCCCCCTCCATCCGATGCTGTGTGGTATGATGAGGAGCGAGAAGGACTTCTTGTACACTCAGAAGCAGTAACAAACTCCTCTTCCTCTTCATCCTCTTCTGCACCTTCAGCTTTCATTCTTGTATAAACATCCTAAAATGGACAAACAAATCATTTAAGTTAAATGCTTCACCTTCATCAAGACTACCTCTGATTGTAGTCCAAGAAAAGAAGGATATTTTGACACCTTAATTGCCATTTGAGATATTTTCATGGTAACTACTAAAATATTAGGTTGATTGTTATTGCAAAAGGGAAACTCTTAGTATTAGTAGCTTTATGGGAGGCAACCGAAAACTGAAGTCATTTGTGTCATTAGAGATGGATGAGGAAGGAAAAAGGGTTGAGAGAAACCCGGCATCAGTATTAGCCTACTGTCAATGAAAGACACCAAGGGGCCCATAGCTTCATGTCTCATCCAACGGATGGCATAAACACTTGAAGTGCTCTTCACATGGCACCTCAAGTAGGGATCAGGATACCAATGAAAAATATCTGACATATTCTGGAGTCAAACCCAGGCCCTCTGGATGGGAAGCCAGTATGCTAGACACTGCACCATCTTGTTCCACAGCAAACTCTTTCATTAGCATATGTTATTCATCGTTTTCATTGGCCCTAAAAGTTTATTTTATTGTCTAGCAGGTACCCCTGTTGAACTACATGCCCATTAAGATACCATTAAGATAAGGTTGGGAGATTTGATGTGAAAGGGAGTGGGAATGTAAATATTAGTGAGAGAGACAGTCAGTGATGGAACCAAGATGATCAGAGAAGCAAATGGATGATAAAGTACAGTGTAGGTGGAGTTTGGCCTTAGCTTTGTGAAGTGAAGTCAAGAGCAGCAATGTACCAACCAAGAATTGAAGAGATCACACAAGGGGGATGAAATCATTTTATGTCACTAAACAGATTAACCTATAATTTTCATTAAATTTATTTGTGAATTCTTTTCATTTTAAGGACACCTAATAACCAGAGACTTACGACACTTATCGACATTTTTTAACTTCTATTAACCATGTTGCCTATGACCTGTGCCTTGCCACTTATAGTTACTGGAAACATTTATCCCTAAATGGACAAAACCCAGTTTTTCATCATTTCCCAGCTAGAAGATCACCTCAAAGGGAGGCCATCATAATCTGGCAGGGGGATAAGGGAAAGTCAAAAGGAAATCCTGAACTGATGATCTTTCTAATTAACTATGGCATGTAACGACAAATTAAATTCATAAGATTGCCCCACAAGGTCAGCTTTACTTGAGAGCTGACAACACTCTATTTACTGGTACAAAAACTTTAGTTATCCACTTTGTTTAAATATCAAGTTTTATAATATTAAAAGAAGCACTTTCAGCTAACAATTAAAGAAACCATTTGCTGTGAAGATTAAAAAAACAAGAAGTTTTGTTTCCCTTAAAAGAAAGCACAGAGCAACAATAAATGCTTTTTAAATAAGAATACAAGATAGATGAGAGCTTTCTGGAAAAAAAATCAGGGAAACCTTGGTGAAGGTTGATATGAGATATTTTGAGATCTTGCCATCATGCTTTCAATTTATACAAAGGTAAACTCACAAATCAAATAAGGTGAATAACAAAAGAAGGAGTCAATGCAATATGAGCATTATTAACCACAAATTCATGATTTATGAAAAACCTATTCATATAAACACATAAGGAGTGAGTATCATATTTAGAATCATACCAATTTAATGCAGCATCCACTAAACCTCAAATTTACAGATATTAAACCAGTAAAAGTTAAATTTCATATAGAGTAAATGTCATTACCAGCTTGCATTGTAAAGTTTTTGACACATTAATTCAATTAACATACTTGAACAGGTGGTACTGCTGTGTTAGGAACTCCATCAGGTGCAGCCATCCTACGACCGTTTGATGCGTTAATATAAGGCCTCAAAGGTGATTTGAGATGAATATGAGGGGAAGGGAGAGTGGACGATGATGAACTTGAGGACTCAAGAACTGATGAATATCCACCAAAAGATGTGTCAGAGCAACTGAATGGTCTTCGTCTGGACTTCCCCCCACCGTTGGCAAGCAGAAAATTAGTCTGTGGTGCAGATGCGCAAAGAGAATTGTCCAGGGATTCAGCCAGAGCAGTGACCTCTGAAAGCTTCTCAGAGATAGCCTCAATGGCAGTCGCGTTATTATAAGGTTCGGAGTTTGCCTGCGTCGAAGTGGGTGGCGTTGGGGGAGAGCTGCCCTCAACACCACTTAAAGCAGTATGCCTCCAACCAGACTCCTCAACAATGGATTTTTCTGGGCTGGGTTCAACCCTGAAAAGAAAAGAATAATTTATAGCACCGATTTGAATAACATAAACTTATTTTTTATGAATACAGTCTCTAGGCATACCACTTAGTACAAAAGATTTTCAGTGGATATCAGAGATATGATATAATTAATAAAAATGTGTACCTTCACATGCCTGCCCTTAAGAAATAAGAGAAAATTCATGACATTCAGAAATTGCCTTTCTCCAAACCTAGGAGATGCATAGTTAACCCATCTTAAAGGTTTAAAGACACAGTTATACATTGTGTGATTTATTCATGGTGCGCTAGATGAAGACCGCCATAATTTCATTTCTTCTCCAAAAACAAATTAAACTCCAATTGGTCTTCTGTATTCACAATATTCTATACCAATGCTATGATGAAATTCAGTCCTTTAGATTGGGCAATAAATTCACACCAGAGATTTCTCCATAGAAAGGAAGACATACATTTTGGTTATAATCATATTTTCTTGATAGCAGAACATTCTTACTGCTCTTAGTTAACAGTGAAGACAACTGTAAATGCAGATAACCATTTTTAACAGACATGCAGAAAATCATTTTATCATAAGTGATACATTAGCCATTAAATAGGATAGATTTTTCTCACTAAAAAAAGGAGGAAGAATGATTTTGAATGGGTGCTGGAAGAAGGGTGAGCTAATGCTATCTTGGAGTTGAATTTAATCTAGTCTAATTTAAATATGCCGAGGGAACTTCAATTTACAACATTGTAACATCATTCATTTATCCATAAGGCACACAAGTAAGGATCAATTCCACTTAACATTCGGCCACTTTCTTGACTTAAAGCTGAGCCCTCAGCTTAAGAAGGAATAAAGTTTGACCATAATCCATTGACTAATAAGATAAAACTGCTAGAATGGCACCATCTCTATTTAGTTTTATGTTATAGATGAAATATCGGCTTTGATTTACATGGTGCACCTTCATATGTACTACCAACCAATTTTTAAGAGAAAACATAAAAAAGTTGATACATAATGGAAACAATATAATATACAAATTTCCAGAGTTTTATCACATAATGATGAAAATGAAGAAAATGTAAAATCATATGACCTAGTAAATGAAAATAGTTTATATAAAAAATAGGTAGAAACAGACTAACAATAATAGCAGAGGACAACCAGATAAAATAACCTTGACACCAGAAAACTTATATCCATTCTAGACTAATTTATATGCCTTCTTTCTATGAGTAATTCCACCAAAGGGAGCCTTGAACACTAACAGTTGCTTAATATGAGCATTTAAATTTTGATTATTTAGAAAGAATAAGTCTTTGGGAAATAAGAGGTCTAGATTGTCACTGGTAAAACTATTTGTGCCTATCAAAATAATGTATGCCTAACTAGCCTTCAAAGAGTTTCAATGCTAAAATGAATATGCAGGGAAAGTTAATGTTCTCAAACTAACACCTTTCAAAAAGTGGCCCTTAGCATGGTTTTCTTTCATCATTCATACTTATTTCATTCCTCATCTTTTGCTATGTCATGTCTTTGTCTACATACTACATGCATCTACTTGGCTTCTTCTTATTTTCCTCCTTTCATTCTTTCTTTCTACCCTTTTCTTCCTGCCTTTTTAACCCTCCCACTTAACTTTAAATTAGGACCCCTACTACAGAAAAGGATTTATTAATGAAAAGAATACTGGGTATTTTTCACAAAAAGTTTTATTTGGTGCAACTAGTTTCAACACAAAGGCATCATCCTCAGGAACCTAAGGATAGTGCCTCTGTGATGAAACTAGTTGTATCTAATAAAAAGTTTTGTGGAAAATACATAGTATTCTTCTTTCATTTGAAAATGACTTTTTTGTTGAATTGATTTGTTGCACCTCTATGCCAAATGGGTTGGCATGACTTATGACACTGTAAACACCTATGGATGAAATATTCAAAAGAAAAAAGCATGTGGGTTATTCCACAAAATTATCTAATCGGAAATAGAAAGGGCATTAAAGGAGATGAAAGCAAATAAGGCCGTGGAGGTAGACAACATTCCTGTGGAACTGTTGAAATGTTTAGGAAAATGTGGGAAGGAGACTCTATACGGACTAATTCATAGTATCTATGAGGAAGGAATCTGGCCAGAAGATTTTGTGAGATCAGTGTTAGTTCCTATTCTGAAAAAGGTAAAGGCTACATCATATGAGAATTACAGAACAATAAGTTTGATATCCAACACAGCTAAAGTTATTTTCAGGATCATCAACAAAAGGATAGAGAGTAAGGCAAATGATTACTTAGGGGATGATCAGTTTGGGTTTAGGAAAGGAAGAGGTACACGTGATGTCATTGCAGTAATGAGATCACTAATTGAGAGGAATTTAGAATACAATCAGGACGTATTTGCCTGTTTCGTAGATTTCGCAAAAGCATTTGATAGAGTGGATTGGGAAAAATTAATGCATGTATTGCAGAAAATAGGAATGGATTGGAGGGACAGGAGACTGATCCGCAACCTGTACATGTCTCAGACTGTTCAGGTGCAAGTGGGGAACGGAGAGTCCGGATGGGCAGTGTTAGGAAGAGGGGTAAGGCAGGGTTGCCCATAGTCACCGGTGCTGTTCAACGTATATGTGGAGGAAATGATTAAAAAGGGATGGAAAGAATTGGAGGTAGGAATGAAAGTCGGAGGGGAATTCATAAAATCGGTGAGGTTTGCTGATGACCAAGCATTAGTTGCTTAGTCAGCCAAGGGATTGCAAGCATTGCTGAGTGAATTGGAAGTTCAGTGCAATAGATATGGGATGAGAATCAATATTAATAAAACAAAGGTTATGCAATTTTCCAGAAAGAAAAAGGCTAAGCTAAACATTTAAATAGGAGGGGAAAAACTAGAGCAGGTAGAGCAGTTTACATATCTCGGAAGTGTTTTGGACCAATACGGTCAAAGTGGTAGGGACGTAAGGAGAAGAACTGCACTAGGTAAGGAGGCTTTATCAAGGAGGAGAGAGTTGTTGACGGGGACTTTGAGTAGGGAGGTTAAGAAAAGACTTGTAAAAACTCTGATATGGAGCGTAGCTATGTACGGCATTGGAAACGTGGTTGCTGAAGCAGGAGGATAGACGTAGATTGGAGGCTTTTGAAATGTGGGTGTGGAGAAGAATGGAGAAGGTGAAATGGACTGAAAGGAAAACAAATGAGGAAGTACTGGAGATGGTGAGTGAGGAGAGGGGTTTGTTGAGAGAAATTCTATGGAGGCAGGAAAAATGGATGAAAGGCATATTGAGCTGTATTGGAATGTTGAAGAAGGTAATAGAGGGGAGAATGTTGGGCAAGCAAGAAAAGGGCAGGAACAGGATAGGGATGTTGGACGGGATGAAGGGAGGAAATAAGTACACCAAGATGAAGAGGGACCTGATGTAGATTAGGTTGCTAGATTGGGTTTTGCTCGGAGTTACAAAATGTTTATTTGATAGTTGTGTCCATCCAAAAACCTACCTTAACCGGTAGATTACCTAATAATAATCTAATCAGAAGGTTCATTACTTATCATTTTTCTCAGCTTATGATGCAACAACATATTATAATGGATTTGCAAAATTTTTATTGCCACTCGAAAACTCTTTGGAGTAATTTTTTGTGATCCATTCAGGCTGAATTTAAGATTTACAAAAATAGTTGCAATTTATCACAACAGAATTTTGAATTCAACAAAAAAATTAATTCTACAGGCAAATATTATTCATGCAGCTTCTAGAAGAAAGGCTGTTAAAATCTACCTGGAAGAATTTTAAAAATAGCATCTGATAGAACTTGGAAAACCAAGTTAATATTAAAAAAAAGTGAAATTTTTTTCATTGAATCATATTGACTTTTGAAATATTAAGTTTGCTACATTAATTTTCTCCTAAAAATTCGTAACTTTGTAGAATTGTTTTCTAAATGACACTCTTTGAGTTAAAAATTAACAATACCAGAAATCGACTATTTCCACAAAAGTTATAAGCGGTAATGTGGGGCACCAGATAAAAATTACTGGAATTGAAATATATACCCTCTATCACCCTGCGTGAATCTGGAAGAGGTACCATATTTGAAACACTATGAGATCTCAATGCTGCAGATAGGTATGTCCAGTACACACATATACAATTGAAGTGTCCCAAACAAATTGAGGGTGAAGCCTCCGTTCATTTGTGGCTCTTACCTATGATTTAAATGAGTAAAAAATACACTATCTGTTCTGATGGAGTTAAATTGCATGGGTTCTTGCCACTGGCTAAAATTTCATGGCCTTCAATGCGCCAGTTTGAAAGATATTCCAACTAATTACCTACCACCGCAACGTGCCGTTAGTAACTCAGGAACGAAAAAACTTCGGCAATTTTCCACGATCTCTTCTCTCTGATTCCCAAACGTCGCTGAATTCGGCCACGAGGAATTACAAACCACCCTTTCACGCCTTCGATCCCCAGTGACATCGATCCTTCGGGTGAGGCGTGGAATAAGGGCCAGTCGGGTACTCCATCGAGGCGTGAGATGGCGGAGCACGCGAGGCCAACCGCAAAACCGCTCGTCTGGCGGCCGCTGCAAACGAACGCGGGACATGCAACGCCTGCATCCCTCAACGCGTCCTTCCCGAAAGGCCGAAACGTCATCGCCCTCTTGCTCGAGAGAAAATTTTGAAAATAGACGACACGTGGATGAAAGCCAAAAGACAAATCGCTTTTATCCTCTCCATGAGAAATATCTATACGGAAGAAGGGAGGCTCTGCAGTGGAAGCAGAGAGGATTAAAGACAGGAGGTCACAGGGAGGCACGCCGCTCAGTGGTCGAAACAGAAATTGCGATTATAGGTATGTGTGTATTTAGGTATCTACATTTCGTAAATCACCAGTTTCAATAGTTTCGAATACAGCCATATTTAAAATTGCAGCAGAAATAGAAGTCATCACTCTACATTCCCTTCCACCTTCCACGGGGTCCTCTTTGGATGTGAACGTGTTGGATTTGGATGTGTTTCGTGGATCTCAGTACGTGCGGTTTCACCCCAGGACAAAATAAACCTCCAGACTGGATATAATTTTGAGAGCCAATTAATTTGAAATTGTTTCTAATTTCCTCGTTTACGGAAACATTTTTTCGTAAAAGATGACCAAGTATTTCAAAAAAGAAGATTCTCTAAGAATATGTAACCCATTACAAAAATTAGTCATAATACTGTCTTAAAAAAGTCAAGGTAAAAAACCATAACCTGTATTAGTGAATGTGGGTATGTCTGTTATTTGTCAATTACATTTCCCTCATTTTTATGCTTGTCGTTCTGAAGCAACCAAGAAAAAAACATAGATACGCTGTTCGTATTAGCAGCAATACCTGGATACATAATGAACCCGAAAGTTGAGTCCAACGTTTAAAAATTCGGAGGATAATCAATAAAAACATTAGTTGACCTATATTTTTGAGTTTTTTACGTTGACTTTTTTAAGCAAGTATTATGACTAAATTGTTTAATCCATTACAAATTCTTAGAGAGTCCAACGACTGCTCATGCGCGGAAATTCACAAATCATAGATGAAGGTGCTTATTTCTGATTCTTATTCTGAAACGAACGAATCTGTGTTCTTTTAATGAGTACTTTTTATTAATCAGATGTTATGTTTATCAGGCTGGATTTTGCTAGAAATAAATATAAAGAAAGACTATAGGATTTATTTACCAAATTACACTTGGATATGCATGGCATTTATACTCTACGTCAGGTGGCAACATACTGCGAGAGGAGAGGAATCTTAGACAGAACTCTAGGGAGTTAGCAACTTTTCTTCCCAAGAGGAAAAGTTATTAATTTAATTATCTCATGTGACTCATCCTCACACATAACCGACTGCGATGGTGTATTAAGGGTCTTTTGAACATAGCCACTTCGACTAAGAAATAGTGAAGGAAATCTTAGTCAATCACTCTTCCAAAAAACCGATTTTCCGGAGTTATTCCCAAGTAACGTATAAATGGGGCTAAGTTAGGAGCGAAAATAGTTAACGGTAGGGCTAACTAGACAAATTCTCCACAGTGTCAGTTGTTTCTTCCAGTGTTTAATGTGATGGATGAGGTTTCAAAGATGAACAGCGACATTATTCCATCGAGCCATGTGTGTTTAATTAGTTAATAATATTATAAGAAAGTTCTATTTCGTAAGATTAATCCAGACTCACTCGGCATTAAACGTAATAGTGGATCTTACACATACCAACCTAGCAAAAGGAGCTCTCCCTACCTATTTAGGATTTAGAAATATGGCTAGAGTCCTCAAGAGTTCACAAAGACCTATTGTCTAGCAATGGAATGATATTGATTTAATATGGGAAATGATATTTCTCTCTCGGGGAATCGAACATGGTGTTAAAACTCCAGCTTGAAATGCATTTTTTATTATGGTCAATAGTTATTATACTTTGCATTCAGGGTTGCTACTCATTTTTGGATTCAATATACATTTCTTTTTAAATTTTCCCAGGCAAAAATATCATGATTTTCGAGTATTTTCGTTAAACTATTATCGTCTTAAATAATCTAATTGTATTTACAACATACTTATCTACCAAAGCACGTGTAAAGCAAAAGGTTAACTTGATTAATTTTACTAACATACATTTAATAAGTACATAATTTAAAGAAGAGGTAATGGGTTCCCTTTCCTGTCCAAAAAAAAGGGTTCGCAGCCTTAAAAAATAACAATAATTTATAAACGGCATATTAAAAAGTATTGCAATTTTATATTGATAACCACTCTGTTCGTAGAATTCCTTGAACGGTCATAAATTTCATTCTAGAGGTGAACATGGAACCTCCAACTTTAGCAGGCAGCACATCACCTGTACAAGAACCAACTATCCGCAATTTTTTAAATTCTTTAATATTATGAAATTGAGCTTTTCCGTCTTAGTTTAACATCAAAGCCTCGGCAAAACATTTGAAAAAGGAAAGAAAATAAAACGATAACTTAGCAGGCAATTGAAAATTATTCAAAAATTAAACTGGAAATTTAAATTTCCACTGTTTTATTCAGAATAACATAATACTAATATGAGGCACATTCAGTTATCACCGTGACCACTCCAACTCGCATCACTCAAGAGCGCAGACACATGAAGGCATTACATGATCACGGAGGAATGGAAGGCAATCAACATTCAGAAACCATTGCTCTTCATTTATTTTTTTTTAGAATTTAGCGATGCGACTCAAAGTGGCAGACGAAAAATTACCAACTCGGCCTCTATTTATAAAAAACCGGTCACATTTTCATTGGATTCTGTCTAAAAGGATAATAGCAAAGAATTTAGTGAACGATATTGGGTTTTCCATATAGGTAACAGTTCTTGAATAATGACACGAGCAATTGTATTAAAATGAACAATGGCCCTTGATGAACTCTGCACACTATTAATAGTCATTATTGATTAATTTAATGCTATCATTATCGGCTGAATTTCAACGTAAAGCATGAAAATGAGTATTTGATGAGCTCCCACCTCACACAACTTCAGTGATGAAAATGGTATCCTTTCTGGGTACAGTATCTTCGCAAAACAGAACTAACTCATGCATTAATTGAAAAATCTAAATCGTAAATTGATGTCAGGATTTAGTAAACCTCCTCGATTTTACAGGGAAATTCACTATTCTGTTTTCAGAATGGGATCCACTCAGTTTTTCAGTGTTTCTCTCAATATTCCCACACAGGAAATAAGAGACTGAGCCACAGGAGACGATAAAGGGATTTTGGATGAGAATGAGTAATTTTTCGGACGTGAATAATTGCGACCATGTCTATGGGGAACAAGGAAAAGAGACGAACATAAAGGCAGGATGCAGAGCGCTCGGGCCTCAGCAATTTATGGAATTGTCAATTTTCCGCGTCCCTTAGCCGCCAACTCGTACACAATTCGATGCCACACACTGCCAGAGAAACAGGGACGTCATAAATTAAAATGAAGAAAGACAGAAATAGATGTTATGCGTATCAGCATTTCTGAAACTAACACCGATGCACAGTATGAATACTTTCAACGTTACGATTTGTAGCAAAAATTCTTAATTTACTCAGCGACTTGGAATACAAGCACAATAGAATTTAATTGGGCTAAGAGTGCCCAGATCGCCCGTATGGAATTCTAAGGGGCAGAATTACTAGGAGGAAAAATTATTGAGACCACTACTAGCAAACTAAAATTATACCCTTCAACAAGCTCTACACAGCAACACTATATGGCGAAAACACGAATCACTCCGTAACCATTCAACCTACGAACTATTCATGTAGACTCTGGGAATTTTTAGTCTCGTGGTAAATTTAAGGAATAGAAAAAAGCACAAGTTAATGTAAAATATAAGTTTGTCATGTTTAGTATATTCCCAAACTTCCACTTTATTGAAGAGTTTTAAGTGGATATTGATAAAGTATAGTTATTCATATTGGCGTAAAGGCGGAATGGGACTCAGTGAAATAACGAGAAGTTTGTATGAGGTGTTCAAGAATTGATTTTTCCACTTGAACACCATTAAGTACATTTATATATTTAATAACATGGTGAAGAGGAATAAAAACATTTTTCCCCGTTTCTTGCATATATTTCCAATTTCTAAATTGGAAATCGACGGTGTTCAGACTGAAACACGATGACCATACACAGAATGAACCCATGAATTACATCTAGAATTGATCATTTTCGACATAGTTATTGCCAGAAGTAGACTACATGCGGACTCTGGTATGTGCCAGAAGCTTGAAAAAATTAGTATTTTTAGAAACTTGTACTTTTTAAATACTTGCGTATATACTCCGATCAGAGATATTAAACAATTTTTTGATTCTTTAAAAAACTGTTTAAAGAAGAAGACTCTCCGGGCACCTATTTACGCGGTTGTTTGCGTTAATGACTCTAGGTCAAATAAGACATAAAATATTAAGAACGCTTAATCTTGACCAAATTTGCTTTCGATGCTTCTTGTATTATTTGTAAGGTCGGTTATACAGGTACAGGTTATTATTAAACTTAACAACTCGCATTTTAAATCCCCGTGGACAATTGCGATGCCCAACTTGAAAATGGCAAGAGAAAAACCGAAAACATGATCGTTCAAAATGAATTTTAGAATTTTAGGCCAATTAAAGTCTTATCCTTAATCGAAATTGCTACTACATAAAGCTCGGCTGAATTTACCCTAAGTTTTATAATTAAAGCTTGTATCTGAGAGCGCTGACGTATTAGCGGTAAAAGAATGAGAGCGATGGGGAAAATTAAGGTTTTGGGAAAGGTCGTGTTTGAGCGGAAAGCGGATCTGACGAGACGGACGAGGGGACGGGCTCGGCGGACGAGCGACGAAGGCGCGGGGGGGAAGGCACGCGAACACTCGCGACAGCGCGGCTCGGATGCGGCGGAGGGCTAAAAATGCGCGTCCGTCACCGAGGGGCGCGGGCACGACCGCACTCGGCAGACCGGCTGTTCGACGCCGTCCCCCGACTGCCGTGGCGAGGAGAGGGAGGCGGCGGCGAGGGCGAGAGGGCAGGCGACGTGCCAGGTGAATTTCCACTAGCTAGATACCCTTCAACCACCAACAACGCCCACTCACCCTCCACAATGTCTCTCTCTTTCTTCCGTCGCCCTTCGCTTTCTTCTTTCCGGTCCACTCTCCTTAGATTCGCCCTCCCGTGCCAATGCCCTCGGAGAGACGAGCGTATTTAGTGTTCCGGCGAGGAAAAACAGAAGCTGGATCGAGGGGAACTCGTGTAATTTCTTTGTTTGTAAAATAAAATGTTTACTGTTTTCCGGAATCGTTTCATGGTTCACCCATGGCTGGACGATTTATCAGTCCATGAGCAGGCACAGTCATCAACTTGTAGGTTGATCGGATGGGTGACGGTAGAGCTCAGCTAACCCCTCAACGGCAAGTGAAATTGACACATGTTCCATACTCTGTTCTCCCTGTGGTTTCACGGAAAGATCTGGTGGCCGAAAAAAGTCACAATTCATAGGTAAACCTGGGGGTATTCGCAATTACCGGAATTTGAATCTAGACCCTCGATACACGATAAGATGTCATATCGATCTGAGCGATACAAAGAATTTGGGGAACCCATATGATTTGGTGGAATGAAAGATGTCAGGATATATTCCATCACGTTGAGGATCCGGATATATTCCATCACGCTGTTGAATGAAACCCCCGAACATCATCCTCGGGCGGAAACCTACGAAGACGGACGTAGATATTTACACTATCACAACTGAGACAAACGATACGCTATTGAAGATCAGTTATGTGGAAAATAATACTATTATAGTTATTATTACCAAGCGTATCCGATGTTTTCGTCTAGAAAGCACTGCGTCAGTGGCGAGTTACTTATTTTTACCGACGTTCGAAAAAAGACCACGTCGATGCCACTGAAAGTACCGCTGAAATTTTTTTTTAAAGGAAAACAATATTCTTAAAAATTTCGTACCATCCGAATGGGGATACTTTTCAATTAAAAAATGTTGGTCCGTGAATTTAAAACAACAACGTGAAATACTATTTTCTGTGTTTTCGGAGAGCAATTATCATGGAAAGTTTTCTGTTTTTACCTGGTCCACCACAACTTTTTTGACCTTGCAAGACCTATTTCTATATACATTCTTTTTTACTCTAATTTTGAATAAAGTGAACGTGTTCAGATACTAATAGCTTCGATTCTCTAAAATACCATTCAGTATAATACAATGAAGGAAAGCCCCTTATTAAAGTGAATTCATTTCGTAAAAATCCCAATTTGGTGGAGTGAAACAAACGATAATTTTCCTTACTCAGCAAGTAGTTTTCAATTAACATGAGTTAATTCCACTACACCACATTGGCCCCAATTGAATATATCCCTATTTAGTAGTTAAATTTAGGTAGCCATTTTAAAACTGATCTCAGAAAGATTTTAATTCTTATACTACTAGGAATGAAGTTACTTATATTTTAAATGAGACCTGAATACAAGACTTAAAAGTTCAATTACATTACACGTCTTGTAAGACTTGTAGTCTTAACACAAATTGTGCTTCATAGAGTTTCGGGCTCCTCTCCAAGCATCAAAATTCACTTGAGCGAATTATAAATTTTGACCCAAAGGAGGAGAAATTAAAAATTAATGATATTTTAAATATTCCAGTATTTCCCCACCTATCAAATCCAACGTTTGGTTCATACTGTGGTTTGAATATTCCAATATTGGGTTATTGCAATTTAATTAATTCATGATAATGACAACGCAATGTGAAAAAATTTAATATATTCCACGTTACTCCTCCCATGGACTACAACCATGACGTGGTGGAAGGGTTTGTGCATTCCGATGATCCCCTAGACGTGTGTTGGCGGGAGTAATGATAATTGCTCATGGTAGGGTCACCCATGCCAGATAGGTTGAAGGTTAGGAGCCAGACGAAAGGTAGTCCACGCAGCGTCCGTTCCTCAGTGAGGCGGCTGGAAAGGCGTCTGACCCCAGTGGGGCGGCCATTGAGTGATGGTGTTACGTTAAAAACACTATTGAGGGAGGCAACGGGAAACCACCTAAATTATCATTCCCAAGATTGCTATGACGGATAAAATAGGGAATATGAGTCCTGGAAACTGCGGGACTCGGCCCAATCGGCCGTGTGTCGGACCCGGCAGCGGGAGAGGCAAGGCTTCCGCGGTCGTCATCTCATGAAACCCTTGCAAGGGAACACCGAGAGCAGCAGGACAGAAGACGCAGGATAAGAATACCAAATTAGTTAGAATAGGAACTTGGAATGTTCGGACAATGTTGAGGTCAGGAAAATTGGAGCATATTAACCAAGAGATAGAAATAGAAAATATAGATATTTTAGGTTTATACGAGGTGAGATGGAAGGAGAGCGGGGATTATTGGAGTGAGAGTTATATAATAATTTCCAGCAGCGGGGACGAGACCCACCAAGGGGTTGCGATAATATTGAATAAAGAGGTAGGAAGAAGCGTAGAACAAGCAACGGATAGAATTTTACTAGTAGAGATAAAAGCAGAACTGAAAAACATGGTCATTGTTCAGGTCTACATGCATGAAGGGAGGAAGAAGTACACAGAGATGAAGAGTGACTTGATGTATAGTAGGTTCCTGGATTGTGTTTTGTTAGGAGTCACAAAATATTTTTTGGTAGTTGTGTCCATCCTGTCAAGATAAAGTTTTAAAAAATATTATAAGGTCGATTACCTTATAACTATTCCAGGTTAAAAGTAATATAATATATCGGAAATATACTTAATCATTCTGTGAAATTATGTTCATCTGTTGAAGTTTCCACCAGCTAGTGTTTGCAACAAGGCAGTGGCGGAACTGGGAGCCTCACAAATAGTGAACTTTCCGTGAGATCAGGGTGATGAAAAGAACAGTGGTACAGATGATGGCACATTTTCCAGCCACGCACATTCAGCCCGAAAAAGGGCGGTGCCGGTAATGGCGAACAACTTTGAATTTCCCAGAACCGCTGGACAGATTGAATGAACTTCCATCGCTTTTTCGGGTATGCTGCCTAGAAATCTTTTAGATTTTTCTAAACTCTACAGCTTCCGACCTCCTCGGATTCACATAAATAATCGATTTATTATGTTTTCCAACTGTCGAAGAAGTATTGAACGTAACGTTACCGTTAGTATGACGCATTCACCCAACCGATATGCAATTACAGTTCGGCATCGTTGGGCAAAATTTGCTAGCGGAGGGCCCCGAAATCGAGCAATACTTAAATATTTAGTACTAAATAAATACTTATAATTATAAAAAAATAAATACTTAGTAATTTCCTGGTTATTTAGCGAAATACGTGAATATTACACGAAAATGATACCTTTTCAAAATATTCATTAGTAAAAGCTTTGCAAAATTTGTCTTATTACGAATAAAGAATGTAAATTGTAAATTAGAATCGTAAAATCTTCCTCTTAACAAAGGGGAAATTTTGGGCCGACACATTTTGGGTCGAAGTTAAGGACCGAGTAAGTCCACATCTGCATAAAATATGGGTAGACCGTCGACATCTTTGATATGCTAGAAATTTTATCAAAATCTTCATTCAAGCAATGTCTCTTCGTCATTTTGAAAAATTTATGAATATATTTTTCTTGACAGGGTGGTACTGCACGTTCTTATGACAGGATATTATATTTTTTGTCACTTCGCAATTTTTTAGATCGCCAATTTGGGAACAGAGGTACAGTAAAATGTGAGATTTCAGTAATTCTACGAATATTACCAAAGGTTGCTGTAATTTTCCAGAAATGACACCATTTTACAGTGGTAATTCTCGTCGAAATTCAAAATATAATGATTTTTACCCATCTCGAGTCTCCGCTGTGAATGAAATGCATTTCAACGAGACACGCACTCTTGCAACAGCGATGGGAGACAGCCACATTATTTCAAGAGACAGAACACAGTCGTCTCATCCTTTAGTTCGGATGCATCGGGCACGCATCGGCGTTTGCGATAGCGTTTGTTCAGTGACCTTCTAAGCCAGAAATAAATTATGGCAATTATGTACCAGGGAGTGTGTATAAACAAATGATAACGATATCGCGGATCGGTTGTCGACGCTCCCCTTGCCATTTCTCGCTTGCCGCTCTGATGTGTGAATGCAGTCATGGAATTAGCAAAAGGAGTCTCCAAATACTACGTCACACCACAACATCCCCGAGGAGGGATTGGAGCCATTATTTTGCTTCCAATTTGATTCGTCAACTATTAGGTCATCAGAATCGTAACCGCTCAAATAATAATCTTACTGTGTCCTAATTCGTATAACACCTCCAATTTGAATGAATAATACTTTTGTCAAGATTACCTACTTTAAATCGGGAATAATAACCAACTACGGTACATTCACTTCAAATGAATTTGAAGGAACGGCAGGTATATCCTAAGTTTTTTTTCAAGGTTGGGATTTTTCAGCTTGCATAGATCTCTAGCTGCGATAGATCAATAGATAGATCTCAATAGATCAACTAGCTGCAGGTGCCCAGAGTGCCTTGGCCGGTAATTGAACCCGGGACCCTCCGGTCAGTAGTCCAACGCTCTACCTCATGGACTACCGCGACCCACATAAATATTTTTTTTCTTTTTATAAAAATATATAAAAAGTAGATTTATACGAGATATATATATTGATGATGTATAAGCACTCACGAGAACAATATAACAATCTAACCTAAAGAAGGCCGAAAGCTAAAACTTTCTGAAATGTGTTCTTTTAAGCGTTCTCTATTAATATTTTTGTGGTCTCTTGTGATTTTCAAATGTTATATTTACACATATTTATATGACACTTTTCTCCCCGGTGCCGGATGTGCCTTCCTTAGGATTAGATTCATCAGGATCTCACGTTTTACGTGGAACCCAGATAAATCACTTTTTACTAATTATAAGATTTCCCAGGGACTGGACCACCGGTGTACGCAACAGCTATTTCAGAGACTCTAATATGAGACATTCGGATTAGAAAACGATTGCGGTGGCCAATGAACTGACAAGGTCGGCGATTCCGATGAATTCATAAACCAATTTCTTGTCAATTGGGAACTTTTTGTTTCAATCACAATAAAATGAGGTCACGACAGTTTTCGGTGACTTACTGCATCCCTTAATGCATCTAGGAAAACTTGGGAAGAGTGATTGTTATTCTGCCAACGCCATCAACGCTAGAGTTCGCACAACCCATGCTTCCAACACTCGTTATTACGTGAAGTAACGTTACATAAGAGGATTCAATAAAAGAACTCCTATGTCGCGCAATTTTCTTAACACGTAAAATTCACTGCATGGCTTGGGCTCAATGTTGCTATCAAAATGACGTCCTTATGTCAGTCGCAACGTTTCATGCTCCGTATTCATGGATACGGATCAGAATAATCCACACGTGCATACTGAAGAAACGGGAAAAAACATTTAGGCTAAAATAGCTCCCTATAAATGCGTACATGTACATCTGCCCATTGATAATACCTCATGGTTAAATAAGAGACGGATCAGTGGCGCAAGAAAATAAGATAAGTGGAGCAACTTGAAGAATGAATGGGTATATATTTGGCTACATTTCCAGAAACATCTAAAAACTTGTTGTCATTTTTTAAAAACGTTGAGTTAAAAACTGCCGCTATGAATAGAACCTTAGAATTATTTTTATCACATCTGAAGATCTTTTACAGAGTAAATTCGAAGAAGTGGGTGGAGAAATATTTAGCTCGTCATTGTTGTGGAAGAATTTCAGTAGGTGTGCCGAAGGCTCGGCTCACCAAAATTAAATGTCGTTTTTCAGCGTTTTTTTCCTACATATCCTCCTCGGGGAATAATACTTATGCATGATTGCAGTGTGCAGAACATTTGATCGACGGAAGAGACATACGAGCTATATTAAATCGTATGCTATATTAAAAAAACTTGAAGGAAAGAGGAGATTCTTTCGCGGAATCTATCCTTACTATTCATTCATTCATTATTCATGGAATCTATCCTTATTATTAAAAAAATATATTGAATCGGTAACCTACTACCAGTTTCAGAAAAACACTTGTTAGGATAATAAATAATTGCGCATTTCAATCAGAAGAACACGATAAAATTCCTGCACAGCAAACACTCATGATTTCCGAGCTGACTTAAACGAATGCTTCATCATGTCGTCGAATAAAAAATTAAAAATTATATACGAAAGGTTTTTCCATCCATAACATATCTTGAATGTATGCTATAAGGAAGGAACGGTGGTAAGTAGCGAACCATAGCGGTTACTTTTCAAGGTAATTTTAATAAATTACCTTGAAAAGTTACCGCACGAGAGAACAGAGTTATGCAGAAATTTCGTCAGGCGGGTGAACTATATTTATCATTTAAGTTTACCGAGTTGGTACAAGACATTTCTAAATCCTCATAAATGTTAACAAAACATTTTTTCCGTTTAACTTTGTATTTCCTGAAATCAAAAAAAGTATTGCATAAGTCAGCCGGTACATTTTAAAATATGCCATCAATAGGCAATTTATTATCATTTACTATGCTTTCAAAATTCATTTATCACTGCCATTAAATCTACTGCAATACGCACGGGAAATGAGACACTTAAAGCATTTTACTGACTAGATTACCATCTAATTCATGTTTAATGTGCAAGCGAACAATGATTTTTGGGGTATTTTGAGCCCTAAATGAATATTCCTTAGCTATCCGCGAATATATTTTCGTTCTTCTTGTTTTGATGTTATATTACAAATGTTTCGTAGCTTGTCCGAACTACAGTCAAAGAAATCATCGTTCTCATACATTAATTTATTTTTGCAGGATTCCTTCACAGGACAGGATATGGAAATTTAATTACAAAAATTCATTCATCTTATTAATATACTCCGCTATTTAAATCATTTCCACCGTATAGAAAAACTCGAGATGGGAAAACAAAGTAACTCACAACTTTACCAAAACACATACACAACGTCATCATAAAACGTCACCTGGAATTATTTCATTCACTAGGTTTAATGGTATAGCATAGTCAGGGATAATGATTGGGAAAATCCTACAATATAATTTTTTTAAATCAAAAGGAACCATCCAACTTACGAGAAAAATGTTATTCCCTTTATCTGACATATTGTTCTCCTTAGTTCCCGTCTAAAAACACTCCTCCCCACCCTCATATAGCAGTATAATTGGCAAATTGATTTCACGGACTTACTTCTCAAAACTTAGGTCAATATACTATTCAATCTTCTTAAAAAAAATGGTTAACGCATACATAATCTTCTATAACATATATCGTGATAAATTCAGGCGTAATGCGTGTTGGAGCGGGTTGATATCATCAAAAGGATCCGTATGAGTAACAAAAATGACTTTTTAATTGACTTGTAGCTTTGAGAAACGAGTTACAGATACTCTCCGACGGCTGAACCATTCTGCAGGAAAGCACAGATAATACCAGGGTAACCGCAACGCATATTCCAAGGTAAAAACTCCGTGCCCGAGTTGGGATTCGAACTCATGACCTTGAGGTGTCACGCGAGATGAAGACCGAACCGCAGTGGAGCAAACATGATTCCCTCCATGATTCCGTACGAGGTTTTTCGATTGAGTTGAAAGGAGATTGACGAATTACAGAAATTCTCCCGAACGTTTCGCGAGGAAATATGAACAACTAATAAAAAGGGGACCGTTAGATTCACATCTGCCTCTGCAAATCAAACAGGAAGTGGGAGTCAGCCACAAAACCCGCGGCTAATGCACCTTTCAAGTCTCTTCTCTCCTCTTCTCGCAGAGACTGATTCAGGATCCACTCCACGCCTGTCCTCGAATGGGGAGATGCACTCTATATCCCTGCAGCCTATCTGCCCCACGAACGATTCCACATGCTGAAAACGGCACACGCCTTCCCTCAAGTAGGTATCCACCACAGCTTATCTCCTTACTCCGCACAGCCGACGGGAGATGTAATATCCATCGCCCCCGGGAAGACCGCGTGAACCGATACGTCTCTTCGCAATAAGACAGACACACGCAGCAACACTTCGCCACAGTGGGTGGTTATTCAAAAGTTTTGTTTTATTTTTTTTTAATGTTTGTTCGTTAACGAATAGCGTCGAAGCCACATCGATAGTTGTCGTACTGTTTTTTTTAATCGCCGCTTTCGTGCGATTAAGAGGGAGAGGCACAAACACACACTTGCCCGAGCTACCACAGAACGCTCGAACCCCACGCCGACTGAATAGTCGCACTCGGAAGCAGGCGAGAAGATGCGCGCGGGTGTGCGTGTGTGTGTGCGTGTGTACGTGTGCAGGAAGCGGAGATGGGAGCGAAAAGGAAGAGTGGAAATTATATGGAATAGGAAACGTGGAGGGAGGAGGAAGAGAAGAGGGAGATTGGGGTTGGGGAGAGGGTTTCAGAGGCACGAGCGTAACGCGGTGTGGTCGAGAGGATGGGGGAAGAGTCCTAGAGGAGAGTGGGGGGACAGGAGAGGAGTGGGTGGATCGGCGTGCGAGGGAATGGGGGTGCGAATGAGAGTGGGTGTTGTGGGAAAGGGAAGGAATAGCTGCGGCTACAGAGAGGGAAGACTTAGGCAAACTATGGGATATTGCGACGGAAATATGTAATTCGTGCGACATTCCGCTTTCATGTCGACCATCGATAAAAAAATGACATCCACGATTAAAATAATATCAAGGTAATGGTAGAGACAATATGATCATAGTCAAAGTCGTATTTCGTCCGTATGGAAACGACGGAGCAAATGCAAATTCGCAAGCTGTAAAGTTGTCTCAAATGTCCACTCATGCAAACGCGACATACGAAATGAGTGCGCTTTGCGGTATGAAATGGAGTGTCGTCCATGTCCATGTACAACGCGATGTGGTTTCATTAGCACATACGAGTATGTGATCTCCAATTCACAGACCTTAACAAAGGTTCTGTTGGCACGTCGCAGAACTAGGTACAAAGTGTACGGGTGGAAAGAAAATTAATCATAGATGAATGCATAACATAAAATAGAGCACATATGAAAGGTATAGGTGTTTAGGATACTCACAGATCGGTACGGTTCACACAAGTTTCAAATGCATCGACCTTTGATAAAATCTTCTAAAAGGCATTAAAATTTTCCCTCATGCTTTCTACTCGAGCTCATTCGGGCATCGTTGCCGTCTTACAAATGACCACTCTGTTCTCTTTCTTTCAATTACGCACCGAACACTTGAAGTCAAATTGTTAGGTATTCAAGTACTTCAAAAATATAAATGCTTTATTTGTCAAATTCAAGGTTCAAAGTTTACTATTAAAACAGAATAGACTTAAATACATTCTATAAGCGGTATGTACCATTTGCTGTCTCAACACCTAGTAGGAACAAAAAACATGGACTTCAGCTAACAATGGGCGAAAATGGTCCCCATCATATTGTTTCATAAAAGACTCGTCCGTCTGTCTCGCTATTACTGAAATATAATTTTAGCACCAAGCAATCTATAGAACATAACCTTAACCATTTCAATTTATCTGTTTTGAATTGATTATCTTATACCATTCCGGAGACTGAAACCGTCCAGAAATATGAATTCGCATATAGTCACGAGACACTGGCGCCAAAACTTGTTCCAAGCTTTCCAGGCGGCTGTAATAAGGTGCCTTAACACATGATAAAAATACGTTACCCCCATTTTCTTTGTCCAGCGCAGACCGTTAAGATCAAATTTAGCTTAGTGGACGGCTTCTAAATGGGGGGCGTGATAAAGGAAGTTCGGAGATTCATTTATTCCGCGAAAGAATGAACAAAATAATCAGGACCCCTCAACAGGATATAAGCTGTAATGAGGTGCCTTATCACATGATAAAAATACGTTATCCCCATTTTCTTTGTCCAGCGCAGACCGTTAAGATCAAATTTAGCTTAGTGGAAGATTTCTGAATGGGGGCGTGATAAAGGAAATTCGGAGATTAATATATTCCGCGAAAGAATGAACAAAATAATCAGTACTCCTCAACGCGATAAGCACGCTGTTCAAAAAGACTCAGATTCAATCTCACTTCTCAGAGGGCTTTCGACATTCAGTATCATTCTCTGATAAATTAATTACACCTTAAAACCAAAACAGACAACGTTACCTATCACTTCATTCACATTATGTTAGCAAAATGTTCCCGCACATGAAACAAAAAGCTTCAAAACCCTTTCTATGTCGAGCTCCATCGCCTCATTATATCCTAAAAAACAGGGAAGACCACAAATAATATAATCTATCACTAGTGCTACCACGTGTCATTCAAGCGACCTCCACCGAAATCATCTCATGAACCCAGTGGATACTTTAGGGTTAAGACGTTGGGCGTGTGCCAAAAGGGTTCGTCCGAATTCGGGATTTTTAAATTACTTATTCAATATTAGAAAATTATGACAAAACATTCGTTTATTTGCACTGGGATTCTTAAGTCAAAGAAAGGTACAATCTTACACAGGCAAACAGTTTTGAAAAATAACTAATAACTAAACAAGGTGAGTAGTAATGTCTCCAATTAGAGTTTTCATCAACAAGTACTTTTAAGAAATATCGTAGTTCAGTTTAGTTTGTGGACATAAAACGAAGGCCTAGGCGGCTCCAACCCCACGGTGTATTTGTTCCAACACGTTCCGAGTCCCCTAGGCGCAGCCTTCCGTACTGTGAGTCCGGAGCGCATATTTTAACTCTATGATGTGACATCACTCCTTCAACGCCATTGCGTAAAACAATGCTCATGTCTAGAAATTTGACGCAGCAGAACGCAGAAAATTCGCTTTTTCACGGAATCCCTAAACTATACTAAGGAAAGATGCGTTAAACAGACCTGCAAATACAAAAGAATAAACTATAGGCGCTGTTACACCGTGGCATTCGCTCATTGTTGAAAGAACACTCTAATTTTCCATACTTTATTAAAACACTTGACCGGTTTCGATTTTTTCACCTAAATTTCAAAAGTACGTTTAACATTCAGTGGTTCATTCACACTAAATTATAAACCCGTGAGATGAGAGGAGGGGGCAGGCGGGGAAAGGATGAAGGGGGAGGGTTAGGGGAGGGATGAGGGGGCATGGATAAGGCATAGGGTAAAACGAAAGTAAACTCTCAGGAATTCATTGGGAAGGGGAGGCGGGGAGTGAGTATGAGAAGAAGGGGGAACTGAGATTTTTTTTATAAGTGATGATGGGCTTGATGAAACAATCTCATTTTACAGTTTGTTTTAAAATATTCTTGAATGGTTTAAAAAAAACCCCACACTGTTCTAAAAAATATTGTTTTCTCCCTTGTCACAAATATGTATCGAATGTTTCATAAAGTGAGGAAAATTAAAAAGTGTTCTCAATAATGGATGTTCAAAACTACCACGAATCGAAAACCGTAGAAGCGGGGTATAGAGATTATTGATGACAGGACTCGCTCCAAGAGAATATTAGGGTACAATAAGCACTAATGAGCTCGGCTAAATGAAATGATGAGTGTTCTTGAAAGTAAAAATAAATAAATTAAAACCATTTTGGTAAGAAATCACTCAAAACTTTCGTGTTCTATAGCATAAACGCTTGCTTATTATTATAGCGTGATCGCGTAGTCTTAAAAATCGAAATCTAATGACCTTATTTCAGATATTGTTGAGTCTTATGGAAGATTTAAACATAGTACCTACTGTGTCACTTCTTCAAATAAACGTGGCTATTCTCATACACATGCTGAACAAGAGAGCTCCATCGTTTAAGAAGCGAGATTGTAGAAATATTTTGTTTGCAAAGAGCATGCTTGTTACAGCTCATTCGGCCGAGAGTACAAAATTTCGTTTTTCCTTTTAAAATAATACTCTTAAAACCATTGCATCAGAATCCCCTCTAACTATGCAACCTGCCGCCAATGCATTAGTGTTTGCTTCTCTTGCTATCTTGGGAGTCGACACACCGCCCGTGAACTTGGACTACCTTTTGCTCTCCCTCTCTCTATCTCCTACGTCGTAATTAGACGCAGATTCCAACCCGGGCGATGACATGGCCTCTAAAGGGGTCTCAAAGCAAGGTGTCATAAATCAGATCAACCCATAAATGCACTTAAATCAATTAGAGACATTATTGAAATAAAGATGCCATCATCAAGTTGCACAAAGAGTCACTTGAATTTCAATGGAAGGCGTGGTAACTTTGTGAAATGTTTAAATTCCCGAGTTACAAAACAAATTTAATAATATTCAACACTTAAAATTGTGGAATTTAACGGTTAGTTTTATTATACAATCAATAAAATATATTTCAGTGACAACAAGGATTTTGAACGTCAATTCTGGTCTCTGATTTTTCTTGCCGCTTCAAAATAAACGATTCCTAACGTAATGCTTTAGCAGGGTATCCCTAAGGTTCAAAAACCTCCTAGAACACAGATTTGTTCTTTAAATGCGCCAATCATCCGTAGCGCATTTGTAAGAAATGAGGAGAACTCTGAAAGGTGAAAGGAAAAAGTTGTCATACAATCACTAATCATTCTTTCAATTTTCATGGAAATAAAATTCAATGGGACAAATCAATTCAATCACATACTCTTTGATAGTGGCCTTTTAACATGAGAAAAACACAATGTATATATTTTTATGATGCTACTTTTTAAATTATGACGCTCATCACAAGCTAGAGTACTTAAAATACTGTTTTTAATCATGAAGTAGAAGAGGTAATGGATTGATTTCTTCGGCGGTGGAGGAGGTTACATCACAAGGAAAACTTGACAAAAAATATCTTTACGTGACGGAAAGGATTCATCTCCAAATAGGAGTTCAAGTTCATGAGCACGAGGTATGTAATACAGCATTTCACACTTATGAAATGTCTAAGCATGTTCAAATTCCGAAAATGTCTCAACAATTTTTAATTCGTATCCACACAGTTTTTACATCACAATCGAGAGGTTTAATATACAAAGAACCACTTATACGGTTTACATCGAGGCATTTCAAACTTGAGTTTACGGTGACACCAGAATATTAAAGGAAACCTTCGTTTACACCGGATACACCAAAGGGTTAACCGCCCTGCTCTCAATCATTATGAATGTGATGGTAATGTGGTGCATAACCCCCTTCTATGATTTTGGCAAACTCACCAAAAGCTGAAAAGCCAAGAATAATTAAGCAACAGGATTAGAACTCCATTGCGAAAGATAGGGCCGCAAATTCACATCACATTCACCGTAGATTCCCGAGTAAACTCCCACTAACCAAAGATAAACCAGACATCCCGATATCCCATTACCTCCTCCCTGCTGAACTCTTACCTTTACAAAATACCCCAAATAATCGCCCTCCTAGCACTCTCCCTATCTGCGACTCGACGAAGACAAAGCGAGAGGTGCAGTGGATCGCAAGCTTTTTAAACAATAAAAGCTACTGAGGCGGACAAAGGGCACGACGAGGGTCGTCGCCTATAAAGAGAGCTTCCACCCTGAACGTTCATTTCCTCTCCCTTTATCTCGTCCAAGCTTTTACTGTCGACCCTTTAGGATTTCTGATGAAAGGGTGCAAAACCAAAAAAGAAGCAATTCCTTACCCAACGCCAATATAAGTTTAATGAAGACAAGTTTTCTATCAAGTTCTTTGTTGGCATACCCTTTCCACATTTTCTTTCACCCCACGAAAGAATTGGAGAGGGAGGTACCCGCGGAACTTTTGGCAATGTATCAAGTCAAAAGGAGCGCTTCTTGTATTCCGGGGAGTTGGGTGGATGGTGGTGCCGGGGATGAGGGAAAGGAGGGACCGACCGACCCGAAGTGTGGAAGGAGGACGGAGGGCGGAGGAGAGTGGAAAAGGGGTTTAAGATGGAGGTGTAGCATGGTGGTGGGAGGAGAAGAAGGGAGCGGAGGAGGTGGGTGGGTTCAAAAGGTGTGCCCCCGGCAACCCCCTCTTGAGGACTTGCCAATTTCGTCTCTTCTCCCATCTCAAGCATGCCTTTTATCCACTCCCTTCTTTCTTCCATATTTTGTAACTGACGTGCGGCAGGGAACTTGAACTTCTTACATGAGAAAGAGAAGCGCGTGTATGACTGCCGGTCAAAAGATCGCAGCACTAGAGGCCGTCGGAACCGTGTGCGTGAACAGCGGACACTGGAGGAGGAACAACCAAGAACCATGGAGTTGCCTCAGAAATTTCATTTTCTCTTTTCCCCTGAAATACCAAACTTCAAACTACGTGCCTCTGTGGATGATGGCAGCGGTAAAGCGTCGTCGCATAGAAAATCAACGAAGCAATAACAGAACAGTGACAGCTTCATTTCTGGGATCCATAGGAGTAGATGATATGAAATTTTATATTCGGAGAAACATATGATCAACGGATATAGATGGCCCTAGGAATAGGCTATTTTCTCTCCATTTAACCTCTAATTCAAGGACGAAAAGCATTTCTAATTTTCGGATATATATTCTTTTCAACTATTGAAAAAACTGTTCCGAAAGGATGTTGCCGGTCAAGCCGATTTGCAGATCTGATCTGCTTCTGTGTACATAATTAAATACCAACTATATGCCGCCTCGAGCGGATCCCTCGAATACAAACGATAAATTATTACACAGACGAAAACCAATGACACCATTGAAACCTATGTGGACCTGTGACATGATATGAAAAGATTTCGGAAATAGATAGGCAATTGGGAAATTCAGCTAGCGAGTAGTATACTACCTTGATCAAAAGGTTCCCGGAATTTATTCAGAAAATTAAAAATACAAGTTTATTCATCTAAATCTATATTGTCCCCTTCAAAGTAATCCCCATCGACTGCAACACACTTATGCCAGCGCTTGATCCAATCCTCGAAACATTTTTTATATTCGGTTTTCGGTATGTCCATCAGTGCTTCCTGCGATTTTTCCATTACTTCCTCTCGGCTGCTAAAACGCGTTCCCCGTAATGGTTTTTTAACTCGATTGAACAGAAAGAAGTCACAGGGAGCCAAATCAGGTGAATTCGGTGGCTGTTGGATGGTATTTGTTGCATTTTTCGTCAAAAAATTACGAATAATGATAGCACTGTGCGACGGTCTCGACGCACTGTGCGACGATTTCTGGTCTCTTTCGGCGAATTGCTTCACGCAAACGTCTCATAACGCCCAAATAATACTCTTTGTTTACTGTCTGGCCTTCTGGCAAAAATTCATGATGCACTACACCGTTGTAATCCATGAAAACCGTCAGCATTGCCTTCTTTTTTGACTGAAAACGACGTGGTTTTTTTGGTCTCGGCTCATTTGGTGAACGCCATTCACTTGCCTGATGTCTGGATTGCGTGTCGTACTCATAAACCCACGTCTCGTCTCCAGTAATGATCCTTTTGATGAATGTGGGATCGGATTCAGCCTCGCAAATCATGTCTTTTGCGACGTCAACACGGTCTCTTTTTTGCATGAAATTGAGGTCGTTTGGCACCAACTTTGCTGCTACACGACGGAAACCCAAATCATTAACCACAATTTCTTGGGCGGATCCATAGGCAATGTTCAAGTCCTCCGCTATTTCTCTGATGGTTAATTTGCGGTTATTGACCAACATTTCTTTTACTTTATCAATTTTTTCACGGACTTTCGATGTCGATGGTCTGCCACCGCGTTCATCATCTTCGATTGACTCACGACCACTTCTGAACCGCTCGTGCCACTGGTAAACGACCGTTTTTTTTAGAGAATCGTTGCCGAAACACTTTTCCAACACTTCCAACGTCCGTGCGCCACTAAATCCGTTTTTTACGCAAAATTTAATACAAGTTCGTTGTTGCAAATTTAAATCCATTTCTGCAATTGTAAAAAATCGCCAACACACACAGAGATAGATGTACTCTTGGCTACGTAACTTTTGCAAATGTCAAGTTATGACACTAAGATTTAAAGGGAATATCAACAACAGATGTACCAATTTAACAAAAAAAACAGAACTCAAATCGGAACGATGGGAGCGCCACACGGTGGTTATTCCGGGAACTTTTTGATCAAGGTAGTATGCCCATATGTAGTCGCACACAATTTTTACCGGCTCGAAACCCATCAGGACGCTTTATACCAGGCCAACCCTCATTAAGGTGGATACTCGACTTGGTGGTTTTGGGCGTTTCGTGAACAAACCATCTACATGCAATACCACGCTTCTCACTATTAAGGGCTCATGATAAATAAAATTGCGAAATTCTCTCAAAGAAATGTCATGTCTTCGTGTTTTTTGCAGAAGACAATGTTGATAACAATGCCCACCGGTTGCATGCATACGAATCCATTGTGACCGAAGGAATCTTTCACAGAAAAAGGAAAGAGGTCCTCATAAGTCCTATTATGACAGAGAGGGGGAGTGAAGTGAACAAAGTTTGGACAGATAAATAAAAACTGATTTTGGGTAAGTACCTATTGGAATCAATTCACTTTTACACAATTTTAGAATATTATTTTGCTGAAGTATAAAAAAAAATACCTCTGGAAAAAAAAGGAAAAAGTAGACACACATTTTTTCCACCTAAAATATTGAAAAAATGTACTTCGCATTTTTTTGGTATAAAAGTTATACAACTTGTCCTACAAGCCACCACAAAGGCACATGGCAGGAGTGTTATGACACCGGCCTATAGTAATCAGATTGTTGATTACTCACACTCTGTACAATAATACTTTTAGTTAGTTAAAATTGTCAAACGTGGCGCTTTCTCTTTGTTGCCACAAACTGAGAAGGGAGAGTCTCCTAATTGATGCTCAGGATTCAATATCCAATTACTTCTTGCTGTAGCCTAGCCTGTTAATGTCGAGTGGGGTTAACATTTTCCCTGTTTTAGCCACTCAAGAGGAGGGAGGGTGCTGAACTCCATGCATACTTGCACAGCAGACACCACCCTGTGGTGCTTCCAAAAAAAACAGCTGCAGGACTCATAGTACTAGTTAAATTAGTAATCACTAATTCCGCTACTTCTAAAGAAATGTATGCATAGAAATTTAATAAACTATGGGTATATAATTCCTTTTTTATACTTTACAGCCTCAGCCTCCAAGCTTAATTGCTACACTGTAAACAAGCACTGGTTTTGTCATAGTGACACACAGGTATTTTTCATTCTCCTATACCCTGGCAATGGGAATTTTATATCAACAGACACACAATGCATTATGCCTTTAATAGTGAAACCATAACTGGCACAGGGAAAGGAACTGGCCCCCCTACCCTGATGTGTGATTATTCACACGCCATCGGGCTTGGTACATGGGTGAGCTCTACCATCACCTACTAAACCGACCTTCGGGTTGATTACTGTGTTTTATACCCTGTGCTAATCAGGGACAGAAAATAAATTACATGCATGGGAACTGGATTTTCACCTAAAAGCTAATGGGTTCTCATGCATGGATTGGAATCAAAGTATGTACCTACATTTTTATCTACATCACACCTATTTTTCATGTGGAATAAATATTTTATCTACAGAAATGAAGAACTTAATGAGACCTCATGTCAGTAACACTTCATTAATATGAAAAATGTCAATCATTATTTGTATATGCACATACATAAAAAATGGCACAGAGAATAGAAAAAATATTTTCTTTGCACTCACCCTTGAATGCTATCTGCTGGAGGATAGAGTGGTTCTCTAAGACGAGTTCTTAGTAATCGTCCTAGGCGAACCATTCTTCCAACTTCCATGAGTAATTTTTCTCTCCTGGCAAGAAGACGACGCATTGAACCTCTCAGAGTTTGTCCAGCTGATGATATGTCATTTCCAGCAGCTGAATCATTTAGGGAAATAGTACTAGCCATAGCAGACACTTCACCCTTTCTACCCTTAGCTAGGCTACATAAGACTACAGGTGCACCACTGCTTGCTAAGCTCACTTTAGTCTCTTTAACCTTTTCTATCAACTCTACTAATTGGCTGCAATGCTATAAGTAAGCAATATATTATATTAGTCATTTTCTGCTTAAAAATAACTATAAAAGAAACTAACAGAACTAGCAAAATAGAAAAATATGTGCATGGACAATTGGGAATAAACAGATTCTTACAATGACTACAGAAGGGAAGGAACTGGCCCCAATTCAATGTGTGTGGACTTTATATGGCTTAGTAAGAGATTTACTTAACCCACCCTGTTATTCATAAAGTAAATGGCCATGGTTTTTGGTGATAAATTGATAAAAGAAACAGTAATTAATATCCAAATCTTAAATTTAACCATCACCATCTTCAACTTAACTACTTTCAAAAAGGAATTGAAATTAAAAAAATTAGCTTCATCTTCCCATATTGTTTTCTATATTTACTACACATGATAATACATTTAAAGTGGTTTAAACAACAATATAACACCATGATTGACCAGTGTTTACAATAGAGAAGCTTGGGTTTTTAAAAATATTGTGAGGTAATTTTTATATCAATGGAAATTTACTAGATTATAAGTTAATTTTGCATTTTTGAACCAGCAACAATTTACATGTCTATCAACAGACACACAATGCATTGTGCCTTTAATAGTGAAATAGAAAGATTGCAACACAACTGTGCATTACCTGTGCCAGCGTAAATGTTGGGTTGTACAAGTAAAATGTTGAGTGCACAAGCCATAGAGCTGTTACATTGTGACATTGTGTTACATGATTATGTGAATTTTGCTAATCACCATTTGTAAATCTACATTACAAATTAATATACTCCATTAGTTAAAACATAAAAGCTTATTTGTTAACTCACTTTAGGGGACATTATTTCTGATAACTGACAGTGAATTAATATCTGTTTGAAATTCAAACAATTAACTCATAATATACTGCATCCAGTTTTGATGATTTTGGATGTAATTGAACCAGCAAAAATTCTATTCAGTCTTGAAAAATATCAGAATTATTTTATAGGAAGAAAATGTTCTGACGAAAGTAGTTTTGGTATAGGTAATTAAATGCTTTACCCAAAGTCTCCATATATAATGTATAACATAATTGTTATACAAGATATTAAAAATTTTAAAGGAAATAACTCTTCCATACTTTTAACTCTGGAGTACTGATCTCCAAGGTTTAAAAGCTTCTTCATTACTGCATTGCAGTTTCCTGGTTTCATTATCTTAAATAATAATGATAGCAAGCAAAAATAAATTAAGGACACTTCTGAATATAAATAAAATATTTGTTGGTATAGTTCATAATAAAATTGTGTTTGGAAATAATTGTGATAAACAATTACCTCTTGAACACTGCGATGAAAGACAGCGGAAACCCTCAGCCTTGTCATTTGTTCTCGGCCAACAGCCTGTAATCTATCCCAAGCTCTCCATAATTCACTTCCAAGTCGTTCATTGCATTCTATTGGGAGCTCACAAGATTGACGTAAAGACAGTGCTGCAGAGACTAGTTGACAGCCATACTCATATGTTCCCTAAGCATTTGAATAATATTTGGCAAAGTTATTAAAAAATCTTTAAAATAAGAAGCTATGCTCTCTATATAGTAAAAAGTACTTAAAATTTAGAGATTCATATTAGTTTACATTATGACAGTACATTGGTGCCTTATCCCACTCTATTCAGATGTTATTTCAATTCCAAAATACTGCAGGAGATGCCGCAACAGTATCTTTTGACGGAGTCATCCACTACTATGCATTACAATTCAATAATTTCAGTGTTAACATCATCCTGTTTAAGGCAAATTATTTTTACACTCCAAATAGCCGAATTTTGATTTCAATGTTAAAAACTTTTATTTTTCAACAGTGATAATTAAATGCTAGATTTTTAGGTAAATATAACACTAAAAAATTATCCATAAACTGTCAAATTGTTATTGTAGGTGGGTATAAGTATATTATATAAATTAATTTGATTACAGAGATGTTAGATAATATGTTAGATTTCTCAGTGGCTTTTATTAGCTCTTTTTCTTGATTAGATTAGAATAGATTATTAGAGTAAACAATGAAAAATATATTTTTTACCTTTGCAGTTTCTTGGAATGCTTGATGCTGTTCCTTTTGAAGTTGTATTTCGGTAACGTTGCAGCCGACATGTGAATGTGATTCCAATAAAACTTGAAATAATTCATCTAACCACTGCATAGCCTGGCAAGGTAAAATTTTTTCATCACATACAAATATATTATAATATGATCATGCAGACCCAAAAAAAATATCTAACCATGCTATTAAACAAAATTAATAATGACATTAATTTAACATTAATATTATTACAAATTAATAATGAGATTTCAACTGTTCCAAACTACCCATTATGATTTTGTGTCATAGACATATTGTTTTGAACTCAAAGAGTAAAATTAATCTCCTGTAGACAAATGTTCAGACACATTGAACAAAAACTACTTTTTAGGAACATTTTCATTAGTAACAAATTAAAGGAAAATGTAACTAGAACTACAGTATGGTCTATCTAAATTTGTCTTTGAAAAATTTGATAGGATACACGATTTTTGAAAATATGCCAAAAACTAAGAAGTCTTGAAGTATCTATTCTCAGATACATTTATAAGTCTAATCCTTGAATCCATTAAAGTAACAGATTTTTGGCTGCAATTCTAAAAACAATTTAGTGTGTTTATGCTTACTTGTGGTAATACAAATGAAATGCCTGTTGATAGTAAATGAAATTTATAAAAATCTAATACCATTACACTAGCTGGAATACAGGGCCTCTGGGGGCTTTTTTGTTTGAATGTATGATTTAATGTACAATTAAAAGATGATTAAAACAAACAAATAAATGTTTAGAGTAGTTTAAATGATCTGGTAAATTTCATTTTTTTTATTAATACATAAAATGAATTTTTGTAAAGTTGAAAGTAGCCAACATTTGTAAAATAAATTAAAATTTTATTTCAGGTTCATTGTTCAATGACCTATAAATTATATGATGCCAAAAAGCCTGCATGAGACATATTTATGCCCACTCATTTCAAAATTTCAAATGACAACATGGCATTCAATACATGCAATTGCAATGATGGTCGCTCAATGATATTTTACTCTGATTGCCTAAAAAACAGAGATGCCTATCACATTATTTCATCTGTTGGGAAATTATAAAAATAATAAATTCTAATAACGTAGAAATTATATAATCGTAAGATTTTTAAGAACACCAGAATTCTGTCTTTTAAATGATTGTGCTCTGTATTTTATCATTTCCACAAATATAACCATAACTATGTCATTTGAATAGAAAAATTGAACTTATGCCAGATTTTACAAGGAAACTAATATTAAGAGAGTTGTTTAACACAAAATTTCAATCATATCTCTTCAAATTACCTGTGTTGCATCTTTCTCATATGCCCTTATGTGAGAAATCTGCTCCAGTCTCAATTTCTGCAATTCAACATTTTCTCCAAATATTCGAGCTCTAGTAGCAGTAGCTCGAAGAACACCGCGAACCTCTAAAATGGCACCTTCTCTGCTGAGGCCCAAATCCCTTCCAAGAGCATCCTTTGCTGGCATACATAATAAATCAGTAAGCTTTTCTCCTTCCCTTAATACTTCCTGTTCAATAGCATCTGAAATCAATCCAAACATGTTACCAATTTTCACCAGAGTCTGGAAAAGATGGATATAATTATGTCAAAATGATCAATTCAAAATAAATTTATCTAATTCTGCATTTTCGGGATACATAATATCTTGGAACAATATTTGATGAAATTGGACCACTCATAAATATGTATTTGCAAGATATCAAGAACATGAATATTCATAGAGTGACATACACTTTTTTTAATATTATGGAAGAAATACATATGCAACTTTCAATCTGTGCTTGTTCCACAACAGTTAAAGCAAAGTTTTGTTAAAAAATTCATAGATATTATGCCTATTGAAATATATATTCATAACCAGTTAGGTTAACAATGTCAAAAAAGGAGGTACTACATCATTGCCACATCAAAATCTTTATTCCTCAGCTATCACTCTAATGGATGTCAATGAGTTGAAAACTTAAGTCATTTAGGTTGCACTGACAGCTAAATTAATCATGCAGAGTCATTGTCTAATGCCCCTTCACAGATCAAAGTTGCCACTTGTTCTCTTTTCAGAAATGTTACCTTTAGATTTAACCTCTACCTTCCCCCTCTCAAGTGCTCCAGGAACAACTATAAAAAACCAAGAGGCAGTTTTTGGCAACAATAGGTCAAAGTTGATAATGAATGCATTAAACCTTTTATGAAACTATTATGTCTTCCAAATGTCAGCCCTTCTTAGCCCACAGCATTCTGGATGGGTATGGTGGATTAAACTGTCCTCCAATATTAGATGTCTTATGTCATTTCCCATTCCTTCAGCCTAATGCACAATAGTTTCTGAGGAGTGTAGGGATATTCTCTAGGCTACTACTAATAAAAATAGTATAACTGACCCATGTATCTCTGAGCATTCAAAATTTAATTTCCATTTATACTCTTAAAGAAAATACTGGACTCCTTAGAAGAAGCTCAGCATTTTACAGACAAGGAACAGGATAAATAGGTACAAGCATTTGGTGAGAGAAAATTTCAAGTCAGAATATTACTGTATGAAGAGGAAAATTTATTTTTGAACTGCAACTATTATACAATGTGGCATCATAAGGAAGGAAGTGATATATATTACTAATGAAAAACAAAAATATCTACATTTTCACATCACTAACATAGACAGTTACCAACACAAAAAAAGGGAGCTCACATGCCTAATCTCATTTTAATCAGTCTTAATTATCAATCAAGAATGTTGGCATGCATAAATACATTCAAATTAATATCTCATCTATTGGAAAGGAATCTTGTATAATTTAGATTTAGGACGTCAAAAGTTTATTAAAATTAAAAGGATTTACCTATGCCTGTCTGGTTCTCTTGTAAATCATGTAAAGCTGAATCAGCAGATTCAAAGTCCTCCACATCTTCATGACTTATGTATGTGTCAAATACCTCACTCGTTCTTTCAAAGTACTGAAATTTAGAATAGATTTACTGGTATTTCAATGCATATATTCAGTAAAGTAAAGAGCAAGATAATTCTTTCACTTACCTCAGCAACTAATCGATAAAACCTTAAACAAGTAATAAGAATATTCCTCCTCCTCTCTAAGCGGGATGCAAAACTTCGACAAACAAAATCCATAAAATCTCTCTGTGATTTTAAGTCCTTTGGTAATGCAATATTATTTAAAGGAAGACAGTCTATTTTGTGAAGTAGCTCTGCATATTGGCCATAAGTATCCTACAAAAAATGATACTCTAATTGTAATCAGTAAACAAGACAGACATTGATGATCAAAATTTAACAATAAAAGCTGAACAATTTTATATATTAATATATTACTTGCTTTAAAGTTTTGAATTTTAACATTATTGAAACTTTCTAGTTCTGCAATACTATGTCATGACACAAAACAATGAAAAGAATAGTCATAAATTACATAAAACTTACTCTACATAACATTTCTAAAGCTTCATGTCTCAGTCTTAGTTCCTCAGAAGATGCTATGTCAGAACCCACATCAGCAGAATGAGAATTTAAGAGTAATTCTGCAGGCCCTAAAATCCAGTCTGTAACACGCTTAACCCCATCCTCCAGAGCGTTGGCCTCACGTGCATCACCAAATTGTTTTTCAACTGTAGCCCAAGCATCTTTCATTTTTTTCTCCCCAGATCGAACAGCATCAAGAAGTTTCTCCACCTTGTATGAGAAAAATACTTTAAAATAGCCAAATGCTTTATAAATCTAGAATAAAAACCATTTACACAGTAATCAACCCAAAGGTCGGTTTGGTAGGTGACGGTAGAGTTCACCCAGTACCAAGCCTGATGCCGTGTAAAATTCACACATCAGGGTAGGAGGGCCAGTTCCTTTCCCAGTTCCGTTTATGGTTTCCCACGAAGATCTGGTACCCGGAAAATAACATGGCTTGGCCATGGATGCCCAGAGAGGCTTGCCCAGGAATCGAACCTGGGCCCTCCGGTCAGTAGTCCAATGCTCTACCCCTGGACTACCATGACCATTTAGAATATTTTATACAAATGGAAATCATGATTGATCACTTGTTCCACAAAATTTGTTCATATTATAGTGTTCCATTGAAAATGAGAAATCACATGTGGTTAGCTTGAAATTTACAGTTTAATTCCTCACAGGAATAAGCGGGAAGTTGCAAAGGTCTAGTAAAAGCACTTGTCTGCAGATTGGAGGGTCTCAAGTATGACATCAGAAGGCACTACATGTTAATGTGATTCTCTGAGCAATTGATTTATCTAGGAGATAATAACTGGTGCAGGGAAAGAAAAGGCATCCTTAGCTTGAATTTTTAGTTTTAAATAATTGGAAACATAGTAAAACTATGTTAGGTGCACATGCTTTAACTTAGAAAGCGAAACTTTGATTAGATGACTATGCTTAATTAAAACAATGCATGAACCACTTATTTACATTTGGCCCCTTAATTTTCATCAATACCTTTTCACATACTTGGCTACCTTTATGCATAGGGGTGATATATGAGATTCTGTCATTTCAACATAAAAGCTCATTAAGCATATGGGGACATGCATCCAAATGGTGTACTATTAAAGGATATGGCAATTAATCAACCGACTAGAATTCAATTATAAGAATACTAAAGCACACCTTATCTTTGGAATCCAGTGTATCCTGTGGCATTTTGTAGGGACCATTTTTCCAACTACCACCAATATAATTGACATCTAAAGCTTGAAGAACTCCCTTTCCTAGAAGATGATGGATAATTGATTCAGTCTTTTATGTTTTACAAAGTATTTGCAATTAAATCAAGAATAATTGTAACCTCAGAGTGAATTATGGCACTATTATTAAGAATAAGATTAAATAACAATTTATAGGCACAATTCTTGCTTCAATAGGACGTCAAAGATGAAAAACCTCACCTGCAAGAAGTACTTTGGCAGCTGCCTCAGTGGCTGTGTTACATGCCACTTTTGCCAAGCAAAAAGCATCCTCTGTGCTGCTAACCCTGGCGCCTGGTTCCAATATGCTTAGCCGAGCACACACTTTCTCCAAATCAAATAATGACCCAACAGCATCTTTTATGAAAGCTTCAGTGTACTACATTAAAAAATGTAAATTTCTCTTTGAAATTCAATGAATATGTTATTGAAAACACAAATGAAAATCTTGATGGCAAAAATAAATGAATTATATTAAAAAACCAATTGCCTCAAGAAAGTCGGAGAAAAGGAATTAGTTCCTCATTGAGGATATATTCATATTGTTATTGTATTAAATAGATTAATCCACATACTATTAATTAAAAGTAACTGAGAAAATAAATCTTACAACCGCTAACCCCCCGAGAAATATGCCTCGAAAGAAGTTTGTCCAGTAATGTAACTCATTGGTAGACCTCACTAAATTTCAAAGATTCAGAACTATATAGATTATAATTATGTAAATGATTTTTTCATGCTTTCTCAACAGATATGCTTACTTATTTATATATGAGCGAAAATATTTTCAATATTATAGATAAATAATTATAATAAAATAGATAATAAAACTAATCCGCAAAGCCAAAGTGATAATCAAAGAGCTTTATCTAAAGCTTTAAAGATAATCAAGAGGCACAACTTTGTGGAATTGTTTCACGATGAATAATATAAAAAAATACAGTAACTTTGTAAAACCAAATGAAAAATAAACTTCAATGCTTCACTGCATTGAAATTTGGGTTGCGTTAAAGTTTATCATTCATGTTGATTAAGAAAGTTTTATATCTTTTCCTTACATACTATAAATAATAAATTTTTGATTTTCTATTACAAAAATCAGATTTCAAGAAATAGTGTATTTCAATTAATATTTGGCCAAGATTTTTTATTTGTGCATGACAAATTTGGCATAAAACAGTAGGTACCTAGTCAAGTAGCCTAATGAATAGGTATTGCTCTATCTAGAACATGTGGGCATCAAACTTTCAATCAATTTTCATAAAAAACTTGGTGAAATAGCATTTGAATAAAAAAGTGTAAGATACATATAATACATACTATAAAATAGTGAGATCAGTTTTAGAAATCTCAATTCATGTGTAAAAAATTTATATTAATGATTAATATCAATAGGAAAATATCCTATTTCAGCATGGGATTTTTTGCATTGAAATTTTTAGCATAAACCCCAAATTAGAGGAGAGTTAAAGTAATGTCATAAATTCATTTTCTCATATTGCAACAACAAACAAGAATTCTCATGAAAAGGTGATTTTGATTGCTTGATTTTAAATCTTACAATGCAACATGACTGATCATAAAAGGGAGTATTAGAGTAGAATGTGAAGATTGTACTATATGTAATAAAAACACATATTCCACACCAGTTTATATACTATAACTGAACTATTAACATAAACTTATTTACCATTCTATTCTGTAGCCACAAATCTAGGTCAAAGGGCCAACCACCTCCCAAATCTTCAGGTAATTGTGAATTTTCTACATACTTTAACAGCCTTGATAAGGTAACATATATTGGCTGAAAAAAATAAAAAGAGACAGGTAAATAATTGAGCACACTTACACACTGGTCAAGTCTTCAAGAGCTAGGATTCAGAGAAAACTGCGGATGTTGTATTAATATTGGCAATTTGAAATAGGAGAGGTCATTATTCCATTACAAAATTAAATAATCGTTTATGAATGAATGGTAAACTTTGCATTATTTTTTCAATGAAAAAAAATAAAAGCGTGGGTCTAACCCTTTTATTATTTTTTAATGAAAAACTAAAATAAATGCACATTATTTTCTGGTAGATGAGATCACTATTAAACGACACGACCGCCAAAAGTCATTACGGCTCTTCGACTTCAATGAGGGAATAAAAAAATAATATGGAAATAATCGCGAATCATCACCGGAATATCAGCATCAAGTGTGGCATTCCTCGAGCCTTTTAAGAGCTGCCTTCCCAGACAAAGAAACCCTCAGGCCGCATTCCGCCTGTTGCAAAATTCGAAACATTTTAAAATCACGTCGACGCCCCTCTCCCCCGCCTTCCCCATCGCCCAATCCATACAAATATCTCTTTGCGCAACACTGGGCGATACAGCGCAGTGGCCTCGACTGCCTGGAAAGGCTAAAAGGAAAGCAAGAGTGGAAAGAAGGAATGGAGGTGGGGGGGGCGAGGCTGGAGAGAAATTGCGAATGCGAGAACAATACCAGATGAGCCGGATCATTTCACGCGGCTGATGGCCTTATCTTGTTTTTTTGTACCTGCGCTTCACTGTTTCCGCTCCTCGCGCAGTGGACCGTGGAACCCCGCTGCTTGCTCCAGAAAAACGCACCGGAATCCGGTCGGATGACAATAATGTTGTTTTGTGGACCGACCGACGGGTGTGAGTCGGGAGACGACCGCCCTTCCCCCGCCGAAGGATTCTTGACCTCCTCCTCGTTGCCAGTCGAGAGCCGTTCCTCGGCCAATTTAATGGCTCCCCGGACCTCCCGCCATGCACCGGCTCTTCGTGCGTCCACGAGGAGCGTCAGGCCGCGGCACCTTCTTGTCTCCTCACTTTTCACGGATAAATTAATGGATTAATTGAGGCGCTAGTCATTATTACTGTTGTAAAAATTAAATAGGTAAAATCCCTCCGAATGTTAGCACTAAAATATTAAACAGAGTAGAAAATAATTATATATCACCGTTTATTCCGCAGTACGAAGGGAATAACCTGCTGACCTTAATGCTCTGGGTTGGGTATAGCTGTTGATTTCCGGTTCAGTACCGAGTAATCAGTTGAGTGTATTGTTAAATACTATTTCATCTCAGGTCGAATGAAGAACGATCGAAAAGACATTTTCTGAAAGAATAGCAAGTCTGAATTAAACTACAGAGTTATTCTGAAGCGTCTGGGATCTCCACTGCGGGAGGGAATCATGTTTCAAGCCAAAAAGTGTAATTATGGATTGATAGCAAAAACCAAACGGAGGTATTCGACAATTTCTTCTTTGAAAACACACATACTGCTTGGAAAGCGGTGTAATATATGGGATACCATATTTTATTTTTCAGTCACCGACGATTTTTACACCATTATGAAAGATAATAAGCGAGATCGTACGAGGTTTGTCCAATAAATACTCCAACTGAGACCATAAAAACTCTATTTAACAAATTTAGTCTACATCGATTTTGTCCTCTCCAAAGTACTCTTCATTCTGCTATGCTGTGTTGTTACTATGCACTTATTTTATTTTCTTTTCCACTGTTTAAAACACCCTTGGAAGTCCTCGGCAGTTAAGCATTTTAGTTTTCTCGTCGTTTCTTGCTTTATTGTGTCCACATCTTCCCAGTGATGTCCCCTCTCACAGCTCTGTATTTTGGGAATATAAAAAAATCACACGGGGCGAGATCCGGCGAATAAGGAGGATGATCAAGGATGGTGATTGAATTTTTTGCCAGAAACTGGCGAACAATCAATGCTGAATGTGGAGATGCATTGTTATGGTGAAGGATTCATCATGTTCGGTTAAAATAGTATGCACTGTTAATTTTCCTAAATTCAGCCCATCAGCTGTCATTCGGACAGTTTTCGACGATTGGTTAGGAGACAAGGGACCGCACACGATCAATGCTGTCGTCAACACAGGTGGTTGAAGGTCGCTCCGGTCTTGAATCATCCGTGGCGTATTGTCAGCCATTTTTAAAACACTTAATCCACTTGAAAATGGATGTTTTCTTCAGAGCATGATCACCGTAAACAGCTGTCAACATTTCAGCAATTTCTTCATAACTTTTACCGCACTATAACAAAAAACTTGATGTTGATTCGTTGCTCCGTGATTTCGTCAATTTCCATTTTCGACAAACATTAAAAACAAGGACAACGGAAACTAACATAACTGGCACCATACGCACAACTCGACGATCCGGCCGAACACAGACGGCTCATTGGGTCTCAGGCAACTAGCGCCAGTAGTGGGCGGGGCTATGGTCCGCGGCATGGCCGGCAAATTGCACCAGTTCGCGCATTTATTGCACAGACCACGTATGCCTTCCATACCTCTTAGTCCAAAGCACCCCAGTTCCATCCATACCTTCACCGTGAGAAGAGAAGTTTTCACTGACTGACGAAGGTGGAATGACCGTCGAAACGTCAAATATATACTATACTTCTGAGAGAACATAGTTGCCAAGGGCTGGCGGATTATCCATTCTTGCCTTGCTTAAAATAACTACGATCACCCACACAGTTATTCAAAATTTTAACTTTGAAAAAATTGAATTTCTTGTGCCTCAGGATATGTCCAATCAATTTCCAACTTAATTCATGTAAATGTCATTCATCGGTTTCTCTCTTCACCCACTCTTCGATATACTTCTTCATTTGTTACTCTGTATGCCCATTTATGTTCATCATTGAGCACCATGTTTATACCACCTCCAATTCATTTTTCTCCGCTACTCCTATCTCAAATCCGTGGAAGAGTGGACTCCATACATAAGTTTTAGTAAATCACTTCCTTATGCCTGTTAGTATTATTTGCCTTTAGTATATACTCCTACTTCTTCCAATGGAAAGCCCTCATCGCCATACATATTCTGCTTACTTCAAGGTCTGTTCAAAAAACGATGAGAGTAGTTGAATTAATACTTGATTTTATTAGTCACCCATTAGTTACCCTCATGCTTGGTGTCTTAAAAAAGCAGTCTTTCGCACCAAATACAACGCTCCAAACGTTTTTTACAAGTTTCCGCTTGCCTCCTGGAACGCTTCTCTAGGGATAGTCATTAAGTCTGCGATACAATTTTGTTGGATGCCCAATAGTTTCAAATCAACGTCCTTACAAAGTGGATTCCAACTTAAGGAATAGGAAAAAGTCCGATGGAGCAAGATCCGGAGAGTAGCATCTATATTCCTCTTATCCTATATCGTAAATCTCATATTGATTCGAATAGCTGTGTCAGAAGCATCTATACTCCTCTTATCGTATACATATCTCATATTGATTTGAATAGCTGTGTCAGAATATAGTATAAGTACAGCTGCGTAAGTCCTTAAATATCTATTCATCGTAAAACCTGTGCAATTAAATAGATGACCAATGATATTTGTATGGCAATTTGAAGCAAAAAATCTATACGTGAAACCAATAGAAGAGTAACAGGAGATGGGAGAAGTATATGTCGGTTATCACTAGTGGTGCCCCATTAAATAGTACATTTGGCTCTTTGCAGCATTTGATAACCATCGGCGGCTCACTTGAGAGGTACCTGTACGCCTCAAGAATTTAGTACACTCTTAGTTACCCTTATGGAGTTCTGTGGTACACCACTGGACGCTGCACCTACCCCTCCTTATGGTACAACGAATCCAGTATTTTTTTAAATACTGACTTTTTCATTGCAACAATTACAGAGTGTAAAAATCATTGGCCTTGACCGGGATTTTCACCGAGTGATTTTTATGCTCTTAAATTGTTGCAATAAAATGCATGTTAGCGGGAGACTGCGTTAAAAGTTACTGTTGCGGCATCTCCCGCAGTTTCTTGAAATTTGTCCATGGCTTTTTGTCAAAAAAAAATACTGGCTTCGTTCTATGACTGGAAAAAAAGTTAATTGTATAAATCAGGTGACCCCAAGCAGTATTGATCAGGTAACGTCTGCTTTGCATGGTGACCCAAGTCGTTCGGTTCAGTCGTCAATTGCAGACAGAGATTCACACGTTTAGGGCAGGAATTTGGAGCACGAGTTCACATAAAATACTCGTAGGACCAACGCGCAGATGATGTGTTTATTCAAACATCTCTAAATGTGACACACAAGGACGAATGTGGATCAAAATAAAAAATCCTTAAATACACGCGATGCACATTGCAACCATTAAAATTCGACACTCAAGCCACCATAACAATACTATTTCACACGACAATGTAGGACCCCTTTCCATCGATTGAAACCTTGCCGCGCTGGAAGGGCTTATTATGCCTTCTGTAGGCCCAAGAACTCTGCTGGCGGAAATAATGACAATTGCCCCTGGTAGGGCCTTCTATGCCAGATAGGACGAAGAGTAGGAGTCAGATGGAAGGTGGTCCTCGCAGCGTCTGTCCCTCAATTAGGCAGCAGCAAAGGTCGCTGTCCTCCAGGAGGAGGCCTTTTAAGTGATGCTGTCACGTTAAAAACACAACTGAAGAAGGCAGTGGGAAACCACCTCAATTATTAATCCCATGAATTTATTATGGACCAAAGTATAAAAATGAGTCCTGGAAACTACGGGATCCGGTCCCCAGGGCCGTGCGTCGCTAACGGCAGCAGAAGGGGATTCCGGACTTCATCCCAAGAAATCCTTGCCAGGTGGAATAGATAGCGGCGATTAAATCACGGAAGAGGACCAAATCAGCTAGAATTGTGAACTGGAATGTGTAAGATGATGCTCAGGGCATGGAAATTATAGAATATAAAGCAGAGATGGTGAGATCAAATATAGATATTTCAGGTTTGTGCGAGGTAATGTGGAAGGAAAGCGGGGATAATTGGAGTGATAATTACATAGTTATACACAGCGGAGGGGATGAGAGCCAGTGAGGAATGGCAGTAGCATTGAACAAAAAGATAGGAGGAAGCGCGGTAAACATAGAACAGGTTAGTGGTAGAATGTTATTGGCAGAAGTAAGTGAAAATAGTTGCGATGCAGGGCACTACGGTTTAGAAACCAAGAATGGCCAAGGGGAGAAAGCAGTGGAGTTCTGCAGGAGACAACATTTAGTTATCATGCAAATGCCCGGAAATTTAGAGAGATGCCCATTATAAGGTATTATGATTAGGCACAGATTTCGGAACAGCGTGATCAAATCGTAGTTTCACGGGAGTGGATGCGGATTCTGACCAAAATTTAGCACTAATGAAGAGAGGCGCCAGATTCAAAAGGATAAAACAGGGAAGAAGGTTTAGGAAATTGAATGTAGAGGCATTAACCGGAAAGCCGAGAAAGGAGTATCGGCGGCTACAGAGGAAATCATGAGTGAGGAAAGGGAGGTAAGTAATATAGAGGATAAACGGAAACATTTAAATAGGGATAGCAAAAGCTACAAACGAAAAATGAAAGTAATAAATAGGAAAATGGTAAGGAAATCTTAGATTACGGACGAGATGATAAGAGAGATATTTGTGAGAATAAAATTAAAGAATGTAAAAAGAGTTAAGTAGAGAGAATCATTAAGGGTTAAATAATAAACTGACGTGGAAAACAAAGAGAGCGAAAGAAATGTGGTGGAAGACGAAGTGAAAGGGGTGAAATTGGTACGCTATACTCGTACCTAAAGGTGAAAGCATTGTCAGGAAGTACGAAGGGCAAAGTCTTGTAAACAAACAAAGATAAGTCAGGAAAACTATAAATTGAAGCTGGGAATATTCAAGAGGGATGGAAGAGGAGAGGATATAGAGGAAATATATGGTAAAGAGATTAGGCCAGAAAGCTTAGACATAGAGATTAGGACGTAGATGAGAATAACTTTGGTGTAGTAAGATTGAAAAATTTCCATCAAGAGAATTGAAATCGTATGAGATTGTGGGTGCAGACAACATTCCCACGGAACTACTTCAAGGTTTAGGACAACTTGGAAATATGAGCTTTTATGGGGCAAATCGTAGCATTTATGAGGGATGAAGTAGCATTTATGAATTTGGCAGGAAGATTTTGTCAGATCAGTATTAGTTCCAACTCCAAGAGAGGGAAAGGCAGCCATATGTAAGGAATACAGACGAGAGAGGCATAGATGAGAAATGTTTGATTTCTTATGCAGCTAAAGTGGTATTTAGAATTATCAAAAAGAGGAGGGAGAGGAAACCAAATGATTAACTTGGGGGAACATCCGTTTGGGTTCAGATAGGGGAGAGACAAAGGTGATGCTGTAGCAAGTAATGATGACACCAACAGAGACGAACATAGAATACTATCAAAATGTATTTGGTTGCTTCACAAATTTCGAGAAGTCATTCGAAAGAGTGAATTGAATAGCAAAAATGTATGTACGGTAGTAAATAGGAGTAGAATGGGAGAATAGATGATTTTATTCATACCCTGTACCATTTCTCAGACTGCTCAGGTGCGTGAGGGTGATGGGGAGTCGGGATGGGTGGTGTTAGGAAGAGGACTAGGAGAGGGCGGTTCATTATTATAAGTGCTGTTCAACGTATATTTGGTTGACGTGACTAAAGTGGCATGAGAAGAACTGAAGATAGGAATGAAAGTCGGTGGACAATTCAATAAAATCAGTTAGGGTTGTAGATGTTTAACTGCATGTGATAAGTCGGGGATGGATAGGGACGAACTGGGTGAATTAAGCGTTGAAGTAGGAAGGCAAACACTCGAGCAGGTGGAACAATTTACCTATCTTGGAAGTGTTTGGACCATTTTGGTCAAAGAGATAGGGTCATCAGAAGAAGAATTGCGATAGTTAATAGATTACAGGGACGTTGAGTAAGAATGCTAAGGAAATATTAGTGAGCACATTTATATGCAGCGCGGTTTTGCACGGTGTGGAAAGAGTCGTTGAAGCAAGTTGATGGGCGTAGACTGGAGTCTTTCGAGATGTGGGTGCGCATAAGGATGGAAAAAATATAATGAACGGAAAGGAAAACAAACATACTAGCCACCACGAGGGAGGAGAGAATGTTATTGGGGGAAATTCAAAGGAAGAAGGGGAGACGGATGCAGAGCATTTTGATTGACGATGGAATGCCGAAGACTGTGATAGAGGGGAAGGCGTCAGGCAAGCGAGGTATTCGCAGTGGCTGGAAAAGGATGGGCATGTTGGACAGGATGAAGGAGAGCAGAAAGTATTCGGAATTGAAGAATACGTTGTGTGGGATTGTCAGGTGGTGTCTTTTTAGATGAAGCTAGGAAGTGTAACGATGATAGTCTGTGAGTCCATCCGTAACAATGAGGTAACATCGAGTTTTTATAGCGTTAGCACTTTAACAAGTAGTTATTCTTTCGCCATGTATCGCTAACTTCATCACTGTCATCAAGTGACAATATTTATTATAATATATAAAAAAGGGCGTGACAATATTTTATTCGGGTTGAAACAGCATTCAATAATATTGAATGCTGTTTCAACCTGAATATTAATATCTAGCGATTTTGCATTGGAATGCACAGCTATATGAACTTAAACTTCCATTCGGTTGTTTATTACCAGAATGAAGATCAGAATACTTAATTGAGACCTGATAATATAATATGTGAACTTAAAAACAGAGAGTTATTTCGGAAGGAAAATGTTCACAGTAAATCAATGAACATTTAAAAAATTATAAAATCCAATGGCTAAATTTGACGTTTGAATTTTAAACTTCATAGAGCGGTTGGAAATTTTCAGGTGAATAATCGAATCGATTATTTTCAGTAATTTATCATAATTAAATTGTTTGTCTAATATTTATTGTGAAAGTATTTTAAATTGATGAATGCACTCCAAAGTCTCTCTTTAGAAGTAATTCTTTCTGCAGGCCCAGTATACCTTATGACTAAATTATGTGGCTTGATTACTCACGTGAGTACTACACACATTTTCAGATTTCGAGATTTAAGATGGAATTCCAAGAATGTTTTCACCTATGCCGCAGTTACGTATGAGAGGATGGGTAACATCCCATTATTGTGAATTTAGGCGTCCGCATCAATGCGTAAAGGTCATCCACAGTAGGAATACTTGTTCTTTCATTGACTTTCTCCGTGTTATCAATTACACTGAATGCTGTTTCTACCTGAAGATTAATTTGCTCAACAGCTGATACTAGGAAAACCTATGGATTGATTTGATAGAGCTGAAAATGCTATGTTCTTAACCACTTCAAATTTTTAAAAAAATATTTGGAGCTATTTTATTTTGACGCTAGATGGAGAATATCCGTGTTCGTGCATAGTCTAGAAAAGATCATTGGAAAAATGCTTTGGTTCTTTCACAACGAATAATAAACAGCATACCCACCAGGGCGCATAGACGTTCAAAGATTGGATTTGGGCCAGTCGAAATCAAATGGTGACCTAAGAATTCATCAACAAATCACTAATTTCCCATCCCCTCAATAACAGTCATATTTCTGGTTCCAGCCTAAAAGTCTTTGATCATTATCGATGAAATAAAAACTAATTGAAAATTGTCTAACACGAGATTGTCGGCGACTTCGTCTGCTAAAAGAGAACAACCTAAGCTTTTGATCATTTGTTTCACAATTTGACCGCAAATTACATCTCCAAATGTGAATGTGTAGTTTTTATTGTAAATCATGAGTTGAGTAAACCTATAATTTTTATTTCATCTTTCCAAAGTGCTGATCATGAAAATATCACCTACTTCACTACAAATACTAAAAGACGTTAAATTTACTTTATGTGTCATCCGTTCCACATAAAAAAGAGCACAAAAGTAGGAACCCTTTTTGGATGACTATTTATTCAGAGATTCAAGGGTATTTAAATATTGCGTTAATTCAAGGGGTTTTAAATATCGCGAATAATTATCATTCTTATTTTTTTCGGAATGTCTTGCCGCCGCCATCTTTAAGACACAGTAATTCTTTCTTTCCTTCTCCGAGCGTATTTAGTGCTCTGTTTCCCCCTGTGATCCTAATAAACCTCATATCTTGCCAACAGGTGTCCCATGGGCTAAACTAACATCCACCACTGATTCGCTATGCCCAAGGAAAGACTTTAACCAGCGAAATGTGCGTTTTTCGCTTTTTGATGAAGATCGCAATGTTTCGATTATTTGATTTGATTCGAAATTATTCATTTGTCTTTGGAATCAAACGAAGTATGAAGACGAAGAAAGTCGATATGATCATTGTCATTCATAATTAATCGTTTTCAAATGAAGCCTTCCGTCTTACTCTGCTCACTCTTATTTGGCCAAGGTTACCAATTAAACTGAAATCAATGTGTAACATTTCTATGCCGCGAGATTTCATTGGTAAGTGTAAAAAACGATCCCGTCAGTGCTTGTCAACAATTCTTTACAACCGCAATCAGAATCGACACCGTGTATCATTTACCATGGATAAGTGAAAACAATTCGAATATAGACAAAAATACGTTTCATTTCCCAGAGCATGAAATTTTGTTGCTATTTCCATGAGTCATAGTTTAAAAACGGACCTATCGACATACTTTTCTTCAATGGGTATGCTCACAACCACGGAGGAAATCGGAATGGAGCACAGTTATGCAAACAAAACAAAAAAGGTGTTGGAAAAATGAAAACAGGAAGACGCCCATTTCCAACTGCACACTCAGAAACTACTCGTATATTTACCACCCTCGCTGAAAGTTGTTCTTACGATGGTAACTCTGCTGCTAGTGACTGCTAAGATCCAGGAATATTTCCAAAATCGAATAGATTTGCGGTCATTTGTTCAAATATTTTATATGCCCACGTACATAACATTTACAGTCTACATTACTCTTAATTTTTGAAGATTTCAGTCGACTAGAACTTTTAAATTTGTCAATATGAGGTGTCGTCGAGAGGTATCGCGTCGTTCCCAACGAGCGGATTATTGATGTAGACGAAATAAATAAAATTCCGAAACTTAGTTTAGGTGGTAAATATATTTAGCTCTTCCTGACAGAGCATTGACCCAGCCATCGGCATCGTGAAACAGGTGCCTTAATTCCCATGTTACTCCATACGAATCGGAACGCACTGCTTAATATTGTCTTCCAATGCACGCGCTTCTATGTGGAGTTGAATTTACAAGCAAAAGGTTTCATGGAAACGCAAGCGTTTGGAGCCTACGAACCTGAAAGTGGGTATTCCAAATTTGGAAATATAGCTTATTAGGGCACTCCCAAATTGAGTCTCAAAACCAGTTATCCAGTAAACGTGCTCGCGATCTTTTCCTGGATTTCCCAATAGGAAGTATGTACGTGTTAACGATAACAAAACAATACAAATACAAGACTTACGCATTAATTAGTGATAAGGTGGGTGTTTACCGATACAAAGAGCTATAAAATTATCCGAAAGAGAGATGCCACGAATATACGCGAAAATATAGGTAAATGCAATACACTTTGCAACATTTAAAATATATGCTTACTGCACTCGTATTTGAATAACGCGAGATTTAAATGTACAATTTTATGTATGAATCATAAACACAGTAATCAATACAAATGTCGGTATGGTAGGTGTCCGCAGGGTTCACCCAATACTAATTAATTAGCAAGTTGTATTGATTTGTCCCAATCTAGAAAAATATAATAAATCTAAACGCAAGGTGTGATACAAGTTCACGAATTCACAAATGCGTTGGTAATAAAATGAAACAGCCACCATAAATGTAATCTACAACCGGGCTTCGTATTCCCAATCGGTTAAAGAAAGTTTCTATTAAAGTTTCTTCCTCTACCATAATTGGACAGGATTTAATGTTCAAAAATAGTCAGAGACCATATAAGACAAACGAGGAAACTAAAAACTCTTGTTAAAATAGGAAAAACGTTTTCCATGAAGGCGTGCATTCACACTGGGAAACGTCAACAAATTATATGGAGCTCGGTCCGGACTAGGAAGAACGAGGTTCACACAGTTCACATTGATTTTCGCGAGATATTTTGCGTAATATATTTTATTTGGACGGGTTCTGTTAGTTTCCTTAATCATTATTTATCCGAAATTAAATACTTATACATTTTGAAAAATATTTTATATGAACAAAAAAAAAGAAATGTTTGTCAATTAGACATTTATCTGTTGTTGTGCTAAATAATGCGACAATGATTTCTTTCCGGATATTATACTTTTTAGCATTAGTGATGAATAACAATTTAGCACTCGCTGCTCATGAAAAATACAGCCTCCATTAGATAATATGCACCGGGCGAAATGCAAAACTTACGCAATGAAATTACTTAAATAGTAAAAAAAAGACAGATAACAAAAGTTTACATTTTACATAACTTTAACCTAGAATATTCAGAAGAAAATATTTTATCGGCAACTTTTACATTTTCTTTTCACTTATTTTCTTCAGACGGGGTTCCGATGCTCCATTTGCGCCCACTTCTGATCTCGAAGACATTGTGACTTTCAAGTGTAGCAAAAGAACAAAGCGAAAAGGAAAAATAATACGTGTATTACGGTTAGTATGAAGAGAAGAACAGGCAGGGAGTTTGATAAAAATACTTGGAAATCCGGAAGCTCAAGTTTGCCGTTATCCATTTTAGAATACCGTTAAAATGATTGAAAACCGGGAGAAATTCTAATGTAAATGTAAATTCTAAGGAAATACCTGGACGATGTGAAAATACCTAGAAAATTGGCAACATCACACATTTCTCGCTCAATATGTAATTACTACGGCGAGGCCAGAGTGAGGTGAATAATTACGATGAGTGTCGACGACCGAGTGTCGGGAAAACATTTTTTTTAATATCATTCTCGGGAGTTATTTTTGCAAAGCTTGGGTATGCACTAGTGTTTCAAACAGAAATTTGATTGAAAATCCGCTGTGAACCAAACTAATTTTTAGTCTCGAACTGTAAATATATACTTCCTCTGAGTCCAAACCGATTCTAAAACGGGTTCCTGACATTTCATAAATCGGTTCTATATCATTAAATTAACATAAAATAAGTCTTACTGATGCTTGGTAAATGACTGTGAAGTAGACTTTATTATATGAACCTTCACATATTTCCGGAAACATGGTGTACTGTTTAATGTTTAAAGCGGTGTCACGAAACGAGCCAGCATCGTAAAACTTACCTCAACCTGTAAACGTTTTGATCCCCATCCCAACCATCCAAACGCAATGTAATTTTTACTTTGAGCATGGACTTCAAAAATTAAGAGTGCCTAGAAACAAATCGAACCAATTAATACTTTGGTTCGACTCCTTGGTATAAAGTAATAGCGTTTTAGTTGAGAAAGTGTAGACTTCTGTCCGTATGGTGGAAAACGCCATCTCAATTTCACATAAAGAGAAAAATATCGAATTCATTCCGCGAGCTATCTTCATAATTACTTAGCACTTTAAATTTATCATGTAGTTATTTCAGCCCAATTCAATCTAAAGCTCACTTAATTGTAAAATTAATTCCGTCTTCTGGTTATTTTCGAAACTAAATCTATATCATGGGGATCTTGTCTCAGTGTAATTTTTTCGTATCTATTTAAAAATAACTATCTTTGAGCCCTTCAAAGGTGTACCTAACACAGGAATGAAAAATATTCTCGGGTATTGTTTCCAGCCATTATATTCCTTCACTGTCGAATGATGACAGGAATAGACCGTTTTCAGACGAATTCAAGCGCATTTTGGTGCAACTTTTCGGATGATTCAGCTCAATGTTAGTAATGAGGAAGTGAGTTTTTGGAGAGACAGCATATTCTAAAACTCCCTATAAGAAAACGACTTTAGCCTTTTCGGTTTACCTTGTGATAAACAAGAAGTTTTAATTTTTAATTCGTGCATTTCAATGAAATGAGAAAATCAATATTATTGTCTCATTACTTTTGTAGTATTTCCTGCTCCTCCCTAACGACATTTCATTTCATAAGAATTGTAGAGGTTAGAAGGTAAATTAATATCAATATCCAAGACCGAAATTATGTCTTTCGAATTACTTAGATCGTAATTTCAATACACAGAAGGTATTTGAGACCCAGCAAACAATGTTGTATAATTAATTATATAAAGTCCCGAGAAAATCTGGTTAGGTTTCTGAAAATTTCCAATCCTCTTCCCCTCTGAATCATAATTCATGATCCCAAAAACTTCTACTACGTATATTAACGTAGTGGTCCATTAGTCTAGTTTTCGCTGATACGTATTTCTACAGCGGCTACTTAAACTTGCAATCTCCATAGTTGCTCGATTCAAGGGCGCATTCATTCCGCTAGAACATCGTGACAAATGCTGCCTGCAATACTTAGCACACATAGATGTCTATTTTTCCCGTCATAAATTTGATTCCCTCAGACTTCACAGGTGAACTAGGGCAATATCCACTGCGGGTATTAGAATACATGGCAAGGTTTCACAAAATATTTTTCCCACCATGTACATATGTATACTCTCCTATCATCACTTAATTCTAAGATCACATCCTAAATGCTCATCTGATTCAACATTTGGCGCCGATTTATTATTGGTTTCAGCATCTTCCTGAAAACCGTGATAAATCATTTCATTCTTAAATTATATTCCACTGTGGTAACAAATATCTCGTATTTTCTCGGAAACTTGATAATTCAATTTTGGTCTAGGCTTTCTCAGAGTTATAGACGCCACCCATCAAACCACCACAAACCACACCCATCAAACCACCAAAGTTGTGGACGGCACCCATACTCAAGACGGGACTCGATCTTTCGGTAAGGGATTCGACCCTCTGCCCAAGAGATGAATCTAGCAGAGAATGTCGAAGTCTAGACGACCCTTGAGTGCAAAACCTTTCGACTCTAGTATCTATAAGGAGACTAATGAATGGAAGATATTATATAAGGTTCGGGGCCAACGAGGATCCGTCACGACGCACTTGGCAATAACTTAGCTACCAAGTTACTCTTTTATTTTTAGGCCATATTTATAGTATTTCCTCTCTCTCAGTCGTGGCAATTTTTCGATCGCTAACTAAAAGAGGGACTTGCGCAAATTAGCTTTAACTACCTTCCTTATCACGAACAAAACATATTGTAACCCACCAACGTAATTTAAACCACAATAGTGCAAAACTCCGGAACTTCTTTCATAAATAGCTGCGTTGTAACATGATTAAATTTCCTAAGTTCCGGTGACTTTGCTAACTTAAGAGCACGTTAATAGGCATATCAGAACACACAGATAAGACAATTGGGTGCTAAATACCCTAAAAAAATGTATGCTCGTCAATTTTCATATTTATAGGTATTGAAAGGGGATGCGAGAATAACAAGCCGAAACCTTGAATGACTTTGGTTCTGGAAATCACTTAGTTTATAAATTCTACGCAACTTGTGCTAGAAATGAAAAACTTTCAGATAAAATCCAGTGATATCGACAGATATTTCTATATCCAAATGAAATCGTCTCAGGTTGGTGATACGTGATATACAATCGATACATTTTTAAGCAAGTTTCTCATGTCCATACCTACACAACCTTCATTAACTGTGAGCATACAATATTACGAAGAATGAAGTGAGATATGAAGATACGGCTTGCGGAGTCTGAAAAAAGTTGATAAAACAAACTTTGAATGACTATTTAATGTGCATACATCATACTGTGTATGCCATATTTTGCGATGGAACGCCATGGTAAAAAGTTTACCTGAACCAAAAGTGGAGCAATCATTTAGTTAGCATAAGTATCCAAGCAAAAGGAATTCTTATACCAAGAAAAAACAGAGGGAACCTAATATGAAATGTAAGATCTACTGTTGTATCTGTTGGTGCCATCGAAACAAGGTAATGGCAAGCAAGGAGAGAGTAAGAACATTTGTGATTATTTCCGTACAATAAAAACTCAGATAATGACGATGGAAATTCTAGTCTAATTAAATAAAGGAATTTAAGGGCACATTTCACCAGCAATATGTAAACTCAACGTAATTACCCTTCATTCGACAACCCGAAAAACTTAAAAACTAATTTAACCAAGTACCACGATTTTTTTTAGGAAAATATGCACTTTTAACATTAACATGGGATACCAAACACTTGCTGCCAGCACCTTCTATTAAAATCTGTTTAAACCATTTGTTTTTTATACTAGGAAGAATCAAAAAATAGCTCCCACAAGAAGAGTAACAAAAGGTATTCAGAAAAGTAGGCAATCCTCAAGGAAGGAACTGAATCTCGGCGTAACTTGAAGGCGCAAATACCTTCCCGACGCTTACAATGCGACGTAAACATTAACACACACCTGAATGCCGTTGTGGTTAGGTAGCGTAGCGCACAGTCCAAGTCCTCCCGAAATAATGATATGCTGGTTGGAGATCTTTCACCCGTCGGAACGCCTACCGCGTCTGCTTCCGGACCAGGAGGCAATCGAAGGATGACCAAGGCGCGCCCGTCTCTGTCTCGGCCCCCAGGGGTCACAGCCACGCCGCTTCCCAGCACCCCGAGGATGCTCGCCGCCTCCATCACCTCGCCGGGTGACCTCTCCGAGGCAAGCGATGAGCGCCAAGCGAGGAGTTATTCTGCTACTATCCGTGAAACTGCACGGGGAGAACATCCACGGTCAAAAAACGATGAAGTGCACAGCAGAGGCAATGACTTGAAGACGGAAGAAACTGAAGGCGAATAAAATTCTGCACATAACACGCAGCCTAGCCTCGTGAGGTGAAACGAATACTCTTTCGCGTTTGCAGCACTGGTGCAGTGGTTTCTTGACGATCGTTTACTGAAAAACATATGATCTCCGAAACACCGTTAGGGCAGCGTCACCTAACTTCTCCCCATTCCTGGGACGTCTCGAAAGTACCCGCAAGAATTGGGTTTAGTTGGAGGCAGATGATGCGCGAAGACTTTTTGTGCTACGGGTGGTGAATAAAATGAGGCGAACATAGACCACAGGGTAATGGGTACTATGGGTCAATGCAATCGTTGTCATTGAAAAGTGACGCGCCTTTTGATGGTCACCGAGCCAGTTAACACGTATACATTTTCCCGCTACTTGGTTGGTCTACCGTTAGAAAATCATAATATTAATTTAAGCGATAATACAAAAAACGTCAGGTGCCTCTGATTTGAAGAACCCCGTTCAATCATGGCATCCCTATTTCTTATCATTATCAAACCGATGGAATTTGAATGCGAAAGTTATTACTTAACGCTGACTAAAAATCATAAGGGATCAAAAAAGTGATATGTAATTTAAAAATGGACTTAAATGTAACTTTTGATAATAGTATAAAGGGATAATACGTAGAATAGTAAATGCAGTTGTGCTCTTGATGTTCAAAGGAATTAAAGAGCATATTAATGATTAAGTGGGATTTAAAGCAATTGATCACCATACAAAAGATACGCACGAAAATCAACGTTTTAGCAAAACGATTTGAACATTCTATTAAAATATTAACATAATTTCGGGAAGCAAAAACTCACTTGATTTGCCTTCGAGTCAAAAACTACTCCGAGACGCTAAATTGTTTTACAAGATTGGGTCATGATCATCTTCCACTATCGAGGATTTCTGATGCAAAGAATGTTGAATACAAAACTCGTAATAGCATCTAAAACACGAATACCCTAGTAATTGACACCTTTGGGAAACCTAGGGAGCATTTCATTATTGTCTATCATTCTACGATTCATCAAAAATATTTACGGATTCCTTTGAGGAAACCATACGACTCAAGGATATAAATCTTCCTTCAATAGAAAAAACGACAACTTTTTGACCGAAAATCATATTAATTGCACGAAACAATGACAGAAGGTTCAGCCGTTAAATAGTTCCAGTGACTTGTGAATTGCGGCGTTCTCATTTTGCATACGAACTGTGCTTTTGCACAACATATTACGCATTAAATAGTGAACTTGATTACGCGAAATTTGTACAGTGAGTTGTGACGCTGGATAGAATAGTTTGAATTCCGTAAAGTACACTGCATTTTCATGAAATTAACATTGCGAAAAAGTTGACCTAATTAAAAACTACAGTATATCTACTACTGCAACCCGATGGCTATACCGGCGGTCGCTGAACATTAAGTCGATGCAGCTGGTGCACCCCGTGGACCGCGCGAAAGAGAGGAGGAGGAGAACGAGCTTTGGAATCAAGCGCGATTTAAAATCACGTCATCGCCACGTGGCCTTTAGCATGAGAACTGCGAGGGAAACGCTAGGAATAGAATTCGAACATAAATGAAAGTTTGTCATGTTGAAAAGAGTTTTTGGTGAATAATCTGTAAAATAACATGGGGACAAAATTTCTTATTTAGGTTCACATTTGGCACAATGAGTTAGTTAGTTACTTTTGTTCTCAGGCAAAATCTACCAAACAATTGTTTCCATTTCTTGTTCACGATTGCACATGGGTGAAAACAATATTCCGTAGTGGGTCCATGAACTGGAGCTTCAAAGTGAAATTATTTATACATAAATTCCATAACTAATGACTAATTTACCGAATCTTTTTAATGCACATTATTTTATTTTAGAGTATTTTAAACCGCACAACAGTACATGATATTTAATTTTATTCGCATATTTTGAAAAAACAATACCAAGTATTCCGGTTAGTATACATACAATTAATTTTGGAATAAATTTTGCTGTATAATAAAGGAAAGATTGTTTTTGGGTTTCAAACTGCCTCAAAGAATGTTACACCACTAGGATTACTCTGGGAGTAATAATTGTTTCGAAAAAGGCCAGATTCTTCCTTTCACCTGCGGCTTGGGGCCAATATCTCGGCCACATTTTTGCCACGCGTGACTTAACATTCCATCAGCAGAATTCTAACAAAACATTTCGTTATTCGGGGAAAAAAATCGCAAATACTCTTCCAGGAAACACTTACTATACATTTTATGAATTATATCCATTCTTTTTAGCGGAAAGATACTGTCAACATTTTTTTACCAGTTAACAACGATAAGGAATGGAATCCAAATCATCGAACAAGGGGATCTCTTCTCTACGTTCTTTTCTTGGGTCTCAACCTATCAAATTTCCTGGAAGATTATACAATTGCAAAAAATACGAATCGCATCACTTCTCAAGTTGAGCTCGTTCTAACTTGAAGTACATTGAACAACACATAGTCCAATAGGAGAAGTTTACTTTTTAGATATACCTTTTGCAATACACACTGTTATCTAAATCGATTCCATAGTATTCATAATTATTTGACGAAATACGGGATATAATTATTACAATGTCTCCTCATAATATTCTCTTCAACGAAATGGTTGACAAGTAGGAATAAAACAATATGAAACTGGGTCCCCGTTTAAACTCATTCCGTTAACGATTTTAATGAACAACCCCCTGATTAAGCCTACCACTGCAGCTCTAGTTATCTTCAAGAGTGTTCTATCTTTAGTTTTAAATGTCACTTAAGATTTTGTCAACGTTAAAAATACATAATGAAAACTAAGTTTATAGGAAATAAAATGAAAGCAGTAACAGATACGAAATGTGATTATGGTATCAATATTATATGATTAAGAAAAGCTACTTAATGAATAAATATCAAATCATGATCAATAATTTCAATGATTGCAGAGTGGTGCTAAATCTATTTCAATCGACAAGGCTCGATGAGACTACTCCTAACGTATAACTAAAAAAATTAAATTACTCTACCCGGGAAATTCTACCGGAAAAATATAGAAAGGCATAAACGTAAAGCTTATGCGTTGCAGTAATAGATAACTAATTAACCCCATGCCATCACATTCAAATTCACAACGGCGAATAAAATCAACGAAAACCCAATTGTTTCCAGAATGTGAAATTGGAAAAATTGCATTCAGAAATTTGTTTATTATTAAATGTCAGCAAAGTATTTATGCATCAACGAAAAGTACCTACCTAGCGCTCAAGTTCATTCACTGGTAGAGATTGACCTGCTCTTGCCTACACATCTTCAGGTCATAAGCAACACGATCGCAACAAAGGAGCCAACCTTTTATTTTCATCCGACAATTAAATGAGTGACAAACGTTTCATTTTTTTCAATATAACTAGGTGTAATAACTGCAAAAACTTGGCAAAGCCGTGTCAACAGAGCGCTTATAAGCCACTCCAAAGAAAGTAATTCAATGGTGCAGATATAAGGAATTTAAAAACTTCCCCTGCAGATCTGGCATTACATTCCAGCTAAGCAAGAATGAAAGGTCTCATTGCTACTGCTGTAATTTTCATGCCGACGCTGGACTAACTTAAGATTGGAAGCGTTGTCAGCTTAGGTCACGAGCGAGGGAGGCAGTAAGACCGTCTCTTTTCTAGAGCTTGGAAGCGGTTAGTCAAGGCGAGGGCTACCTCCCTCTTCCTCCCCTTACGAAGCAGCCACTCCCATTATCTCACCATCCTACCTAAACAACCTGCCCGACTCCTCTGAACCGGGCCCACCCTTCCCCTCCCACTTTCAGCCCTTACAGCCCGGGAGCATGCTTGGAAGAAAAAAATCTCCTCCAACCCTATGATCAAAACGAAATAGTTTTGTGTAACACAACGTATCCTAGACGAACAGCTTCAGGGTGTTTTCGACTAGGTGTCTGCCACCCAACTAGTATTCACATCCTCCGTAAGATTCAAGGCATGAAAACTACCAATATCCAAAAAGTGAATCCGAAACGGTACAAGAAGGAATACTGATTAAAGAAAACAATAAAACTCAAGCTCGATGCAGAAGCGTTCAACGTACTGGAATATTCAACCTTAAAGACGGTCCATTGCACTTGACAAGGACGAGGAAGCAGTCAGCTGACTGCAACATCGCCGAGACCGATGTGGGTCCAGCCTACACAATCACCGCCTCATGCCTTCTTCGTCTATGCCCCGAAAGCTGCGACGTGCCGTGAATTATTACACTTGGCAAATGATTTGTGTACTTCAAGACGTTTAATTGAGTAATATTCGAAACTTCTCGACTAAATAATACCAGCTCCCTCATTAAAAATGACTATGAGTAAAAAAAGACATTCAAGAAAAATATTTCAACGATAGTTTTCATTGTGCAAGGCTTTGGATGCAAAACAAAAACAAGTGCAAAATTGAAGTACCTGACATTTTCATCACATATTGAAAGTTATCCATGCTATATTCCTTCTAGAAGCACGGATTTCTTAGCAGGTATAATAGCAAGAAGTACTCCCATCACATCAATTATTCGGAACCCCAGTTATACTTAACAATATCATGACCAAGACAACAACAAGGGGTTCACCTCAATAATAATTGGATACGAATGAACTATTCTTCGCGTTTCCGAACATCCTCCCTGTAATAATTGTGATTCGCACGCAAAAGTACACATACCTTAACAAGTTTATTCCATAAATATATCCATTGCAACTGCTCCTTCTCAGGTGTTCTCGGCAAACCCGCCGATAAACAACTGACTTACGTTGGCCGAGTTGTTTTCAACACCACATTCCTACGTCGTACGGGACACGAGTTTTGTTGGAAGTAAAGTTCGCGATGGACGGACGAATCAGTGAAACTCGCTTTCTTAAAAACCCCACCATTATGGGAGCTAGGTGGACATGATGATCGCATCCTTGTCAAAAGCCTTATTAAAACACAAAAATCGTCGTTTCAAAAGTTTTAATTGCTTCATACATGCATATTTGAAAAAATCCTCAAAAAAATATTAATGCCATCAGACTTCATTTTAAACAAACAGCTATTCTCTATTTTATATGCGTAAAGAGAATCAAAAATGAAAATAGAAATATGTCTCTAGTTCGGCAATAGTAAATACTAAGGGTTTCTTGCAACCATGTTCACAAAGGTCGCCTGACAAGTTTTCCGTTGCATCTTCATGTCTGGTCAGTAGCGTTCGTTGACCTCATAAAAGGCTAGGAGTAGGAGGCAAGGACGGGACCCGAAGGCCTCTCGGCGTGTAAGTTCACTTCAAACCACATTGCAGTCGCGGAGGGCAAACACCTACATCTTTGAAGATGCTGGAGTCAATATTTTTATTTCTATCAAAGTCAAATTTGCATATCCGCAGAAAGTTTGGAAAATTTTGTGATGCTTCATGGTTATCCTTATCGTTAGGAATTGTTAATTGAAAAAGTCAATAGCATATTATTTAACTTAACATAATGTTACAATTAACTATGGCGAGCTCCTTAAGAAAAAAAATCGCTATGTTGATCCGATACGGACTTGAATTCTGGCCGGATAATGATGGGAAGGGATAAAGAAGACGGACGGAATTTATGGTTAGGATGCTTACATATGTATATAAAGAGTGATCTGGGGGGTCGGTTCGAAAAATTGATTTGTGGCTCAACCCCCGATCCGAGTGCCTTTTTCAGCGTAGAATCATTCCCCTTCCACCTTCACCACTGAACATGTAGCTGCCCTTGTGTGCCCCTCTCCCTTTCTTCATAACTATATCCTGAGAATATTTTTCCTACTTTGGTGGGATCAATGGTGATTACGGAGGGCGACTGATACTACAGGTCATTTCCACCATTGGGGATGGATTAGTAGTGATTTTGCAGAGGTATGGTTCTTAGGGAATGGTGAAGTGTTGAGCGAGATCTGATGCCGGCATTAGATTATTCCCTTAATTGGAGCAGGGCATATTCATAGAATTGAGTGTAACTTTTTCAAAGAAATTCACAAATGTGTAAATACCTATAATTTTTTGTACTGATTACATGTTTCAAGATGGTACTGAAATACTTTCTTTTTTACCATAACATTTAAATTCAATAGATACAAAAAATACTCGCCCTCTCATAATGGCACCTAAAATTCACTGCAAAAGTTGTTTTTTTGGAATTTTTTTAACTCAAAAGGTACACAAGCAATGCCCATCCTCCAATTGCAAAATTATTAACAAAATTAAAATTTCTTGGTGGTAAAATGAATTCTCTAAATTGACTTTTGGAAAAGACATGACCTATTTTGTGATAGTCTGAAAAATCAACAAACAAGCAAACTGAATGCCAATAATTGAGATATATAATCAGCAATGAAGGAATAAGATCTAATTAGGCATAAAAGGGAATCACCGAGGATTAGAAGAATGATTACACAGGCCAACAGTAGTTTTGGTGCTGGAGCTTTTAATGCTGATTTAAAGAACAATTGGGGTGCTGAATCCAATTATAACACTAATTTATTCCCATCAGCTATAGTTTTCAATATATAGATATGTTGTTACTTACGTAAAAAAATCATCTACATGATGATATGGGAATATTATATTAATAACACAGGCCAACAGTGGTTTTGGTGCCGGAGCTTTTAATGCTGATTTAAAGAACAATTGGGGTGCTGAATCCAATTATGACACTAGTTTTTCCTATCAGCTATAGTTTTCAAGATATAGATATGTTGTTACTTACGTAAAAAAATCTTCTACATGATGATATGGGAATAATATATTAATAATTATCTCATTGGCCTAGAATATAGAAATATACATAAAACTTATTGACAGTTTATTGAAAATAAAAGGAACACCGCAGATTGGTTATAAATTAGTATACTTATAGATTTATTTAACTTTGAAAATTATTTTCCGGAATATATCAAATATTAAAACAACTAATTGTAAGATATGCCATATCTAAAAAAGTAGAGCTGTTAAATAAAAACGGATTTCATATTTGGATTCAGCTCTACAAATATAGTTAAAATCATCACAAAGATTCCCGGCACCAAAAAAAAATTTTTTTTGGAGGCCTGTGTTATAATTTTGATGGAAAAGTTTCATCCTTTGGGAAATTGATTATCTCTACATATTTCAGGTACATGGTTGTTTAGTTCACATTTCTTCTTCGTCAACTATGATCATTTCATTGGTGTGGTTCTCAAGTATTTTCTCTTCTAATTAGCAAAATTGAAAGAAACATAACTAAGTTCAGTTATTGTATTTTATTGTAATTATTCAGTATAACAAGGATTTTGTATGAGGATGAAATGGGCAGCTTGAATTTTTTAAACAGATTGATAGCTATTGCTTAATTGCTGTTTTTTATCTCTTCTATTTAAAAATTATGATAGAAATAACTTTTCACTGAAAAATTGTTCAGCAAATTTCAGGTGCCATCTTGAAATGTGTGATCGGTGCACAAAAAATACGAGGTATTTACAAAGACATTTTGTGAATTTTTTAGAAATGTACAGCTCATTTCTATGAACATGTTCCACTGCAATTAAGCATTTCCAACGACAGGATTAGCTCAAAGGAATGCTTGTGCGGCCATAGCTTCATAAATATAATATGAGTTTAGATCACATGTTTAATACTGAGAAATAATTATAATCATGTTTCCTATGACATTTTGAAATTACACATTATCTTCATGAATAAACAGACACCCAAAAATTCTTACAAAACCATGTGTGGAATACAGAAAGGAAGGAACCTCAATCATATCTGAATGAGGCATGCTCTTGGACTTGAAAAAGTATGCGAGGCCATTCTGAAAATATTAAGTTGTTGGCAGAAATGGGAAAAGCAAAATTTTGGATAATGCACTGAACCTGAGAAGATTACTAATTCAACCTTGAGCATTTGTTTCTGATATCTAAATAGATGGTTACTCATTGGATTGAATTTTCCCACCATAAATTAGTTATTCTTGAAACCAACCTAAAGTTTTATCAGCCTATTAGATGGTATCATACTGATCAAGCAAACATACAATCACAAAATTGATGAACATTTCTGTACATGTGCATCGGGGTCACTTTATGATAAGCTTACCAGGCAATTTTTCAAGGATGCAGATAAAAATAAGGATCACATTCAATGCTTATTTCAGTAGTGGCATTATCCCTATAATAATACTTTGTATTTATGGTACACTGACAAATATGGCCATCTTGTACTACTGTCAGACTCAATGCTTACTAAAAACATCAATTTTTGAAAAGAAAGGATAAAATGTGCGAAATAAATTAAAATTGTGAAAACAAGCCACTAAAAGACTACAGACATAATTCTATTCCAGATAAAGATTTTACTATCCAAACAACTGAAAAATTATACTTGATAAAAAATGCTATTTTAGTGAAGAAATTTCAGAATAAAAATAACCCTTGTATCACCACCTAGCTCTGCCTCCATTCAGCCTTTCTTCTGCAATTCACTCAAATTGGACCTGTATTTGCTCGTCTTTAAAATATGATAGTCAGGTGTATGTGCCTTATTCTTGACTTACACAAGTGCCTCGGGCTAATCCTAATTGTAGTGAATCACATTGACAATTCAGATTTTATGCAGAGGAATATTTTTTCCAACATAATGCTGAGATAATCTTACATGTACCATTAATCTTTCAGGTTATCATTAGCTGATGAGTTAACTTTTCTCTTTCCCATTATTCACACACACAAAGTAATTAATAAGAAAGATATTGTTACCACCTTCTATTTCAGGTGATAGGATGAGTTTGGAAAATCTGGAGTTATGATTGAAGTGTGCTGGAGGAGCCAGTGCTTTTAGGAAATCGTATCATTGCATTTCATACTATATATAGCCACCTTAATGGCTTAAGTTCTGCCATATAAACACTACAGAGTGGATCAAATTTTGATTTGAGAACTCCATGATGCAATTACACCACCACACACACAACCTACATCAGACTTGAATCAATTTTGGGGAAGATGTCAAAGCTGCCTTAGGAATTCCTTTAATTATCACCAGTACTCTTTGCTTTTCAAAGCATTACTTTTGATTCCAACAAGGATAAATGAAGGGGAAAAAAATCATTCCTTCCGATAAAGATATTCTTCTACACATAACTAACACACACTGCCCTCCACCAAATTAATACATCCCAAAATATGTTTTCAAAGATCACTGAAGGTTGAAGAAATGGCTATGCTGGTGACTCTAAGAAGGGTTCATGCTGCATTTATTTTAGTCAAATAAATCTTTTAGGCAAATAAACGTACAAAGCCTTCTAGCATTTTAATTTTGGACAATAACTGTCCTAAAGTGACCCAAAATTGATTCTTCACAGGATGATTGGGAAATGATTTGGTCATGACGCATGATATTTTAAAGCTTACACCATTTTTAAAAGATCGTTCAATGAAATCAGCCTTAGTAAATAAAAGTGAAACTTTCAGCTCACAAGAATGGCTCGCATACAATCAATAATAAGAATAAAACAAAGAGTTTGTTAAAGGAATGTAAGTTTTAATATATTTTAAGAACCTACATTTTATGTGAAAATTTCCAGTTTTTTCACATTTTATTTACATGATCCATGGTAAATACTCCATAATCACATGCAAATTATATTGTTAATTCACGACAATAGTAATTCAACAATGGGAATCTATTATTTTTAGATTCTCTCATAAATTTCAGTTCTGACATAAACTGTTCCATATGCCTCCAAGAGAAGAGACAGATATGATACATTGGATTTATTCATTGGACTTTGATTCAATTAGAGAAAAAATAAACAACAATGTAAATTTTCTAACCTACTTGCAGTTAAAACAATGTTTTTGAGTAAAATATAATTCAAACAAATTTTTTTTTTTTAACTTGGTAAGATATCAAATACCACTTCAGCCAAAAATTATCACTCTCAATAAATTATTTCCCCACAACATAAACCTAGGGGCCTTAGGCGAAAGTATGCTCGGCAAAAGAGAGAACTGATTTAATTAATTAACTCATAACAATTTCTTCCAAACATTTTTGCCGTCTCAAGCAAACAGAAATCACAGCTAACAGGGATAACAATGTACACCATCCAATCATTAATAAAACTATGACATGAATAAGCTGATAATGAGAAGCAAAAACAATCATTTTCATAAAAACAAGGGATTTAAAAAAATATTATTTTGCAATCTTGACATTAGTGTCTATAAATAATTGACTCAATGGAAAAAAGAAAAGTAAATGAATTGCTAGACTATAATGACATTTCTTAAAAGAACAATTAGATGATGCATATTAAATGATTGTTACACACACTTCAAATACTACTAAATATAAAGAATAAACATAAAATGAATACATAAAGAGTTTTTGAGCCAAAGGAAGAGACTGTCGGTATTTTCACAACTCTCTTACCCAGCAGCAATAGGTACTCACAGATTTATGTAATCAAGCTTTTAACAATACTTGCATGGCTACATCACAAAAAATAGATCTTAGTTTTCCTAATATTTACACTCCACTTATAAATAGAGGTAATAAACATCTAACAGCTGAGTTGCCCCACAAAGGAACTAGTGAATAAGAGGCTCATGCAAAGCACCCATATGCTCGTTCACACATTAACATACTTTTCAATTAATCACAATTCTCATACCTTTGCTACACACTCACTCTGTAAACAGTGACAACACAATACATGTGCATTAGATTTAAACATTTTACTTATGCATCATACACATGAATTTCATGATTTTATAATATGGTGCATAAAATATAAACTATATAAGTTTTTATTATTTTTGTGTTTAATATTACAGGTACCTTTACAAAATTAACTACAAATTCATTGCAACTGCTGAGTTTTATTAAGAATTACAATTATAACAGAAGCCAAGTTGAAGTTTAACTAAAGTCCACATAGACTTTGAGTTATCATTTTTTCTATTGCAATTTAATATTGAGCACTCAACTGACATACTGACTCAACTGAGCCATTAAGTACATAGATTTCATTGAAATAAGGTTGAAAAGATTTAATAAAAAATATATGCTTCACTCACAACACAAATCACTACAAAAAATATTAACAAACTCAGAATTAGAGTAACATTTTGTTTTCCTAAATAACTAATAGCAAAAAAAATGCCATTACAAGAGGATTAATATAATTTTTTGATGATCCCTGTCTTAAAAAAAAAAATTGCATTGAAAACGATATGGACTCACAAATAAAATAAATTGGAACTGGAATGAAAATGGAATTGCATTAGCCATACAGAGGTTGTACATACCAAAATGCATGATATTCTACATGGACATTTAAATTAATAATCAAGGTCAATGAGGTGAAAAGGTGTATTATTTGGACAAATAAAGTAACAGATGTATCCAATCAGAATGTGACAACTGGAGAATCACACGATAGCAGGAATTTCCAAAGTAGAATAAACACCAATGTGCAGGATCAGGGCATGAGAAACATGTGAATGGCACATGAAAAGCTGACTTTTCCATTCAGAATTCCACTAACTCATTCAGAATATTAGGGGAAACTGGTTACCCTGCCAAGAGTTGGCTAATAGGAGCCAGACACAGCTGAACGAGGGTCATGCTCCTGTCCTGCCAATGAGGATTCTGAATTATGCTTTAAAATGGAACAAGTAATTAGCCTGTATATTCATTCATTAGCCCTAAGTCATCAATATTTCCTACTGAGATAGGAATCTCTACCAGCTTCCTTGAAAATGCATCATACTACAAACAAGTCGTATCTCAATGGCCATCCATTAAAATAATCAGTATTCAAAATACTTATGATTTATTGAAGTTCATTGCAGCAGATCAAAAATAAAAGAAAAAGCCATGAATTAGGTAGCCATTTAATGTTCTAAATGTGTTTCGAATATGTTATGTTGAATGAGAGCTGCCACCAGTAATTAAAGAATACTTCCAACTGTGGTCAAATTAAATGGAAACAGAGAAGAGGTAAGTTATTCTTTGTTTGCTAAGCTCAAAAAATTACATAAAAAGGCTATAGCATACCAGAAAGGCATAAGGTATCACAAAAAAACACTCCTTACTTTTCGCTAATGAGCAAGGAAATTTTTTTACAAAGTAAATGACTTTATAAAGAATAAAAATGTTACAAACTATTGGCTGGCCACATCTTCAGTGCAAGTCATCTTCATCCTCTTCCTCATTGGCATCAGCACCACTAGTAGGCTCTGGTCGCTTTTCTTCTGTAGCATCAAACTCCTGGGCAAACACAAAAAATCAAAATATTATGTCTTAACATGGTGGCAGCCAAGTTTGGTGCTGCAAGTCCAAGGTTAAATCCTTATTTTGAAATTTACTGCCTGAAGAATCTTTCTTATCAATCCCCCAGACCAAAATTAAACAGAATTAGTGTAGAAAGAAGAAAATAGTTTTTATAGTTTTCCAATCACTAATAAAAATTGCTGCATAAACTTTAAAATAAGAGATTTCAGAAACAATAGAACCTCACTTAAGAAGCACCTCACACAGTGAGTAATTTGCATAATGAGCAAAAATATTGGTTCAGAAAATTACTCACTTAACAATAGACTTTTCGCATAACAAGTGACGAGGAGAGAGGAATTCCCATATTCCTTGCATGCCTGCTATGGCCATTTTTCTCTAGCACTTATTCAGCTAGCATCTTAGCGTTGCTAATGATCACTAATTTTTCCAAACTTGCATTCAAACATATTATTCGTAATTTTTGAGTGCAAATTTTAATAATATTTTGTGCATATTTTTAAAAATGACCACAAAGAAAAATCCTTCTTGATGAGATGAAAGACATCAGAGAATAAAAATAACAGTAAAAATGAAATGTAAAAATCATTGAAAATCTGGAATAAGGAGTGTGAACATATCTGATCTAGTATGCACATCAGCAATTGGCTGACAACAACGATTGACCTTTTCTTCAAGAGCATGGACAAAAATTGAAAATATACACTGCTGTGCACTAATGTTTAGAAGCCAGAAAATAATTTAGCCAACCTTAGCAGCCGAGCAATAAACTCTTCCACTTTGCTTAGCATGTAGTATTGATAATTTTGCATGACATTTAATTGGAAGTCTCCTCAAATATTCTAATATTCATTTCAAAATCAATTATTTACATGGGTTCGACAAAATTAATAACAATGTATACAAGAGTTAAATAAAAACATTTAGTTGATAAAATAACACAACTACAATATAAAATTTGGTTATGTTTATAGAAGTAAAAATTGAAAATGATAGTAACATCATAATAGTGACCAGAAAGAAGTTACCTTAGCCAAAGAACTAGCACCATCACCAGCTGGAGGAGCATTAGGAGAGACATATGAAGAAGTAGCATTCTCCCTGACTGGAGCCTTTAAGAGTGATGATAGTGTGGGCACAGGTTCTTCACGTTGGGAGGTAGATGGTGATGCTGTAGAGCCATCTTTAGCAGGCTTAGGCAATACAATGCCTTTGGGTAATGGAAGATCACGAGCCAAACGGGAGTATTCAACATCCATATGGCGAATAAAAGGGCTGTGTAGAGCTCTTGACACCATATCACCATCTTCTTCATCAAAGCCCTGAAGTAGCATCTCTAGGGTCTGCACCTAATTAATTTACATATTTATTCCATGATTAGGTTTTATGGAGAGTAATATGTACAATACATTACATAAATAAACATTATACTTATATTCACATTAGAGTAATACATATATAATCATCAACAATGTATCCATAAAAGAAGAGTTTGATACACACAGAGAATTTCTTAACATTAAAATTGCATAATCAACCAATGGAGGCTATTCTCTTTGAAAAACAGACTTAAGACTTGCTTAGAGACATCTTGAGACTCATGGTAGTAGAATGATTCTGGAAGTTTCCAAGCATTTAAACTTCCATTATAATAAGCGATTAGAGGAGCCAGGCAGGAGTATTCAAATTGATACATCTGATACATGGCTAATTTAGAAAAAGAAAATGTTGACATAGAGTCTTTACCCTGGGCTTTTGAATAGTCAATGTTTTATGGTGGCATACAAAATCTCTAACTTACTTCTTCTGGGTCACAATAGTTTCCCCATTCTTTAAATGCTTTCTCAGCTGCAACAGTGTCCTCCCTAGCCAGCTGTACTAAAACAAGGGCTACAGCCAATCTCCCAACAGCTGCGGTGCATTCACACTGCTGTTGGAGGCCAATTTCCCTTCTCAGAGCATCTGCAGCCTGATCATACCTAGAAAGATTGTTATTGTCATAACATGTTCAAAACAAACATTTCCCAAACTGTAAAATTCTTCAGTCTTGTGTGATCATCACATCAAAAGGGTGGCCAATTTCAACTTGCATCAACTCATGAAAAACCATGATAAAAATGGACAGGCTATTTGCTCTGTAATTACACTTTCCTAATTCTGTGTTTTTCCAGAGCCTGCTTCATATAATGTGAATGAAAATTAAAAATTATAGCATGAATTTTGAATCACAATTATCCAATAAAATTAGGCAGCAATAGAAATTAATGAAGTTCTTATTTGGACGAAAATCATTAAATTTATGCAAATATCTTTTCTTCCCAAAAATAAAAAAATCTACTACCTTTATATTTTAGATCAGGCCATAAAAAAATAACAATATTTTTAAAAATCTTTCTTTTACTGGAGAACAACATGAAATGCAATATTCAGAAGGGTATATGACTATGGTATAAAATATTTACTCTCTCACCTTTCCATTTTTTAAATTAGGAACTTTTAACAATTGATGCCAAAGCTTTTCATCATTGTATAATTGTGAATGGCAGATGTTAATATTTTCATTGTGTTGCATAACTGAAATCTACCGCGAATTGAAATCTTCCACCAAGACCCACTGAATGCCATTATATGTGGTGATTTCAATGAGGAGTTTGGTTCTTTTTGTGCTCAGAGGTATCACTTAATAGATACTATAATGTCTTTTAAATTGTCCCCTTCCACAAATGAACCTGTAAGGGTTCCTCCTCCTCTATCATTGACAATATCCTCTCTAACATTATACCAATTGAAAGTCTAAATTTGGATATGTACTTCTCTTCATAAATCTCAGTTGTCAAAGTTACTATTCGATGTGGACTTTAGAACATTTCATAGTGGGGTCCAATATAAGCATTTTTACTCATTTTCAACTATTACTTCACCTGAAATCCTGGGATTATCTTTACTAACAACGAATTTGACTCTAAATTCAACAACATTTATGAGATTTTCTCACATTGCTTTGATAATGATAATATATCATGCTCTCTACTAAAAGACACTGATAATTCTTCAATGATCGATGTTATTACATATTTAGTCAATGAATCTCTATCTTCAGTCAAATTCCCAAATAGATTAACGTAGCTGAAGTATTCCCAGCATTCAAAGGAGGTGACCCACAAAACCTGAATAATTATAGACCAATCCTATACTATTCTGTACTATCATATAAACAACAAATATTATATCTTCTAACTAAGATAGTGCCAACGTGATTTTATTGTAAAGCAAAGTGCCAAGTGAAAATTTATTGCAATTGCAAATGGTAATAATGATCAATTTTCTTGCTTCAAACCATTAGCTTTCTTTAAAAAAATCAATGAATATAGTCAGTCTTGTACTTGGCATTTGTTATTATCTTGTATCTATCATTAATCATCTTGACGGTGAATACTCTTTCTCTTTGGTACACCACTACAAGGATTTTCATTGAATTACTTGAAATGTGGTCATTTTCTTTGCAAAAGAAGAAGACTAATTAAAGAACATATGACCACCTGAAATATGGAATTCTAAGCAATAAATATCAAATTTAAAGGGAGATTCCAAACATATGAATAAAGAATACACAGAACATTTTGGTTTTGCATGAATGAAATGTGCAAACAAGATTTCTGTTTTACATTCATACTAAATGCAGGTGATTTCTCGGTTAAACTGCTATACACTTCTTTTCAGACAATGCCATCGACACAAGTGAAATGGCAGCCACAATACCTACCAACATTTTTCAGATATGTGGACCTCTTTATTCATATAGTGTCATAATTGATATCTTATACTGTAGAATGAATAACTAATGGAACCATTCTTAGAAATTTTATAAATCAATCTTGGGAAAGCAAAACAGATACCATACACTACACTATTTCACACAAGAAAGTGACCAATGAAACCCTTTTGGGATTGAATCCAGTTACCCTTTTTTTCAATTTTGAATCAATCATGACCTCCTTTTTTTCTACATGTGTTTTCATATAATTAACTTCATTTATGCAGAGTAAACATTAACACTCCATTTCAATTAGTTAAAAATGTAAATATACACTCATAAAGAAATCAAAGTCCAATTTTCACAAGTTTAATATTAATATAAGCCCTTGTCCCAGGTACAACCACTGATTTACACATTCAATGAATATGAAGTTGAGTTTCGGTATTGGAGTAACATGTAGACTAATAAGTTTATTCCACTGATGATGAATGTGCCATATGCCACTTAATTTTTGACAACATGGACATCACTGGTGATCCTCCCTAGCATCCTGATAAATCATGTTATCAGGTTTCCCAAGAGCTGATTAAATATCAGTATTTAGAATAACTTTGAAAATTAATATAGCTTCAGCAATGAACTGTGACAAAAGGACTATATGTTCCCCATCTATTAACACAATATGCATGTAGAAATTAGTGATATCAATGATCAATCTATATCTTTCACTTTTTTTCAAAACTGTTAAATTGGCGGAGCAAAGGAGATAATGCTATCTAGCACAGCACAGTAATAGTAGTAGTACTTTAATTTTCAGTTACCTCAATGTCTGAGGTCATTTGCATGAGCACAGTAAAGCTTAAAAATATGCATATATATTTTCCACAAAGAACTCATACTATGACAGTCATTTTGGAGAAAATAATTTTTAAGAGCTACTATATGCAAAAATAACGTACGTTCGGTATTTGAACCATTAAACCATTACATTCAAGCATAGAAACAATCACGTAATATACATATAATATAAAAAATACTTGGAAAGTTATCTGGCTAGTCTTGCTGGTATTAATTTTATCAGAAAATAAGAGATTACAGAAAAACACAACATACCTCCACCTAAGATTCTCTGTGAAATGAAGAAAACCTGAAATTTCTGAAGTCATATCAATTATGCAAGGAAGAATTACTAAAGAGATACAGGTATAAAAAGATTCCATGAGTTGAAGCTAATAGTATTTCTGGTAAATAGGCATGTATCAGCAACCAACGATGACTATTTAAGATTACCTAAATATGTAATGTACTATTGAAATAATGTTCTCTGAAGTTTTAAGTATTTTACCTCATCATATTTACCATTATTTCTAGGGCAAACTAAAATAAATATCAGATGTCTAATGATTAGTCCCTAAATATTAAATTTAAGCATGAAAGAGTGGTATTAATCAATTACTATTATAACGCTATTATACTATGAATCAATTAATACTTTCCACATAAATATCCTTACAATTATTTTATCCAGCTATCAGGATATACTAACTGACCACCAACTATCTCTCAAAGGAAAGGTAAGCTGCTATAAAATGTGAAGGTTTCAATTTCATTATCTTACCAGACAAAGGGAAATCGAAAATTTTTATATTAAAAACTATTTTACAAAAATAAACCATTGAAATAGAAATTAAATTTGAAGAGGAACTTACATTTGTAACTTTACCATGATCCGTGCCACCTTGCTACAAAACTCTGCAGCATGCTTGGGATTATCTTCAATCTGAAATACACAATAATGAATGTTGTATAAAGGATGCATAATCTAACTAGTAAAAGATAATACACTAACACTCGATACACAAAACTTACCAATCACTGATATGAGAAAATTAAGTAATATTTCAGCATCTTAAGTTAAGTTGCTATTCAATGAAACAATGAGTGTAAAAATCATTTGCCTTGACTGGGATCCAGGTCAAGGCGAATGATTTTTACGCTCTACAATTGTTGCATTGAAATGCATGTTAGCGGATGATTCCGTTAAAAGTTACTGTTGCGGCATCTCCCGCAGTTTCTTGAAATTTGTCTAAGATGCTATACTTGATGAGCACATGCATGGCATATTTCCCAAATTTGGATGGCAGTTACATAATAATAATCATCACTATTATAGTATTTATCATTCTTATAAGACAACATTCCTCCAGCTAAAATGGTTTGCTTAATTAGGGTTTACAGCAAATTTTAAGGCTGCATCTATACGGACGATTAGCACACAGTAATGCAATTACAAACCCTAACAGGTCATGCTACTGATGGAACACTTATTCCTAGCTTTGTTGATATTCACAGACATGCTGCTAGCATGTCAAGCAATGGACACTCTCTAAAGAAGTTGAAATTTAATTTAGTCAGCTCACAGTGTTGGTACTGTTGTGCCTGCCTTATCATTAGGAAAAAAATAAGGATGAACACTTTTTCCCATCCATTTGATGTTTACAGTAGTTTTGGGGTTTTCCTGGAGGTATATTCTTTAATGAATAAGAATGCAACTTTGTCAACACATTTCCCAAGAGTTAATAGCATATCAGTATTTAAGATAGATTTTAAATATAGTTCAAAGCTTTTGATTCAAAAGGAGATCAGTATATACCTACTAAAATTACCCAGGCCTCATTAGTAAACATTGTTCTTACATATACATCAATGCCTTATATGCTCTCCTCACTGCACTACATATTTAGAATTAGTGTAATCAGATTATCATGAACGAAATTTGAGGAATTTTGCCCCATGTTCTTAATATCTTCGGACAACAGATAAGGCATTTCGACTAGGGTGTTCCTTGTCCCTACTAAATTATTAAACTTGCATGAAATAATCTTTATCTAACTGAAGGAACACTACTTTCCGGTCTTCTTGAAAAAAAAAACTAATATTTTGATCTCAAATCTCAAAGCCAGGTAAACAGCAAACTTTGATTCTTGTTGGATTGACTTTAGTAGTGAAACCACAGTTCAGGTAAGAAAGTTTTCTACAATGATGAAACTTCTCTTGACCACAAGAACGATTGATATTGTCATAAATAATCCATCTTTAGATGCATTTAATTAAATAATTTAATATGATCAATTGATACTTTTTCCTTCCAATTCTTCCTAAATAAATCACATGCCATACCACTGCCATTTCCATTCGGCTATTTCTATTATATATTTTTTTACATCCTTAACCTCTCTCTATAATTCATCTACAAACACTACATGCTGCACTTATATCAACATTTACCCACTGCTTGACTTCAATTCAAAGGAGCTCTTGAGTTGATACCACGTACTTATTTAATCTACAATAGCCATTTCCATTCACTAATACGGTAAATTTTGACTGCTTTACTGGCAATAAAACGCTAAAAAAAACTTATCAAGTCAAGGTGAGCATATAAGCCGGGAAAAATTATTCCAAGGTCAAAGTTTCTGCCAGGTATTTTCACACAAATATTTGCATTTGAATAAATGGGTCTTTCAATATGCATTAGCAAAAACGAAAATGGGTTCGAAAAACAAGCAGATGAATGATAGTTGATGATAAGTATTACAGCATATGCTAAGTGACACAGCTGCTGCACTCCAATTACGGCAGCATTGGAACTTTGCAGAGAAAATGAGAGATAGATATGACATAACTGACCTGCCAGCAACAAACATGCCAAGTGGCCTTTATTATTTAAGTATTTACCAAATTAAGAATATGTATACGACACATTCAATTGTATCCACCACATATTTCATAATGATACTTAGGATGACACTAGAATTCGACTGGAAAATCTCCATAATTATAAGATGGTAACTCTTCACGGGAACCAAGTTCGAGTATTGATTCAATTTACTAAACAAATATAGAATAGATGACTAAGTATTTTGCTTATGAACATCTGTCTTCAGTATGATAAAAAAATAAAGCTCTTAAGAGGAGATTCTAAACATGTAGAACATAATAAACGCCGGTATTAGATACTGGAAAACATACTGTATGTAATTTTGGGGATTAGAATTGCTTATAACACTATACGATGAAATATGATGCCTTACAGCACAACCTTCTCTTTGGTAAAATACTTGCATTCATTAATTTTATTTGAGATAGCAGGACACTCACCATTACAACATCGGCAGCTTGTTGGTAAAGCCGCAGTGCTTGATCGGCATATTGTGCTTCCAGCAACTTTCCAGCCTTATCTAACACTTGGGCAGCTGATTCAGGCGACCCATGTTGTTGAAATAAATAAGCCGCACGCTGTGCAAGAGACTGTACATCTCGCAGGTCTCCCAGATCTTTGCAGGCCAATACGGCTTGTTCCATACATCTTAACAAAAAAATTATGGATTAATAAAATTGTATTAACAGATGAAAGATACTTCAGTCATGTACATGAAATCCCATTATATGGTATATATTTACAGGACTAGTGCCATACAAAATTTGACTTTTTGATAAAAACGTCAGAATGAATTCATCATACTAATAAAAATTTCCTATTTATTGAAATTTTGGAAAATAAATGTCTTGTAAAATTCGAGACAGCGAATCTGGTTCCGAAGAGTTCCTGAGAAGACAATTAATACTTACTTCGCAGCATGAAACCACCTACAAAAAAGTTAAGGAAATAGCGCATTCGTTTTACATATAATTAACAATGCTAATTGTAACCTAAATAATTACTATAATAGCGTAAAAGGATACGACTTATTTTGCTTATGACAGTCCGCTGCTCTGAGAAGACACTCCTTACATTGCTCGAAGGATTTGGCATTCTTAAAGCACGTAGCTAGTGAAATGACGAAATAATATATATATCACAATAGGATTTTCACTAAAAAGACCGTTGAAATTGTAAAAATGTGCCACAACATATCATCTTAAAGCAATGCACTTGATTAATACTCACCAGCTTTACTGAATTCGTCTGAAGCTATCTCATAATCAGGTCTCCATTTTAGCAAAGAGGTTTTTAAACTGAAAAAGCATTTTTTTAAAATATCATGAATACCAATACTGAATTTTCTGCAAACACCGATTAATACACTACACACAGTATGAAATTCAGACCATCAAAAGCTGAAACTTAAAATGACAAGACATAATAGGCTCTTCCAATAGATCTCATAAAAATTTATATATACACGTACATAACCATTTCCCCAGATATAAAAAATGGCGTAACACAGTCTATTTCAAGTTTAATTGATTACCTTTTCTCAGCCACCCGTATATGTTCTAATCCTTCATCAATTTTCTTATTGTTTGCCATTTTGGCTTATAGCAGAACGATTTCATCCGACCTTCTACTGGAATTTTCAACCTTAATGTTAGACCCGATAGGTGTCCGCACTACTGCATGGAGCGTAATGGTATTGTCTCGTCTTTTAAGAATTCCGCGAATTTGAAGAAGAGTAATTGTAATACATCAAGAAATCATATTATTGTGTGACCTTTTTAGTTCCAGCATCCAGATCGATTTTAGCTTCGTTGATATTTAAAGTTGTTCAACCAATAGCAATTGTTAAATCTTTATGAAAAATAGGTAGTGAAATAAATTCCTATGCAAATACTACATACAGACGTCAAAGCAGTCACAATTCTTTGCAATTTTTTTTAGCAGAAAGCTCATAAATATATGAACCTAACAAATTGGTGTGTGTAACATGACATGTATCTGCCGATAACCTACAGTTCATGATTCCTGGAATCAGCTTTGAAAGAAGCGTGTGCCACAACTGACTCTAAACTGAAAGTAAAAAAATCGCAACTCTCCCTAACCCAAGAACATGCACAGGGATTAATTAGATTACCTGAATTTCCACATACCTTTAAATAATAATGCTTTACATTTTTAAAGGACTTTAGGCATGCTTTCTTTCAGTATTTATAGCCGCTTTCACATGGGTTTGGGTTTTTATACCCAAAATCTCTTTCTCCTCTGGCCCAATTGCGATTTTATTCCACCCTACTGCTCTCGGTGGTACTTAATTTAATCAATTAAGGTTAAATATGAAGTAAAATGATTTCTTAGTGTATCAACATTTTCGATTCAGTGCGGTAAGGACAGATGTGATGCCACGGCAGCCATTAGGGTCACTAAATAAAATATATTTCCATAGGGTGAATTTACATCTTCATGGATAATGAGATGGCGTCCGATGGAGCTATTTTGGTGAAAATGAAGTAAGTGCTGCAGGACATACACATGCGGGTAGAGTAGTAGGATACGTTACTAGCCCAAAGCTTACATATCTCAGCCATCAAGAATTACATAAAATGGTTAATGCCGATTGAAGGGTCAGGATAAGTAGTAATGATCAGAAGAGTAAGACATAACTTATTCTTTCAAATTCGCAATCTAAAATAATACCATACGCATGGGGTGGAATTAAAGACGTAATTTGCAGAATTCATATAATCAGACAGGTAGCAAGAATTGCTGCCAGTAATAAGTGCATCACAAACCATTGTCAAATTCTTGGGATGAAGAACCAGAAATTATAACATTTTTTTCCATTTTGGGAAATTGAAAGAAGTAAGAATTTTCAACTAGAGTATGAAGACTATAGAAGATGGGAGAGTAGAGAAATGCTTGAAAAGTTTTCAACAAAACATATAAAATTACAAGGGTAAGTCATTAAATAACACGCAAAACTGGATAGAAGCAATAATAATCGAAGTAACTTTCTGAATTTTTTTCAATTTTTTACCTATTCACCCTCTTGTATACTCGGAGACACTTAGTCCATCTTTTTTTTATTTATAAGTCCAGCAATCTAATATTGCTCTTTTTTTCTCTGCCCCAATCTCCCTACTAACCTTGGATGCACATAATATGATCAACAATGCACACATAATAAGGCAAATGGTTACTTTAAGAGATTGTTGGGAGAAAATCCAAAGGAGGAAGAATTGGTGGATCTGGAGCATATTGATTAACGTGGAACGTCACAGAAAACAGAGGCAGAAGTAGAAGTAGCCAACGTCATTAACTCACAGTATCCTGGGAGTCTCAGCTACGGTCTGAATCTTTCTTCAGCATTGTACGATTCCTATCTCTGCACTCATGGAAGCAACTTGGACTGTATCTTTTGCTTTTTCATCGTATTCTTTTTGAAGAAAATTTTGTAGAATTCAAATGACGTGACTCTTAATTTCCAAAAAAATTCTTTTCGTAAACATAATTAGTCATTATTTAAATTGAGAAATCAAAAAGAGGTAGGCAAGATGGATTCAGAGCCTTTTGATTGGTGATGGGACGTTGAGATTATGATAGAGGGAAGAATGCTAGTAAAATGGGGAAGGGGCATGAATAGAATACAGATATTGCATGGTATACTGGGAGGAAGAAAGTATACGTAATTGAAGAGTGGTCTAGTTTAAGGTTGGATGTTGGGTTGTGTTTTGTTGGGAGAGACAAGAGAAATATATGGTTGTTGTGTCAATCCAACGTCTACCTTAATTGGTAGATTACCTATAGTAATAATCTCATACACAACCATGGTATGTTACATGGAATCAAGGGTCCCTGGTCAGGAAAAACTTAACTTAAAAGTTGACGTAAATTTATCATCAATTTCCTGACGGTGTGTGAAATCCACACATTAGGTTAGGTGGGAAGCATTGCCTTTCCCTGAGCCGGTTATGGTTTCCCAGGAAGATCTGCCATCCCAAAAGTTACACTGCTCAGGTGAAGATGAGGGTTCGCATAGCACCTGGGACCTTCCTACAATAGTCGAACGCTCTACCCCATGAACTACGAAACTCAATACTACTCGTTATAAAAAAATCACTTTTATTTCTCATTCTTCACATACCCTTATTTCATTCGTAATGCCTATTTCATTCCTCACTCTACTTCTCTTTCCTTGTAATAATCCTCATATATTCACAGCTTGCAAGAAACCAATAGGACAAACGCAGAATCAATAAAATATTTGTGTTACTATTTCTAAGAAAACTTTTGGGGAAAACACATTTGCGACATTTTCGGAAAAGCAAATTAAAAGGTAGAATTCATAATAAGCATACTTCAGGTGAATGAGAGGGTAAAAGTGCATTGTTATTTTATGATGGTAATATCCCACCTAGAGTAGGCAGTGAGTGTATGGAATCCTCATGAGATTGACTTAGGTTTAGCATGGATGGATTTAAAATGCTGTTTCTTCCTCGAAAGATCAAAATTGATATGATTGCAAGCGTATTAGTAACGTACGAGGGTAGGCTGAAAACTAATGCCCACATGCATATAGATCAAAAAACAAAAAGGAAGATCGGGCAAAAAATACATTAGAGTTCTTAAGTTTCAAAGTCATATATTTATTTTTCAACATTGTCAATGTTAAGGCTAACAAATTTCTCCCGATGTGAAACAAGTTTTTTCATTCCATCACTGAAGAACTCTTCCAACTTTCGTCAAATCCAGGACTTGACCGCTGCCTTAACCTGATTGTCCGAGGTGTAAGATTACTCTTGAGTCGAGGGAAAAAATAGAAAACGCAAGGTGCAAAATTGGGGGAATAAGGAGGCTGTGGAATCGGTTCAAATTTCAGGTTTCGCAGAGCCTCCCCAGTTATACGCAAGGTGTGTGGACGAGTGTTGTCATGTTGCAAGATTATTGGTGCCAGGCTGCCTTAACCACGACAAACTTGACCAATATGGTTTGCAATACCCTTTTGATTATAGACTCTATATCAAGGTTTTCACAAGACCTGTATTTACATATATACCTGAGGGTACAATTACTGTGGTGATAGTTATAGAGTAACATACAGCGGAGGAGACAAGAGCCATCGAGTGGTTGCCATAGTATTGAATAAATAGGTAGGAAGAAGAGTAGTCAACATAGAACCAGCAACGGATAGAATATTACTAGTAGAGATAAAAGCAAAACCGACGAACTTGGTCATTTTTCAGGTATACATGCCACCAAGCAATCATAAGGAGGAAGGTAGACTGCCTTAAAAAAACACAAGGGTAAAGTCAACTCCTATTTACTTGTATACATTTCTCTGCATTATGGATTTCTTCTGTTGAGGATGTTTAACCATTCAGCCTACGCTGCAATACAAGTATAATACCATTAAGGAAAATAAAATATTTTCGTCCTAAACTGCACCACATTTCATTACCTTAGATGCATTTAAGTTAATTCTAAGTCAAGTGTAATGTTTGGTTAAAGACTTGCTGATGGTTAGAAATATTTATTTTCATGAAATTTGTGTTGGTTCAATAATCAAGAAGGCATGGGATCATTGAGGATACCCTTTGGCATGAGTTCAAGTCATCTCATTCGGCATAGTTTTCGAGGTTATAATGAACCAACACTTCGATAAGTACATATAAGCCATGCTAGGAACTCATCCCATTACCATAATGTATGAATGCCTGACACCATTGGGTACAGTATAGTTGAGCTCCAATTAAAACTTTTATCTATTCATTAATTGAATTCAGTTTTCTTACAGAAAGTAAGATTGAAATTTATGCCATTTTCAAATACTCGGCCTTCTACGGGACTCCGATTATCAAGGGGGTAAACAATAAAATTTTTTAAAATATTTACAACATACTTTATTCTTTTATTAACATAAAATTTCAAGAGACATCCTTGCCAAACCTTTCTTACTCTCTCCTTCACTCATAAGACTTATGCAGGCAATTAACTTCATGAAATAAGGATTATGGTCCACATTCTTAGAATTCATATTGTTACTTTTAGGATTTTGAGGTAAAACTGTTTTAAATATTGCAGATAAGATACTTAAAGCCAGGAAACTACAAGTCTCTCTTATGTTTTCCTCTTCAGGGATCTCTTCCAAGATTCTGATTATAATCATAAATATTTCAGTTGACTCAGCATTGTTAAAATATTTACAACAGGGCCAAAATTCTTCCTGCAATTGGAAAAACAAATGAATGGCTTCATTACTATTATAAATAAATAAAAAGAATATACAAAATTCTGTGTCACATTAGTACATTAGAACTTACACATGAGAAATTTGGAAAGGCATGTTGACCAGAAAGAGTTTATTCTCAATGACAACACTATGTAACACTTCATTGAGAATACAATTTTTTTATTATTAATTAATCTTATCTAATTCTTGTTTGCTTATGTCATGCAAATAATTGAAAGTTTACTTCAACATGATTGAAGCCAACATTACCACTATTTTAAAAAGCAAAATAAAAAATTGGATGCTATATTCTAGGAAAGCCAATCGTGAATTTATTATAAATGATCTTTAAGTAATGACAATTTGGTACACAATGCTCTTGAGATTAATGGTAGTGAGGAGGTGGTAGCTTATTGAGGAGAGAAATATTTTTAGGAAGCATTCATCAGAAAAACTTGCTCATGAGTCTTTCTCAGAAAACTTGCTCGATGACTAAAGTCATCGACAAAATTAAGGACAGTCATACCATGATGGATTAGCACAGATTGGTAGTCCAAAATGATATGACACCTTGAGAAGAGCATAGATAAAATACTAGAGTCCAACATTATGATTTACATTCATACTATCTTCCAATTAACCTTTTTTCCCATTATTACCAGCAAAACATGATTCCTGGATTGTGACTGAAAAAGAGTTGAAACTTAATAAGGAGTTGCAAACTAGAAGGGCATTTGAGATGATGGTTCTATCCCTTAGAGGAGAATTATGTGGATCTAAAATCCAGAAAAAATGCCTATTGGAGTCTAGCAGAAAAACTTTTTCTTTGTGTCAAAAGAAATTTGCTTTGTACCAGAGTTACTGTGTGGTCTCAGCATGGAAAAATACACAAAATGCTACAAATTAATTCACTCGAGAAGGGTAGGATGCATTTCTTAAGTCTGTGATTTTATGCAATGACATTTGGATTTTATTGATTTCTTCTTAGTTGTACATTGCTTAGCCAAAATGATGATAATAGTATAGATAATAATAGCCAGATAATCTTTGTGCATGACAATTACTCTTTGTGTGCTTGTGGTAGCTTTTTTAAGTTTAGCAAGTAACTTAAAAATCTATTGCATTGGTCAATAGGATTCATTCTATATGCCATATAGACTTATTCCAAATGTTTTAAATTCTAACTTTTTCATCAATTATTTTGCTCCATAATTTCTTCAAAAACATGTAAAAATATGTGAAATGTCAAATACATCTCTCATGTGGCAAAAATGATAACAATTGAAATACATAAACAATATAACTAACAAGGATAAAATAATATTAGTGGTCAACTAACGACCACTGGGTTTTTCAGTTTTTCGGATGAGCTTAGGCATTTTTATGTTAAAATGTGTAACAAATCTGCATAGCAATCAGCTGCTAGAGAAGAAAACTAACTTCAAAACATTTGAGAATGGAAATACTGAGATTTTGTTAACTGCAAATAATAACTATCTGAAGGTGAAGCATTAAATCTTGTGCTGCATCATGAATATTAAAAATAATTACTTCCTATTTTAAAAATTATACTATTTTGATAACAATTTGATAATCAAACACATACAACTTAATCACTCTGTTTTAATAAAATTTCTGAACACTAATCCAAAGCCTGCAAGTAAAAAATAATAACAAAGTTTTTTTTACAATGAATTGGCTTACTAAGGTTATTTTAAAAAATGAACTTCTTGTCAATACTTACCTTAATTATCCTTACATAATTTTTAAACCATAATTCAATGCAATAGAGAATGTTCTTGTCCCCAGAGATATATTTTCTTCTTGCAGCCATAATCATTATTAAGAGAACAGATGATACCTGGTGTAACAAATTCCAATACAAATTTCCCTGTTTATCAATTGCTTTAGGAATCACACTCTTGAAAACATTTGCAGTGTTCAACCATTCAGATGTTGTGCAGGAGGGTAACAGCTAACATAAGAAAAAGCCCATCATTAGCTATACATCACATATGAAAAGCAACATCTAAAATAAATAGAATAATAATAACCAAGGACAAGATTAGATTTACTGAGCATAGATTGTCACTATCAAGTAAACATGACATTTTAAAAAATAACACAGAACTAAATAGCCTATGAAGGATCGCAGGTTTTACCGGCGTATGGTATTCAAGAAGTTTTCTTGGGTTTCCCACCAGGTCAGGTTGCAGTGCACTGACGTTTCGAAGGCTGACTCTGCCATCATCTTCAGGGTGACCCTGAAGACGATGGCAGAGTCAGCCTTCGAAACATCGGTGAACTGCTACCTGATCCAGTGGGAAACCCGAGAAAACTTCTTGAAATAGCCTATGATTTTCTACCTAGCCTTACTTCCATCCAATCTTACTTTTATCACACTTAATTCGAACTTTCCAGACTGCAATATTTCTATGACCTATCTATACCCACAATTATCTACCATCAAAATCCATACTCAAGATAGCATTTTCACCCTGCCTGAACTCATTTTGATTAAATTTCTCCTCTCAAAATAGAATAACTGAAAATGAATTCATAGTCATAAATGATTTCTTAAATAAGATAAGCAGGATCATACTAAAAGGCTGTATAAAATTATGTTATAAGTTTTTTTTGAAATGTTGTACACTAACCCTTTTGGAATTCTGTCCTGGAAACAGTTTGGAGAAACTTACTCACTTAGATAAAGCAGTCATTATGAGAAATATCAATGTATTTGTGTAGATTATCTTAAAAATCTAAGATAAAGAAAAGAACTTACCTTGAAAAGGAAGTGAGACAGCAATGAAAGATCTTTAGTTAACAAATGTAAAATTTTTTTCTCATCAAATTCACGTTCATTATAAATGGTCAACATTATTAAAGACTGAAAATCCTTTATAATGGTTTTACTATGAACAGGCCACAGCTTATTGTAGTAATATTGGCATTGTGGAGATGCTGACAGAACTCTACTTCTTAACCAATGTAGGTCTTTTTCTGAAACATGAAAAAATCATTTATTTTAGTGGTTTTTGATTTCTTTTTATACTGCACATGAGCCCAAGATATCTTAAGCCAGGTAACACAGAGATATTAAGGGAAGAAAAATACATCCAAAACTAAAGTGCAATCATACTTCCTATTTACCTTGTGAATTCCTATTCACAGGTAAATAGGAAGTATGATTTCAAAGTGAGTTTAAACTGTGGAATAACAGAATGATTTTGCATATCATTGGCAGCATTTTTTCAAAAGATGGTAGGCTAGATAAAGAGGTAAATATTTACTCATTAATGCAAACATGCTTGTGCATCCATGCAAATGGGCATATGCACTCCCTTGCACACCTCAACTGACAATACGTTTATACAAAAGCGAAATTTCAAATCAGCATTGCATGTTTTGTTCATCATTGCTTTACGTGAATCAATAAAAATGTTTGAACTACAGCAGCTGCCACTAATGCAATGTTGGAGTCAAATCAATGATACTTTTACCTCATATACATTTGTCAATATTATAACATAAATGAAGTTTTTACAAAATAATGAATTATGTGAGTAAAATTTTTAGGAATATATTTTATTGAACAGCAGTCATGTGTACATATTTATGTAAGTATATATTTGTGTCATGGTCACTGAAGTAGGAGGATAGACAAGGATTGGAGGCTTTTGAAATGTGGGTGTGGAGAAGAATGGAGGAGGTGAAATGGACCTAAACGGAAACAAATGAGGAAGTACTAGGTATGGTGGGTGAGGAGAGGGGTTTGTTGGGAGAAATCCTAAGGAGGCAGGAAAAATGGATGCAAAACGTATTGATCAGCAGTGGAATATTGAAGACTGTGATAGAAGGTAGAGCATTAGGCAAATGAGGAAGGGGGCAGAACTAGGGATAGCAATGTTGGGCGGAAGGAAGGGAGGAAGGAAGTACACAGAGATGAAGAGGGACTTGATGTAGAGTAGGTTGCTCGATTGTGTTTTGTTTGGAGTTAAAAAATGTTTATTTGATAGTTGTGTCCATCCAAAAACCTACCTAAACCTGTAGATTACTGTGTAAATAATATATTTGTGTACTGATTCTAGGTAAATTCTATTACTGTTACAATTAAGACTGGCAGGACTGAGGTGAGAACCCAGGAGTTTGAACATAACTAGGCACAAAGGGCTTTTGAACCATCCAGTCTAAAGTACAGTACACTAAGAACCAATAGCCGCCATTCTCTCACCACCACCATCACCCAGACACCCCTTCATCTTTCTCGTCACAACCCTTCCACCCTAAACTAACTCCCTCTTACCTTCACCCTGAAAATAAACATCACTCTTCTAGGTCGGATGGTGACGCCATGACCACCGAAATATAAAATATATCTTATGTTCTAAAGGAGTCTCTAATGTGTGCTGTGTGTCTTCAAATGGAAAAGCTTGTGAAGTGATATTTACCATGAGGATGGAACAGACATGATATATACAAGAAATCAAAAACCATAGAGAACTCAAAGAAAGAGAAATCAACATGAGGATTGAGCTTTTCAATGGTGTGGCCACCTTCATTAAGACTCTTTCTTAAATGTTGATTACTGTGGCTTGGGTGAGGTATCAATTTGTGAAGATTTCTCCCTTTTACCCTTTCCCCTACTTCCATTCCTTTCTTCTTTCCTTATCCCATTTATTATGCTATAAGTCATATGCTCAGAACTTCTACTATGTTATTAACTTATTGAGAATGACATAATCATCTGAACAGAAAAGGTATTCAGTGCTACGATATGTGAAGTAATATTACCAAGACTCTTTTGGAAAATCGTTATTCTGACTTTCCCACATTTTGACAACTTCTATGGGGTCCATAATGATATTGATTAGGAGTAACTTGATTACAGAGGATCCTCAAGAAAATAAATGAATGATATACCATGTGTAATCTCACCCACAAAAATCCACTAATGACTCCAAAACACAAGAAATTCTATTTATCTACATGAAAACTACATTTCACTAAATCAAACAAAGATGAGAGTCCCACTTAACTTTCTGTGCAACAAATTACCTAGTAGAAAACTGAAAACCATAACTAACCTATGTGCCTCAGAATGTCCAAATTTATGAAAGAATAGATTTTATTTAAACATTGATGCATACTGAAAGATGCAACATTGAATGTTTTCAATTGTTTATAATTTAAACTAAAGAAACTATTTGCTTAAGTTTCCATTAACTCATAATTTAGCCTGTAATCTAATGTGAATTTTCAATATTAAAGTAAAATGAATAAGGTACAAGTAATATTATAGCAGTATATTAATAGTAATATATATATATATATAAATAATATCTATAAATATCAAAACAGCCCTTTAATATTATGAAGGGATTAACATTAAAAAGCATAGGTTCTCTAACCTTCATTAATTGTATGTTATACCTTTGAATGAGGCTTGATGAAGCATATTTTCCAAGATAACAGGAATACAGGAAATGATTAATTCACAGGTTGAAGCAGCAGCCACTGAAAAATGTTTCCTCAAATGATCTCGTCCTTTCTCCAAGATAAACATGAGGTATGCCAGAATTACAGCAGGGTTTGAAATTTCCCCCACTGGAGCAGATGGCATGGTCAAAACTGTCTGATGAAATTCAAATGATTACCATAAATAAGAAAATCAAAACATAAGTTCAAAGCACAATATAGCAAAAACATTTTTTGTCAAATATTACCCACTGTAAATTCAGTAACCAGAACGCAAATAATATAATGGTAAAATAAAGTTATCCTTCAATATTTTCACACTTTATGTCCACATTTCATAACTGAACCTCTAATTTCCCATGCCACTGTGTTTGGACTCAAAACCATCATAGACCCCTTGATTAATGCAATATATATATACAGAAAATTATCTCCCATTAAAGTCAAGATAAATCAAGCAATCATTTACACAGAAAAATAATTTAAAAGTACACTTGTTTGAGTTTAGTACTACGAGTGCTACAGTTAGCTTATGACCAAGCATCATCAGCTATGTAAATTCTCATAACTCTTTAATTATAATAATAATTAAGAAATAACTAAATTTATAGTATTTCTATCACTGTCAAACATTTAAATCAGTTTACTTCAATGGATCTTATCAAGAGGGAACAGGGCAGAATAAAGAGAAGCACAGAGTTTCAGGAGGAGAACTCTTGGAGTGACAACTGAACTTCACAGCTCATGTTTTTTATTGCATAATTAACCAACCATCAATGTGCTGGCCCATCATATATAAGGAAGACCAGTTTTAGCAATATTTTTGTTTACACTGAAATCTTGAAGGAACATAGACATTAGAATATATGCTGCGTGAGTAATTTTAGTTAAGACACAATAAGAAAATGTCATAAAATGAGCAAATATTTGGTGCATATTCAGAAAATACGCTATGGGCACTTGTATTGCTAACTTTGCAGTAATGTTTTTCCAGGAATTTTTAATAAAACATATTGTAAGTTTTTAATGAGGTGTAATAAGCTTTTATTTAAGATTTTAGTTTTTGTTCTAACTATCTGGTTAAAAGGTGCTATATAGTGATTCATTACATCTTCCTTTATCATTTTTTGAATGCATTCCAGAACTCAGTGGGAAGAATAGGTATTTACACCCAAAAATACAATGACATCATTAATGTAAATGAAATTTCATTCTTCAACCTTTTAGAAGTATCAATATGAGCAATATTATCGAACATATCACTATTCTTACATTTAGAATTTCCGTAAACATGTTGATAGACTTCCAAGATGCAGTTTTCATACACTCTTCCAGCCCAGGGATTATGCAGTTGTCTATTAAATTCTCATGGAATAATAGTGATGAATCAAGACACTGGACAACCTAAGTTTCATATGAATAATACAAGTTAGCCATAAGAAGTATTATGATAACACATTAGACAATGAATTGTGTACTAACCAAATGCAGGAGATTAGAATTTTCTGTTTCATTCCAATTATTTTGTTTCATCAGGAGTGACAGTTGATAGCAGAGTAAGGCAATGCCTGGACCTGGTGGCTCATGTGTGGGTTGTTTTCCAACCACATTTAACTGACAGACTGATGATAGTGTCTGTAAAGCTTCAATCACAAATGAAATTTGTGAGTAGCAGCCTATGCCTAATACTAACAGCCTCTGTACAACTTCCGTTGGAGATTGCAGACAGAGTACACATAGATCTGACATTAACTGGAAAAAACAAAATAATTTTTCATTAATGCACATAAGTACAAAATGTATCCTACTATAAATACTATTCCCCACAAATACAGTAATTACCTGATCATTGGTTTCATTCACAGCTTTATTTAAAGTCTCCATTAATCTTTTTTCAAAGTCATTTCCCTGGAAGCAGTTATTCCACCCGAATTCTTTGTAGAATGTGCCAACCAATTTCCCCTGATCCTCTACTGGAATACGGGGGTACGCTTCAAATACTAGATTCGTCATCTTGTTTCTCAGAGATCTACTTATTTCAATTACTTTTACATTTTTTGAATCTAAAGTTGATAATTCTGATGATGGGCACACTGAAACACCACTTAAAATGTCACCAACCTTTTTCTGGAGTAGCTGAATATCTTCCAGACGGTCTAACATTTTGCCAAATTCCTGAATGCAGTTCACACATTCTTCTTCTTTAGAATTCCAAGAATATTTGAATAAGGCTAGTAGCCACTTCTTTTTTGACTCCAGTGATCTGCTTGAATCCTTCACCTTGCATATAATTTGACTAACATCCTTGGTCTTTTCTATTTCATCCTCATCAGTCACAGGTTTAATTTCCATATTGGTTAAGACAGATGACAAGGTAGCCACTGCTGGGAAGTTATCGGTGAACCTATGTAGCTCCTGCTTGCAAAGAAATGCCTGCTCACCAATTACTTGTTGCATTGTCTTTGAACATTCTCCGGAATCAACTGGACACTGCCACACACACTTTGACCAAGACATCCAAGTGGACACAGTTATAAGGTTAAGATTCAACTCTAACATATTCACAATACAGAGAATATCTTCCTTTTTATGTAAATCAAGGCAACCTGTAGTCGGATTCTCAATATGGAAATTCAACTGTACCTGTGAGTACATGCTATACTTATCATCTATTTTAGAAGTGTAATTACATTGCTCATGGAGGCATGATTGTAGCAAAGACAGGAGAGATTTAACTACATATCCAATTTCATTTTCACCACTAGGAGGGGAAAAAATACTAAGAAATTCTTTGAAATAAAAGGATAGCTTACACTTAACTTTCTGGAATTCTTGGTCCTTTGGATTGAGTTCATTTTCTAAACCAGAAAGCCTTTTGTTCACAGCCAAAAGGATATTTTCCACAGCAAAATAATTATGATGGGACATTTTTGAATGAAGTTCACACATCAAGATCTCCAAGTATTCCAAGCTAATAGCTATATGGCCAAATGCAATGATTTCGTGGATAAACTGGTTTAAATTAAGTAACAAAATAGTTTCAACTAAAAGGTATTTGTCAATGATTGGAGCAGACTTAACAATGTGACAAAAGTCAGTTTCTTTAGCCAATTCATCATTGAAGGAAAAATCTGAATTTAATACAAGATAGAGGTGCGCTTTCCTCATTTCCAATTCATTGCCTTTAAACTCACTGAATATTCTTTGCAGGGTGTTGTACAGTAAGGACTTCTCCTTTGTCCCTCCTAGAAAAAATAAAATATATATTTACCAAAGGTAACACCAATACAGAAGTAAAATGAAAAGTAAATGCAAAAGAAATTTAATTAAGAGTAATATAAGAAGAGGCATTAAAATATTATAAATTATTCACATCCACACTATACAACATTGTACACACACACTATAAAATCTTTTATTTACTCTAGGTTAAGAAATACTATTGATTACACTACACTATAGACAAGTTTAAGACACACAATTAGTCCCCAGAAAAGAAGTAAGTTTATTGTAAAAATAACTCCCATATGCTTCTTGGTAGGTGTATCTTGTGCAGTCAAAAAGTATTGTGTGAACTGTTTGTGTTGTATTGTTACTGTGAACATCATTATTTGTAGAGTCATTAGGTTCAGTCATGTTTCAACTACAGTGGTAAAAATATAAATACATGGAAGAGGGTTTGAATTATAAGGTTTGAAATAATATAAATATAATACAGACCAAAACATAGTGATTGAACATCGCTAGAATCAGTAAAGCAGATTGTCCAGGTTAGAAAACACATTGGATTGAGTTTCTTTGATTGCATATCAAAATGATAATCTCAATAAGTATGAGCATTTAAATGTTCACAAAGAAATTTGATTGATTCAACCTTAGAGGCAACAATGCACCTTCTAATGCATGTTCAACGTTTATGATGGAAGGTTCTAATTAGTAGATTGTATTACTTGTGTATAATCATATTAATTTTGAGGATATTGTTTAGAGACCACAAATGAATTTTCTGGATTACAAGAATGCTACCATGAAGAAGTTGCTGAAGAAATAAGACCATTAGTATAATAAGCATATATAATGAGAGGACTGCCAGGCACACTGTTCAGTATATTGGGAATACTATAAATATACATTTGAAAGAAATTCTAACCAAGAGTGGATCCTAGGGAACACCTTGCTTATTTTTAGTGAGGAGTATTTTATGCCATCTTCATTAATAATAAAACAGTGAACTCTCTCTTGTAAATATGATATCGACCAGTGTTTTTATGGTCCTCTAACACCAATCATATGTAATTTTCAGTACCCTCTGGTTGTCAAGACAACTTTTTGGCAAAATTAATGAATAAAATGCAGGTCTTAAGATTATCTTCCTGAGTATTGTGTGAATAGTATCATGTATGGTAGATTTAGTGGACTTATTCTGCAATGATTTCAGAGTGTAAAAATAATTTGCATTGACCAGAATTCAAACTCGGATCTCTCAATATCCGACTGAGTGCATTAGCCATTTAAGCAACTGAGGTGTCCTATACTCTGTATTTTGGGAGCTTTAAAGGAACAATATGTTATGCCAAAATACTGTACTTACAATGTCACAAGCATTCGTAGTCGGGTGCGAAGTACCATATCAATGAGTATAAAGCCAAATTTAAACACTATTGCGTTTTAACTTTGAGAAATTCCAAGAAACTACTGCTGATGGCATGACAGTAACTTTTAACAGAGTCATCCGCTAAATGCACCTTACAATGCAACATTGTTGCACTGTAATGCACATAACCATCATAACACAGTAATCAATAAATTAATTACACAGCCTAATGATAAAGTTAGGCATTTTATAAATGCATACACTGTATTTACTATCATTGCTATTAAAATTAATTTCAAATTTCACTCACAGACCAATGAAAGAGAAATATAGAGATGGGCAAATTAAAAATATTCGTATGATTCAACTGATCAGTAGGTTGGTTAAGTGATGGAAGAATAGTAAAAGTATTTAAATCTTCTACAGCTATATTTGCCTTAGGCATACCATAAGCTGGAGACATGGACAATTTCTTTGATTCATTAACAAACTTCCAAATTTCCAGAGACCTGTAGGAGGAGTATAACAGTGACATTATTGTAAGTAGATTTAGCATTGTTGAGAAATTTTGAATACAGTCTTTTGAGATATTTGCCCTGGAACTTTAGATCCTTTTTACTAGAAGATTTGTGCTGAACAAATAGCACTTAAGAAAAGTCAATTGTGACTGAATTTCATCTGTAATTTGTTGATTATTAGGACTCCTTTTTGAAATTTTATGAGAAACTTGAGTAAATGCAAGATTAAAACAATTATAACGATTTTTTCATACAATAAAGAGACTTTGTCACAAAATCAATATCAACATAAATGTAGTTCCATGTTGCTGCATTCCGCAGATTAATAACATGGATAATAATGAGATTGGTAAACAATCTATACATTCTATATTATATACCTCTTCTTTATTTTCCACTAATAACATTTCATTAACTTTTGCTTCTAATTAAATTTGAATATGCATTAAAAATGAAGAAAAGAAGAGCAAGATAATATGCTATAAGGATTTGTAGAAAGAGTCAACAAAACTGCAAGAAAACAGCAGAATAAAATTCAATAACAAGAGCAAAATTGAAGTTATGAATTAAAAAGAACAAAAAGTGAAGTTAAGGAAGGAATACTTAAAAAAATTTCATTAGGAACTATGATAAAAAATTAACTCCGGAGGAATAACATGTCCATATTAAAAAGAAATAGAGTTCAAAATTAAGATCAGATTTCCATCATGAATTTGACGGAAAGAAGTGTTACAGGATTTCATGAAATGTCGATGGAGTTAATAACATGAGCTGGAAAAAGGACTATAGATAGATCATATCATTTATGGCATTTATTTATCCAGAGAGGTACCAACAACTCTCAAAAGAACCTATTTTTTCTAACCGAAACAATAATAGAGCAGGTAATTGCAAAAATATATTTCTAAACTTGGATTTCTTGCATGATCACACAAAATTTAAATAATTATTTTAAAACGTTAGAATGAAAGTAAGAGGAATCCCTTGATAAATATTAATCTAGATTCAATGCGAAAAGACCATTAAGTTTTTTCTTCAGTTTGGTTTTAAGAAAGGATTGATTACTATTACTTTGATACTCCAAGGTTGGCTGTCGTAATATAACAATGAATGGCCTACAATTACGGAAATGTAATATTGAGACTGTAAGAAGAAAACAAGACAGCGATCAATAGCGTCCCCTGTATTGAAGAGGCATTGACTAACAAAGGAGTACCCTTTGATGATCATGATCTTCGATATTTATATTTTAGGGCATAAGTTGAGTAAATAATTATATTAAGAGTTAATGCAAGTGAAAAACCAAGTAACATCAAATACTTTACTGATTGCCAAAACAAGAAACCATCATAAAAGAGAGATCTGACATAGACCTATTTAAAATTATTGAAGATAAATGAAAAATAAACAAAAATAACAGTGTTTAGAAACAATACACGTAATTTGTAAAATATTAACACGAAACTGTGACTGCAAGATTTAAGTCCTCTAGGATGGCCATGGATTGGGTTCTAAAGTTAATTTTAGCGGAATAACCATGGAAAAAAGCACTCTAAAAGTATAAAAGTCAATAGCAGTAGGTAACAGAAGATAAGGGGTGAAAATAACTAAATACACCAAGGAAATAATGACAGTTTAATGTTTGAAGTTAAAAAGAGAACAAATAGGTCAGTTTTTACGAAATTTGGGAAAAGAAATAAAAACAACTACACGCCGGATTGATAACTAAGAAAATTAAATTAATATGTCAGAGTAGTTAAAAAATTATTTACGATACAATGGGCATTTAATTATTAGTATTACCTTTGCCACCGGCTGTGTCCCTCCGTAACCCATTTGTACGATTTAACGTAACAAGAGAACCTTGGATTCTGGTCAAATATTCGTTGAATTCCATCATGATCTCTTAAGAAACCATTTTCACGTGTTCATAAACAATAATAAAACGAAGCGGGAGTAGTGTGGGAAATAAGTGAATGTCCAGGACGCGAAAAGTGTGTAAAGAATAGATTGGTAGTTACAATATTATGGTCCGGTTTTGTGATGCCTGGTTAGGTCCAATCGTTAATTAACGTGGGCGTTAATTTTACGTAAGGGTTGACGACAGAATAGGTTTAATAAATAATATCGAACGGTAATTTCAACGTAGGGCAAACGTAGTGGTAAAAACAAAGACGCAAAGAAAATTACGCATCGCACCAGAGGTATTTACAAAGCTGACAGAAAACTGAGTAAAAATGAATGCAAGGAGATGCGCTAATTTCTGCTCCGAGAGGCTAATGAACCTCATTGAATTTATTTAGGAAAAAAATTAAATATTACATGTATTGTCATTAACAGTAGGAGTTATAAACAAACTGATGGTTATGAATAGTATTTCGTATCTTTTTCGTAGCACAAACCAACAACTGAAGAACAAAATTGATATTAAAAAATTTGGTCGGAGAACACATGGGTATTCATGATTCATATTTAAGGTGACGTGAAGTTAAAAATAAAATTTCAATCGAAATGATGGTAGATTTTGTTGATAAACTGTTCGGTGTATTTACGGGGCAAAAAGTATTCCTGGGTGTTGCAGATGTAATTCTCTTCAAGTATTGAGACCATCGGGATTAACATTCATATGATTTTAAGTGATGATCCACCCGTCGCTGTCAGCTTTTAGACAGGTCTTGAGAATGACGAATAGAAATCAAGGAATAAGGGAAATTCGAGGGACATCTCTGACTCTCTCAAAGCCGACCTCTCTCTCGATCAAGCTGGAGAGCATAGAAATGTTTCGAAGAGAGACTCATGCGTTCTAGGTTTGAAGGACATGTAATCGAGTACCATGGCAGGACCCTATTGGGTAAGTGAGTGGATTTCCAGTCATTTTTCAGCATCACATTACTTTCAGACACATTACAATATTACTGATGTGATTTAAGGGTAAACACTTGCTTGTAGACTTTGTGTTCTACTCAAGTTCTTTTATTGGCGGTTGGGTTCATAAGCTTTACTTGAGATTGTTTTTACTTGGTGTGAAAACTGTATTTTTTTAGTTTGATTTAGCCAACTTGGAAATTATAGATTGTGCAAGAAAAATTGCACTAATACTTGAAATAAATGCACCCAATAAAACAGTTTTTTGTCTTAGATAATCATTAGTTCCTCCTCTGGAAAATTTGCTGAGAAAAGCAATTCCATTTTGAAAATATTCCAAGTAGTCCGGTTGAAAACTGATAGTTTCGCATACCTAATGTTCGTTACTAGTATTCAAGTCATATGATTAATTTGCAAATCAGGGACTTACTACCCTAGTATACCTTTAGACTTTTTAAACCCTGCTACCTCTTCACAAGATAGTCTTGAATTACTTATTGCCAAGGCCAAAATTAACCTCATAAGAGAAGCATCCCAGTAAATGAGCTTTGTAAGGAAGCACTGTCGTGTGTCTAAAAAGATGCCATATCAGGTGGAAGAGTGAATTGGATTGGAATAATATTATTTAGATTAATAGGAATTTAATTTTTGAAAGAGAATAAGGACTACAATCTGTTATTTTTTTATCATCTTCCCTTAAGAATCTTTCATTAATAGGGCATTCACATGGTCTTGTTATTTCACCTGTATATTTTGAGAATGATTGGCGGAGTAAATGAAAATTCACTAAAATCATGAATTAGCATTTCTTAACGTAAGTTGTGCACATCTTGCTAATTAACAATTGCCTTATGTAATTGACGTTAAAGAAAAATGGCCCGGTGTTTTTGTATGAACATTGTTGTATTAACTGTGGAAAATATTCTTTCATGCTGAAATTGTGAGGAGAATCTCTATCCTCTCTTTAATTTTCTCATTTACTTATTTCACAGGTGACCACCTACTGGGCAAAAATGATGGTCCCACAAAAGTAAAAGTGAACCGTAGTGGTCACTTGAAAATTTGTCACTCAAGCTCCTTCCGGCTAACACCATCTGACCTTGTCAACATGGAAGTATCACCCAATTATTGCATTAGGAATAATGATGTAAGATCCCTAGATAAGCCTTATCATTGAAGGAAAAGGAAATTTTGTCTTTAAGTATTTTCAATAATCTTTTTAGCCTATAAATATAATTCACACATGAGCTACCTTAAATAACTCATTTTCTATCAACACTCTTTACTCAATTTTGTAAGGAAAAATTGTTACAAAAAACAACCAACCATCAATGGTGTGTTTTTAGTGTTCTTTTCAGCTTGATGATTCAAAAAGAAATTCATGAAGTTAGTTGAAGTTGGTAGTTGATTTTGATTTTAATCACTCGGTTCAAGGTAACCTTCCTGGCTAAGCTATTTTTTATGAGGCGAACGGTAACTACGGCCGTATGAAATAATGGGAAGAGTTGACCCCAGCCATACTCTTAATAAGACATGCCAACTTTCAAAAATGAAAAATCGGGAGATTTTTAGAAGTGTATCACGAAGTAATCACTTTTAATTACCACAATATTTGCATGGCACCTTAATCCCTTTATGACACTTTGCCAATTTTTAATGAATGTCACACTTTATTAACATGTTAAGCTAAGTACACAATTTGAACAGTTCATCAGTTTGAATATTATATAGTAAGAAGGAAAAATCGGGAGTCTCCCGCTTAAATTGGGAGAGTTGGCATGTCATGTCTAAGACTTATAAATGGGCAGTGGATAGGAAGGGGAGTTAGGAAAGATATAAGTTAGCAGAATAGTTATAATAAAAGATACTAAAACTAAATTAATTAAATAGATACAGCTTAGCCAAGTGGTAGGGAAATACTCAAAAGTGGCTTTGCAGTTGTCTTCAAATTAGGTCATGAAAAGGTTCGCAAGGAAAGGGGAAAGGGAATTACCCATTGTGGTGCCAAAGTTTTGTTTGTATACCTTTTGGTTTATAGTGAAGTAGTTTTGATTCATAATCAGATTTGTTTTTTGTACATACTCTCTAATAATTTCTTTGGGGATATGTTTGGAATGGAGCCAATCCTCCAAGAAGTTTATTGTGTCTGGTATGGGGACACTTGGAAATAAGGACTCAACGTCAAAGGAAACTAAGATTTCGGTGGGTTTTAGTGTGATGTCTTTAATAGTTTTAATGAAATTGAGGCTGTTTTTGATATTTGACGTACTCTGGAAGCCAATGTTGGTGAACTGTTGAGTGAGCCAATGTGAGATATTGTATGTGGGAGAGTTGATTGCGGAAACGTTAGCCAAGTGGTAGGGAAATACTCAAAAGTGGCTTTGCAGTTGTCTTCAAATTTGGTCATGAAAATCGGTATCTATTTAATTAATTTAGTTTTATTATCTTTTATTATAATTATTCCGCTAACTTATATCTTTCCTAACTCTCCTTCCTATCCACTGCCCATTTATAAGAGTACGGCTGGGGTCAACTCTTCCCATTAAGCTATTTTATTCAGCTAATTTTTATACTATTTTGGAAAAATTCTCCATGCATAGGTAGCATCTGGATTCTATCTCACCATTCTCTTTAATTAATTAATTATTTTGTATTCTTCAATAATTTTACTCTCATTTGTCTTAAATATGTATTCTCTTGTCATCAATCCACCTCATCTTACATCATCCCATCCTCTTGGCATATATTACATTCCTCATGGATCATATTGGTATGTAGCAGTGTAGCTCCAACATGGTAGCAGTAGGATGGTTAGGAGATGGGGGAGAGAATCCCTGGTGTCATCATTATTCCCTGCTAAATGAAAGGGACAAGGGGGGCACAATTTAATGTCTCATCCAATGGATAGCTAGCTTGCCAGCCCTGGTGGTGGTGGGGTAATCTCCTTGCGTACCTACCCAGAAGTCGCAGGTTTGACTTCCACTTTGATGGATTTCCCAACCTAGGGCATGAGTGTTTGTTACTTACCTTAATGTAATCTTTAGGAGTTAGGCAGAAGAAGGGACTTAAAAAAAGTCTCAATCTCGCCTCAATAAAATCATTAAATAAATGAATAACTCCACTTGAAATATACTTTTATATTGTAGCTGTAGTTGTATATAGCTTGTTAGTGAAGTTCTTTTTTTGTAATAAACAAAATTCGGGAACTTTTAGAACAGACCATGTAATTGATTATGCAGTTTTTTATGAAATGTTGTTGTAATTAATATGCTTCATCTAGTTTACTACCGCGAAGGCAACATGGAATTAGTCCATTGTAGTCCAAAAACAAATAATTATTATCATCAGTAATCTACTGGTTAAGGTAGTTTTTGATGAACACAAGCTACCAAGTGATTCTCCTTAACATAACACAAGCTAAAGGCTTTGCATCCACTTTTCCTACCTGCTTTGAACTCATTAATTCCAAATAATCCCCTCACAACCCCATCCATTCTAACATGTCCTTGTTTGTGTTCCTTTCAGTCTGCTTCACCTTTTCCATCCTTCTCCAAACCTGCATTTCAAAACCCTCCAATCTCTGCTTATTACCTGTTTGAATGACCATGCTTCCACACTGTAGAAACTATGCTCCATATCAAGGTTTTGATGAGTGTTTTCTTAGCATCCTTGCTCAACGCCTTGTCATCCACTCCTTTTCTTAATAACCTTACTCAACTTCCTTGTCATGAACTCCTTTTCTTAATAACCTTACTCAACATCCCTACCATGAACTCCTTCTTTGTTAAAACTTTTTGGTCTAATGCAGTTCTTCTCCTTAAGTCTCTACCCCCTGATATTATGGATAAACCATAAACACAATAATCAACCCAAAGGTCAGTTTGGTAGGTGATCGTAGAGTTCACCCAGTACTAAGCCCAACAGCGTGTGAAATTCACACATCAGGGTAGGGGGGGCCAGTTCCTTTCCCTGTGCCGTTCATGTTTTCCCAGGAAGATCTGGTACCCGAAAAATGGAGCTGCAGGTGCCCAGAGTGCCTTGCCCGGGAATCGAACCCAGGGCCTTCGGTCAGTAATCCAAGGCTCTACCCCCTGGAAATGTCATTATAAAAATAATTACACTGGTTAGTCTAAATAGAGTAAATTAAACCTTTTGCCGACATTTTGGTAAATATGAGAGAAATATTGGTACGACCCCTAATTATTGATACGAAATTGGAGATCAAGAATGGGGGCTTATTCAATCATGGCATTGATTGCGTAATTGGATCCATGTTTGTCTCTCGAGGGTGGGCGGCCTTTTCGGGATCGGATAGCCGCGAGGGATTGCAGGCGAGACTGCGCGCGGGGAAGCCGACTCGGCATTCCCGTATCTGCTGGCTGAAAGGAATCCGTTTCAAGGTGTCCTTGCCTAAGTGTAATTTCCCGCTGTGGGAAATGGGCGCTCCTTGCCTCCGTCTCCTTTTTGTATCGCTTTATCCTCCCGAGTGCGCCAGTTAGAACTCTTACTGACGTTCTTAGTTGTACTTGTTTGTAAAAAGCCGTACCCTGTCGGCTTTCCTTTCTTGTTAGGTTAAGATTTCATATTTTATTCCTAGTTTTAAGTTTCTCCTTCTCCCAAATCATACTTCCACTGCAGCCATGTTTCTTTCTCTTAATGCCATGCGTTTCTTATGTACAATGACCGGTAAAGGTGAGACTTTCCTCACCGGCGCGGTTTATACTTGCCCGTTCGGGCAGTCAAAGAACATTTCGGACGGTAGGTAGGCAGTTCAGTTCAAACGGCCTGGCGCGCAAAGCTGTGTCATAGCGGACCCATGTTAAGATTTCCGTTCAAATTTCTAACCAGCGACCTCGCAGTCGGTGACGGAACATTTTGGGTAAACCTCCGGCTGGCGCGAGTACAAATTTGACCCGACCTACAGGAAGCCGGTCTAATCGCGGTCGCGTCAATCGGACCCGAGAGAGTGAACTTGGTCTACTCGGGGACGACCTTAACGGGGCAGTTATTCAGACGAAGGGATCAAAATCTCGCAGCAGTCTAAATGAGCACGCCGTGCATTAAAAGGAATGAAAATATACCCAAGGATATGCTTGGAAACTTTTACTCTTTCAGCCTTAATGCCTTACAAGACGTTTGTGCTATGAATTATACGTGCAGAAAATTTGGATTACTCGTGATCACCTTGTTCATCATTCAGCTGTTATTGGTTTTGTCTTTCGGAAAAAACTTATCGCGTGACCATTTAGTTTGCATTGTTACTAATATCTTTCACCTCTTGCGCGCATGTCATTTTTATAGAAAAGTTAGGAAGTAAAATGCTTTGTTGTTTGCACTTAAGATATGCCAATGTGTGTGCACACCTCAAACAAGAACATTATGTTCTAAACAATGTCGTAAGTTGCTTTATTTTTGACACCTATTTGCTTTTCATATGTGGTTCCATGAACAACTGCTTGTCTAATTTTATGTCCAGTCCATTTCGTGTTCAGTTGTTTACAAAATTCTTTCTACCCTATTATGAATATATCTCTCCCTCCCCCATCATCTGACCCACCCTCACTCTTCACCTCCTTCCCTCTCGGAAGCTAGCTTCCCCCTTTTAACCCTTTATCCCCCCTTCCCTCATCATGCCATGGCCGAGAACTTAGTTATACGAGGACGTTCCGTCTTCAGTTTGGCTCTGTTTGATTCAGGTGTGCTTAGGAGAGAACGCCTGAAAGGCGCAAACGACGTAGTGAGGGCGATGGAAGATCATAGGTTTCTCGAATAGAGCAAGTAAGCAGCCATGCATTCTTAATTATCGATCATTTTCCTGATAAACTTACTTTTATACCCGAATTATATTGTTAAATCGCATTTCCCGCGATCTTCGAATTCTGCCTTGAACTTCTTTTATTTATCTCGTAATATTGTCTTTATCTTTTCTCGGATACTTAATGTTGTAATAATGCTGGTTCACGTTTGGAAGGATAAGGTTGTATATGCATACCACTATAATTGAATTAAGGTTTAGCGGTACTTCTCACTCGAAATTTGGGAAAGGTGAAATTTGACTCGTCGTTACCGAAGGCGTGTGCTCTTCTCTTTTTGAACTAGTGTGCTGTTCAGACTTATATTTTATTTGGGAGAACTAGATTTTCTGTGTATTCCATAAAAGTAGGTTCGAGATTCATGGAAATGCGTTGGAATAAGTGACTCTTGTAACATTTCATTCGGGAATTACTTTTGCAGTTAAATTTCTCCTGCCGAACATGAATGTTCTAATCGAAAACGTGCCAAATATGAATTAAATGTCATAATCAGTGATACGTGATTTGATCATTATTTTCTGTGTGATTTGATTTTATTTCAATTTGTGCGAAGTTGAGTGAGTGATGTAGTTTGAGAGAGAGAGTAGTTTCACAGAAGACAAATTTCCCATCCGGTGTGGTTTCCCCTGCTCAAGAGTACTGGTGCTTTTCTGGCTGGGTAATTAGCGTTCAGTTAATAGTTTTAAGAATGTGCCTACCTGATTTTAATACGTCATTTTCCTATCACTCTGTGAATTTTCTGATTTGATGACGATAATAGCTAAATCTTAGACTTGATCAACCAGTAATTTTTTCCAAAAACTTATCCTTACTGCTCTCATGCCTTTCAGACTCTTCAGCCTGGTGATCGTATTATTTGGACTCCTGATTACTTCCACTGGGGAAGAATTCATCACATCGCCGTTTCATCGAATTGAGGGGTGCGACTCGAAGTGTGAAGACTATGAATGCTCTTGTGATCAGCTGATCGGTAAGATGTTATCCCTGATGCTGCTTACACATACTTTAGAAAGGTAACTCGATTTCTGCACCTTAATTTTAGCCTTCTGTGAAATTGTCAATTTTAAAGATTCATTGTAGTCTTTGGCTGTGGGTGCAGCCTCTGTACCAAGTGGGATGAGTATCGTGTGCTCGCTGTTGATTATGGAATAAATTCCGCCCAAGAATTACCATAGCAACTTAACTTCTTTGACCAATTATTTACTGCGTCGATTTGGGATTTCATATTTCCGCCCCTATCGGATAGCTTTAGTGTACTACTTAAATCCACTTCAGAAATGTCTAAAAGAGCTGTTGTAATTGCTATTCTTTTTGTCAAATATTTTTCCTCACAATTTTTACTCGACGATCACTGCATTAATTTCTGCCTCAAAATTTCCCTGCTGATTGTGATAATGATGATGGAAATAATTTAATTCAGTTTATTATTATTTTTTAAGGGTTGAACTTGTTTGTACTTCGTGAATGTCTATTTTAAGTTTCTTGTCTGCATTATTCTCTTCCAATCTTGTTTCATTTTAATCATGTATGCAAAGATGTTTGTAAACTAATGCCAGGCAATGTGCTTCGCGTCCTAAATATTATCTTTAGATTTCATGAGACGAGTATGAATTGCGAAATTATATATTTAATTCTTAAATATTTGTTGATACATCAACATTTTTGGTGCCCTAATTTTTCGTTGTTTTAATGAGTGGCGGATGTTTTTGAAGGTGACTGAATAGTATGTCAAGGAATTCAATTAATTGGATTTAATAATTATTACTGATAATCTTATGACATTACTAATCTGGGATCGTAAATAGTTTCTGCAGCATATGTGAGTTTTTAGGTTTTATTTTGAAATTCCTCCCATTATCATCTGCGTTGTTGTACGTAAATGAATAATTCTGAGAAAAATGCCATTATTATTTATGCAGTCATTCAGAATTTTTTACTATTTTCTTTTTGTTTTAGAATTTTAATTTAATATTCTTTGCGAACACTGAGCGTTTCAATTTTCCCTCTTCTGGTAAGGTTGTTTCTCTGCTGAAGTGGAGCTACATTGGAAATGGGCTCGCGAAACTTACTGCGGCAACAGTTTGGTGATGTTGTTCTTCGATGTATTCCATTCTTCCGAATATTCGAAGACTTCGCGTTTTGCCCTTTGAACGAAACTTCTGGAAATCGATGAATATAATCAGATCGAATGATAGGGAAGATTTCGGAGGAGAGAACAGTGCAAGACTGTCGTATTCTAGAAATCAGCTCATTGGCGAGATATAATAAGTCCTTAGCTGTTGCAGCTGGACCTTGGCTCTTCGGAAAGGTAGTTGCAAAATCAATTTCCGCTGCTTCATTTTCATGCACACATTTTTTTTTAAGTGGTGAAAAGTCAAATATAGAAAGTTTTTTCTGTAATACACGTATGTTTCCTTCGCTCTTATAATGATGAATGCACATTTTTGTCAACTTCATAATTTAGCTGGAAACGATTTTTTCCCATTGATTACTTTAGAAGAGATTTTAATTTTATGGGCTGTATTTTATGAGGCGTTAGAGCATAAGAAAGTTTTTAGAAAGTTGATACTGAAATGGCTCGAAAGATATCAGGAATATCAAGTTATTATTTTAGATTTCCCATTTTCCCTGAAATTAGAAGTGAATTTGTATTTCTATCAGACTATAACAAATGTGTACTTATGTAAGCTCATGTGTTACCTTACTGAGGAGTTTTTATTTATTACACTTTTTATTTATAAAGTTCCTACAGTGCAGTCCAACTTGCACTTTTTGTTCATCATATCCTTAGTTCTGGAGAGAGCAATGTTCCAGTGGACATGGATTTTAAACAGGCTTTTGACAATGTACCTCAATAACCAATCTCACAGAGCTGGAAGCATATGGCATAGATATAAATATCCTGGACTGTATTAAAGGCTTTTTGAATGGTCATGTATACAGTGTAGTCATAGACAGTGTTAGCTCTGATGAAGTAAGAGGTCACATTGTTCCCCAGGGCCCGGTTATAGGACCTCTTTTATTCCTCATTTAAGTTAACGACGTGAACTTGGTAGTTAATAGTAAGATATGTTTGCTTGCCGGTGATACCATGATTTACCGAGATATCCATAATCCAGAGGATAAAGGAACTTAAGCAGCTCGCCTAAATGCTTTACAATGCTGGTGCAGCACATGGCAATTTGACTTAAAATTTAAGTGAGTAGTGATGAATATTTTGAAAAAGAGCAATTCCTTCCTGAACCCATGCTGCATCAGGAACAACAAAATGGAAAATGTAGTTTTGATTAAATACCTACAAGTTACCCTCACTCATGATCTCTCCTGCTTGCAACACATACGGGGAATATGTGAACAAGCTAACAAAAAATTAAGATTTATTAGTGTTAGGGAAATGTGATTTTGGTTTGATTTGCTGAAAGAGAAATATTGTCTTTTGCTGGTTATTCCTCATTTAGAATATGCTGCTTGTATATGGGATCCTCATGAAGTTGGATTGATGCCGAATTGGATCACGTGCAGTGTAGAGGAGCTACATTGTTCCAAGAAACTGAGTGATGTATAAAAATTATTAGAGGATCTAGGTTAGGAATCACCAATTAGGATTGTTTAGGATTGAAGGCTAAATTATAGATTGAATCTCTTGCATTAATTGGAATGGTGTTTTTTAGCAATGCTGTTGAAAAAAGTTATTATCCCCATTGTATTATGGCAGGAGAGATCATGTCAATATAATTCAAGAGATAAATTGCAGAATGGATAGATTTAGGATGCCATTTTTCTCACAAATGATAAGGGATCAGAATTAAATGGTTAGTCAGTGAAATTTTATCTGCTGTTATAACAGAGGTTTTCGAATGCTCATTAAAGGTATTTACTTGATGAAAACGTAGCTGACAATGAATGGTGTTGATTTCTTCAGGCTGTAATGAATGTTAGTATTTTTTGAGCTGCATCATGTTTGAATTAAAATATCTCCGAATTAATTTGTATACCTGTAATTAGCAGAATTCATACTTCTTGATTGCTGAAGCACTTCTAATTAACCAAAAGTAAACCTTATCTGCTTTCTCCTAACAATTGCTAGTCGCTTTGTATCACTGTCACTGCTTAATATCATATTGCAACCAATCTATTAAAATTTTGTTTTGCATTCTGTATGCATAGTTTGAAGATTTGCGTATTTGAAGGAAAGTGCATAGTAAAGTATAATAAAGGCAAGTGTATAATACAAAACTGGAAATGGAGAACTCCAGAGAAAATTAGGAGGAATAATAAACGCGTCAACCTACTTAAATTTTGAGTTAATCATTTTGAGGTGATCATTTTAATCCAATTTGACGTCTGTTTTACTACTTATATTCAGATGTACTCCCTTTGTTTATGAATATTTTTGTAATTAGGGCTTTTTTATACCACTTTGTATCCCTTTTATTGTGCATCATTTCCTCACATATCGCTTTTGTCTCCTCTCCAGCATAAAGAATGGCACCCATTGTATTCAAACTGACTTCATGCAACTTATGCATGTCGAAGTTGTTTGAAATGTTAGTACTGTGCTTTTTCTTGTATCAAACTTTGATGAACAATTAGTTTGGATCCTATGTAAAATCCTATATCTGAAACTCATTCCCCCCCCACAATCTCTATAGTAATATCATTCAAATGATTCACCATTTAATGAGGAGCATTTAATACATTTCTTAAATCAAGGGATATTATCAAAAAAAAGCTTTAATTACCATTAAGATTAATTTTTCAATTAATTTTATGCAATGACTGCATATATACGTATAGTGAAAGCCTGAAACTATTAAATATTTGAAAACAGTTCAAGAAATACTGTTAAGGAAGCATGTTTCATTTCTGTTAAAAGAATTATTATATTTTTTGGGAACTAAATCTATTCTGTCAACATCTTGCGCTTCAATTTTCTTTCATTTAAGTAAAAAATTTCATGTTTACTTCTATTTGTTTTTTTTTATTTTTAAACCACATGAGAAATAAGTTCCCTGCATTTCAGGAAAAAATATGAAAATCTTCACTCGACTGTAAATGAGTCAATACCTTTCTTTGATTTATGTCTCAGTTTGCTTCTTAAATGCTAGCATGATTTTAGCTGCAATTTTAAAATCAATCTTTGACCGATAATGTAATTCTTTTCTCCGTCTGTTGTGAACCACAGTCGCAATAAATTTTCCTTTCTTGATTGCCATAGTTAACAGGAAACTTTCAAGAAAGTCATTAATTGATCAAGCGGCTCATATTGTATGCATATAGAATTGTCACTTACTAGGTCTGTAAATTAAGTAATGAGACTGATTTTGTTTATTTTTCATTAGAATAGAATTACAATTTTGTATTGTCAACTTCAAAATAACTTCCTTCTGAAGCCACACAGCACTGGAGACTCTTCTTCCATTCCTCATAGCAGTGTCGGAACTCTGGTACTGGAAAAGCCGTCAGCTGGTCAGTTAGAGCCATTTGAATGTTTTAGACTGACCCAAAATGAGTTCCCTGATTTTTCAACTTTGGGAAGATAAAAAAGTCACAAGGACTCAAGTCAGGCGAATAAGGAGACTGAGGAGCCACAGGAATGTTCTTTTTAGAACACTCCTGTGGCTCCATTAGGATGTTCTAGCCAAAAACTCGTTTATTGAAATTACTGTGTGAAAAGGCGCGTTATTGTGATGTGACACCCAGTTGTTCTTGAGGTTTGGTCTCACATGATTGACCCTTTTTTGAAGTTTTTGCAAGAACCACCCGGTCAAAGAGCTGATTGACCATTTGGCCGTGAGATAGAACTCTTTGGGGACGATTCCATGGATATCAAAAAAACAAATCTGCATGCATTTGATCTTAGACTTCCTCATCATTCCTTTTTTGGGCCTTGGAGAGGTTGAAGTGTGCCATTCTATGCTCAGACACTTGGTTTCTGGGTGGTACTCAAACACCGAAGACTTGTCACCAGTAATGACACAATCCAGGAAATGGGGGTCATTTTCAACCGAATCCAAAATTTCAAGACACCTTTTCCTCTTGATGTCCTTTTGGTCTAGCGGAAGGTTTTGCGGAACCATTTTTGTGCAGATTTTTCTCATCCCCAATTCATTGGCCAATATCTGATGAACAGTGGTGTGAGTCAAATTCAACTCTTCCCCAATCATTCTGTCACCTGATGATCTGAATGCACATGATCCCAGATTCTGTCAACATTTACATCGGTTCTTGGAGATGAAGGCCTTCCACTTCGTGGTTCATCTCCAATTGACTTTCTTCTGAAAATGCTTTAAACCACTGAAAAACATGGGCTCTTGACAAAACACTATCTCTGTAGGCCTGCTGAAGTTTAGTTAGAGTTTCTGTTGCACTGTGCCCAAGTCTGAAGCAAAACCTGATAGCACACCATTGCTCGAAATTGATGTAATTCATTTTTATAACACAATAGAAAAAACTTGTTTCACAAAAAAAATCACTACAGACAACCAAATGACTCAAGCAATTTCAAGCCTGTACTGAAGGTGGATCACATGTTCCCATGCAGTCCCTCCAAGCCCAGCACCTCCAGTGTTGGCAGTTTCATGAATTAATTTACAGACTTTGTATTTTTGTAATCTTAATGAAACTAAGAAAAACTATACACCCTTAGACTTTTATTTTTAAAAGTGTATTAATAGACACATATGACTGATACTTTTGAACTGTGTGGAATATCTTCCAAAATGACTGGAATTTTATCATTGGAAAATGCGTAAAAATTAATGTGAATAAAAATATTAGTGAATACATAGTCATTAAATTTTAGTCATCTTACACTCTGTACATATAATATTGAAAAGCATTATTTATAGTGTACTAGACTAGTGATATAGCAGACTAGTGTATATAGCCGACTAGTGTATATAGGTACATAAATACTATAAAATTACATGCTTTAGTGACCTTTAGTTATCATGATTTAAATTAGTTTAATTACTTTCCACATTTATTGTACCTAAAAATTTAAAAAAATACTGATTCTTGTTGTTGCCTGATTGGTGTTGAATCACTCCGTGGCACCCATCCTTGCTTTCGGGGTACTGTATAAAATGCAAAAGAAAAAGTGGAAGGTATCTCAAGACATGGAGTTCCTGAAACTCTTAGTATATTTTTCAGGTTAGGGATTACAATAACCGAATTAATCGATGGAGTGACCACTTGTAATAATTTTCAAATAAGAATGTTTTCATAAGATATAATAATTTTAAACTTGTTTGTGGACTCTTTCATAGTCTTTGTGAAGTTTTTCATCTCATATAATTAAATTTATGTATTGATTTCTTTCTTGTGTGCCTATTTCAATCTTTAAATTTATTTGCTATTGATGAACCGGAAGTCTGTAATCATTATTTCACATTATTGCCAGCAGTTGTGGAATTGCAGCCCCTATCCCAGGCGTAACTAACTCATTTGTGGGACACTTAGTCAAAGTATTTTGTATATTCCAAATTATGAGGATTGCCTCATGGTTTCATTGTGGAAGAGACATTTCATTCCAAACTCCATGTCATGGAAATATGACAAAGACAGATGAGGATTTTTCATGATTTTTAACTTCTAACTTAAATATATAGTCTAAAAATATTATTTAAAGTTGCCCTGAAACTATTTAAATCTTTTACTCTTCATTATGACTCCTATAGCATTCTTAACTGGCCTTAAAAAAAGAGATTTTAAAAGCAAATCCTGTGGTGAGCTTAGCAATAAAACATGATGCGCATTCATAATTAATCTATGTAAACACTAAAGGCAGTACAGTGGGAATTTGGAGAGTAACTTTGTGTCGTGCACATTTATTCATATATTCTTTTTTATTGGATTCGGAAATATGGAAATAGCAGTTTGAATGTGTGAACCATTGGTTTTTTTAAGCATTTCATTCTATAAGATTTTTAATTTTTCAAACATCACATTCCTTTTGCATGTATTGTTGTTTGCTATGCAAGGTATTTATTCATTTTATCACAATTTGTGTGTGATTTTTTTTAATTTTTCATTAGCCGTCTTTTTGTAATATACCCATCCTGCCCCAGTACTCTTCTATTAATCATTTTGTCTTGTTCAATATGTGATAGGTCATGACATCCGTCTCTGCATTAGAGCCTATAAATTAATACTTATCTCTACATACTGCATAAATGATGGTTCCACACCAATGTCAAATGAACATGGATGGCAGTTAGCAAACATTCTCATGCATTAGATAATGTTTGGTAACTGTCATCCATGTTTATTTGACATTGGTAGTAACACTGTGGAACCATTGTGCAAGCAGTATGTAGAGATAAGTAATAATTTATAGACTCTAATGCAAAGATGGATGTCAGTTTTTTTAGTAATTAAATTTCTAGTCAGTTTATTTTCTGAATCCCTAGATGCTCTGGTGAGTAGGTGAATGCATCTGCAGAAATAACTTGTGGAAACACTTGTTTATTTGTTAAACTGTTTCAGTTAACACAAGAAAGATTCTCAATAATGCTGTTAAATGAGTTGTATAATCCAATTTCTCTTAATGTACTCTTAGGAACTTGTTATTTTTAAGTACCATAGGAAAATAGTTTGAGTAGGGTTACTTATTGTTCAATTGGTAGCAATAAATACAAATTTAGCAGGGCTAACATTTTGTCCAGCTGAAGCCCTTCTTCTATTGGTTTCATACTTTCATATTTTGTTTTGTGTTACATTGAGTTACCTCCTTGGCATATTTTTATCAATGAAAATCATTAATATTCACCTACAATCATGAAGTTGGATGATTTTTTTTCAGATGAGATGATAACAGGACAAAAAAAAAGTATTTTTAGTATCTCTAAACATTCCCTTTCTTTTACTTCTTTTTTACTTAAACATGTTTGAGGGAATTACTCAACAATAGCTCAAAATATTGGAATGTTAAATGTTTATCCAAATTCTAGTAGAAGTGCATTCAATGTTAATTCATTTTAGCTTGGGAAGGTTTCAATAAAAGTATTCCAGCTGTTAAATTTGTGACACTGGTCATGTTAGTGGAAATAAAGTAATAAGAATAAAAGTTCATAGTCACTTTGCAATTATTCAGGTTATTTTGCAAAATAAGAGCACCTGCCTGTGCTACATAAATATTAAAGTCATAGCATTTAGCTCAGATGTGATTCAATTTATTTAGCATCATTCTCATCAGAAGTTCAGCTGAGATAACTCAATGTTGAATAGGATTGGTGCTGAATGCTAAAAATTATGATAATTTATTTCAGAATTTAACTATACTGGCTACCAAATGCTCAGTTGATTTGTCAAGGAAAATTTTAAAGTTTACTCAAGTGCTTAGAATTTTCAATTGCTGTCTTGACTATTGTATATGTCATCTATAAAGAGTCCAAGAGGGTAAAGATTTGAATTTATTAGTAATTGATTGATATTAGGAAATGTGAAGACAACGTTAAATCAGTTACTTATAAATTTGAAATTTCCATCATCAATGTCTTTTATAGGTGGCATATACAGTAGTCAAGAAAGCAATAGAAATCGGGTTACATGCTTTCGGAAATGACATTTTATTTTGGGGTTTGTTGACACAGCAATTACTACGTGATTTTTAATTTAAGATTTTTTCATTTTTTCAACAGGATTATTTCCACTAGACTCCTCACCAAATGGAACTTCAAAGAGTCTTGCATTGAGCAGTCAGCTGGACTGTTTCATATGCACCATGGGCATATGGAAACAGTGTGGGGGACCGCTCAACGCGTGACTCTCTTATATTTCCACTAGATACTCCTCACTCAATGGAACTTCAAAAAGTCATGCGTTGAGCAGTTGCTTATATGCATCATGGGCTGCATATGAAACTGTTTGGGCAACTGCTCAACACATGACTTTTTGAAGTTCCATTGAGTGAAGAGTATCTAGCGGAAATATAAAAGAGTCACGCGTTGAGCGGTCCCCCACACTGTTTCCATATGCCCATGGTGCAAATGAAACAGTCCAGGTGACTGTTTCCAGCCACTGCTAAATGAGAAGCTCTTTGAAGTTCCATTGAGAGAAGAAGGCTAGTGGCTAAGGATAGTGGAATGAATTCATTGGATTTATAAATGTTAAACATATTGATTAATTTTTCATTCTTGTACAGTATATACAATATATTTTATTGCAATAAAAGTTTAAAACATTAATTGATTTTGGATATTTATTGACTTCCATTTCAATATTACATGCTTACAATGAAATCACTAAATGTTAAACCTTTTCCTTCTTAATGTATTCCATTCTAAAAGTTGGTTCATCACCCTTGAATATTCAGCAGAAGAGAACAGGGGTCTGACAACTTTGATTGCATTCAGTGACATTTCCTTCCATATAATGTTGAACACACAATTTCCTCTTAAGACAGTTGTCATCAATATACAGGATAAAAACAACTTCAAAATTGTTGAATGCTGGCTATTTTCCAGGAGTAGTTGATCTCTGCAAGTGGACATTTAGGCAGGGTGAGATTCCAGTGGTTTAAACAACGAATTTGTTTAAACTACTCAATCACACATTCCTCCTGAATGTCTAGTTGCAGAGGTCAATAGCTCTTGGAATAAACCTGCATTCAACAAATTTGGAAATTGTTTTTATGTCCTGTATATTGATGACAACTGTCTTAAGAGGAAAATGTGTGTTCAACTGTATACAGAAAAAAAAGTCATTGAATACAATCAAAGATTGTCCCCTAATCCCTCCTGCTGAAGTGTCAAGGGTGGTGCAACTTTAGAATGTAGCATGGAACAAGCCCGATTAAAAATTCAGGCTCTCATTGCAGTAAGTCTCTCTCCACTGACATCTAATTAGTTCAAGGTTGACGTCTGCTTCATCATGCCGACCTGTAATGAAAGAAAAGATAAGAAATGAGGATTGATGTTAATTCCTTCTAGATGTTAGAAGTGAAATTTATAGTCATGAATAATGGTGAATACCATTATAGTTGTATCATACATTGGTATGTGGTCATGTGGAGTGAATGGTATGTCATGAGGAACTGTGAGAGTGAATATCAAAGGTTTTTGTCCACTAAACTTTACTTATAATTATGGTGAGAAATCCATGAAAAAATTAATTAAATAGCAATAAAAGCAGTTTATTCTAATCATACTATTTCCCGTGCAATACAAATTTTGAAATGTGGTTTCACCAAAAAGTCATCTATAGAGATAAATGCCATTACCCTTAAATTTTTTGCTGTTGGCAACATATTGTCAAGATATAAATTGTATGATGAGTTGAGGATGAGGATTTTTGGGAAGATCCTTAAATGCCATTACTAAGCATGATGGGGGAGAGGAATTCATGAGAAAGATGTCCTTGTAAAACAATGCATTTTTAATTAATCATCTGAGACATCAGATGTAACAACTTAGGGCAGTCACTGTGAAAGTATATGAACATGGTGCTCAAGAAGAGAATTTTAAATGAAGGAATATGAAAATGTGGTGCAATGTGTAACATACATAGTATGTGAAATTAGGTGGCAGATAATGAAAATAGCATGTTTACCTTGAGCTGTACTCTTTAAGTATCATATGTAATATGGGAACTCTCCCATAGTATGCATGCATGAGATGGTACAATTCATAGTGATAAGAGGATGGTGAAATAGATATATATCTGTGAACATGCAACATATAGCAACATGTGCACTTTAAAACTATATAATATAAAATACAGCACAAGAATGAAGAGGGAGCCAAGTCTCCAAATGTGAGCCCCTAATGACAATTTAACTATGGGAACATTAAAAATGGGAAAGTAAAAATTATGGGAAAAACCTAGATATAATCAAATTCACTCCACTGTCCACCAGATGGAGTTGGTTGCATAAATGCCCAAACATTAAGCAATAATTTAATTAAATATTTGAAGGTAATTCAACAAAAAGTCTAGTGAAGTAGAACAATTTTTTCCTAGCGTTATATAAACTCCATTTATATCCACTCCATGTATATCATTCAAACTCTTTGTCAGTACCCTTGATTAATTACTCCTTTATAGTCACTTTGTAAAAAACAAACTGTGCGCTAGCTTCAAAATAATCTTCCCAGCAATGGGAAATGATGTAAACAGTCCTCTATTCTTACACGTGGTCTAAGAATTTGAACTATAATTATTACCTTTAAGATAATTTCAATTGAGCAAGACAAATATAAAAACAATATTACTACTTAACCTTCTATTTCACTTAATTTCACCAATTCGGATTCATCAATTCCATCCAATTTCTTTTTTTTTAATTGCAACTTCCCAAGCTTTCTAAATTTTTCTTTAGTCTATGAAATAGCCAATATTAAAAGGGACACTTATAGCAGTGTGAGTATCCTATAAAATTAGAATAATAATTGATTTCAGAACCTTAGGTCCAATGTGTTACACAAAATAAAAGGAAAGTTTAATGAATTTGACAGTTTAATTTTCATACAATTCCTCAAATGTCTAATGATGTCTTGAAGTTATGCTTCTTACAAAATAAACACAGGGCAAAAACAAGTGAATTCTAAAAATCGAAGGAATATGATATGCTGTTTATCAATACTCTGGTTGCGAAGACAAAAAATGAGATATTTTGAACCTAAACAAAAGATTAATGAGTGACATGAGCCAAAACATGCATTGGAAATATTTATTATATAAGTTGAGGCCTGACTGCATTAATATCTGTGCAATGGTTGTGCAATTTTAATGAAAGATACGCATTTGAAATCATGGAACTTGCACTATCTAATGTACATGTAATGTTATTTAAGATGGATGGATTATGGAGGATTATACATCAGGATTCTTGAGGGTAAAATTGCTCCAAGATATATATGATGCAAACTAGGGGCAGACTTATACAGGAAGACTAAGAGATGACAAATAATATTTCCCCAGGAAATCCCAGGAATATTATGAATAATAAAACCGCAATAAAAGGATGAAATCGAATGGAAATTGAAATTAATGAAAATTTTTGAGCTAATGACGAGGAAGTCAAGTAAGTAGATGTAATAAAGAGATGTTCTCCTGGTCAACACAATGTCCAAAATAAAAATAGGCCAGTATCCAGTACTGCATACTCAACTTCAAAAAATGCTTTGTTACACGAAATAAGTCATTTCAGTTTAATTCAACTATTGGGTAAATGGTGAATGAGATGTTCTTTGTAGCCAGAAAAGTAGTAGTATATAGTAGTATGGTACTATACTGTAGTATATGCACACCATTGTAAAGTTAAGGGTGATAGCATTTTACCTCACTGTACACATACACAATCAATACCATCAAACAAAAAATATAATAAAACATATTAAAAACAATGATTAAAACATATAAACACACAAACATACATATAAACAGCATGCAAATATTAAAACTAATACAAATCTAAGAAAAACTAAAAACATAATTTTGTACTAATAACAACAAATGTCATCTTAGCTCATTAAAATATTTTAAAAAATAAAAAGAGACATTTCAGGCATGATATGGTGGAATATCATGATTAATTAAAAATATTAAAAAGCCATTAAAAATCTTGTCAAATTAAAAAAAATATAAATGAGCCAATGCTAGATTTGAAAAATAAAATTTCCACATATCGTTAAGGAAAAAGTGACGAAATATTACTTGCTTGAGAGGTGCATTGCTCACTGATAAACATTGTGTCTTCAAATGACAATGTGCAAACCAGAAAATTGTTCTCAAGAAAGGGTAAAATGCATTCAAATTAGTGGGAATCAAGGAAATGTTTTGGTAATGCTGTGCATTGATTTATTATTGGGTTAATTTATAGTTAGTCATGGTTTTACGTGGAAACAGGGTTGTGCATTCCCCACCAGCAAGTGCCACTAAAATATCATTAGGTGGCATTCACTGCATAACTCTCTTCAGGGTGAATCAATGTTTTTATATATTTTCCAATTAAGTATCTTTCAATTGTCAGGATCTAATTCAAATGAGAGCTACTTTAACTAAACTCACCAAGTGGGAAAATATATCCCCTGAGATTGTTTCCAGAAAGTTCAATTACCTGTTAGGCCTATGAAAGAAGTAAAGATTCCATATGGCTAATCAAGGCTAGTGACTACACACAAGGAGTGCACTACCCCATTAACCTGCCTGATAGGATTTAAATTTTTTTCTTCCCAAAAAAGTCAGGTTTTTTATTTTTTTCTCAAATATTGACATCTTAACCAAAATATTGTAAATAAAAGAATCAATTTCCAAGAGTTTTCACCGAATATCTACAGTGTACGGTATGCTAGAGGCATCTAATGAGTAAAATAGGAACTTTTTGAAGTAAGCAACCATAAAAACATGGGTAAATCAGAACCGGAGAAATTAAAATTTGGTGCCCGTGCCACACACGGGCAAGTCAATTTCGGGAGGAAGCAGTTGCCCATGTTAGACACAGGCATGTCAGACAAGTGGTTAAATGAAATCTAACGATTTAGAAGGGAGGAGGGGAGAGGAAGGTTGAGAACGGAGTAAAAAGCAGAGAAGGAAAGAAGGAATATTAGTATGCTTGAGACCCACTTGAAATTGATATAAATTGAATTAAGGGAATTTAAATTTTGAAGGTGTTGCAAGGTGTGGAAACTCCGAAAACGAACAACATTACCTAATTAGAAGAGACAAAGACAAGAGGTAGAAGTAGGATTGGAGAGTAAAAGACTTATTTAATAGGATTCTGTTCATTTAAACCAAAACTGCATCAGACTAAACAGAATGCATAACTTAATGAAACCTTTCTAGGGATATCCCCAACATATTGCAGGCAAGTTTTTGAGGGCATTAACAGTTTAGTAATAGTTTAGATTAAGGCCTGTTTCAGCATGAACTCATTCTACAGTAAAAATTAAAATAAAAAGTTACCAAAAAAGCTCACTCATTTTGAGAAATAAAATATACAGAAGATGCAATTACGTCATGAGAACTGAATGAAGAGAATAAAATGAATGAGCTACAATAAGAATAAATAGAGAAGATAACAGAGTCCAATGGCAAATGGTAAGGTCATACCAGAGGAGTCTTTATAAACCATTTGTACAATCCGTTAAGCAGATGGTATGTAGTTCCTTGTCAAATGATGCCATCAGAATTAGGCTCAATTAGAAGAAGTTGTGGAGGAAATCCAAAAATGTAGGTAGTACACCAATTGACAAACAGGACAATCAGAATAAGGTCCTTTCATCCACATTATAGTTCAATAATTCAATACTATGGCGTTAAAATGGTTTTCATAAAAATAATAAAGTGCACTTATAAAATGCCTTTTTGTAAATAAAAGAGTGAAAAGTTTCCCTAATTCAAACTATATTTTATACTAGTTTCATTGATGTATCACCTGTATAGGGAAGACTAATTTAAGGTCAAGATATCAGCTTTGCAACTTCTGCTGCTGGGAAATTATGAACAAACCTATTAAGAGGAGTAACACAAAACTATTTGGAAACTTGTGTGAAAATATTAAACTTTTTCCATCATCAACTTGATCCCTTTAATTCCCAAGAAATTCCCTTAATTTTCTTCCTCCTTACCTCTTGCTTCCCAATCAACATAAACACACCACACAACACAAATCAATCCTCTTTTCCATTGTCTCCACAACTCATGCAACAGCCTTCAACTTCCTCACATCCTTCCACATTTAACCATTTCACAATAGCATCCCTCATTCTTGAACCTTGGAATATTTCCAACCAATGGCACCTCCTTCCTCAACAGTCTAATTTTCAAAAGGCACATGCGATTTAAAATTGACTAGACATTATCTAAGTCACCTGCTCATGCTCAGAGTAGCTTTGAATGCTTTTCAACATGTCTCAAATTAAGTGTTCCATAGGTGGTACTCAATGCATTAGTCATTAAAAACAATTTATTCACTAAAAACTCCTTTCATTATTCTCATATTTCAAATTCCTGTCCATTCCCAATATGGCAAACTAAAAAGGAAGCTGATGCAACTACATTAAGCTATACCCTCAATCTCCAATTAATGGATCATTATTCTCGCTTCTAGGAAATTCAGTTCAATTAGATCACTAAACATGGGCATTAAAGTAAGAGGATTTTAAAAGAAAAAAGAATGCACATTAGAATATTTACAATCTTTTTGAAGATAGAATTACAAGTAGCAGTAACTGCAAATATTTATACAGTTACCTAGCTAGGGAACATGGATGGGGAGTTCAAGTGAATTGTTAGACACCTAAGGAGTTTTAGTACTTCATTGGGTAACGATAAATTTGAAAGAAAGCAGCGTAGCCATGAAAAAAAGAGCTTGTAAGGTCCTGGTTTGCCCTATTCTGGAATACTCATCCAAAGTATGGGACTCATGAGGAGTGGGACATATAGTCAGAAAAAGTGCAATAAAATGCAGCCAGTTATGTGCTCGGTACGCATAAAAGTTCTAATAGCATATGGACATTTAGATATTCTGAAATGGGAAAGTTTGAACGATAGAAGCAAGAGTAGGTTTGTGGCAATGTAGAGCATAGGTCTAAATGATGAAGTGTGGGAAGAGTTTAGGAAGGAAATACAAAAACTATTCTTATTCTAATCTAACGACCACAGTTTTAAAATAAAAATAAGAATGCAAAAAACACACAGGAATAAGTTTTCATTTTTAACAGTTCAACTCTGTGAAGCCGTACGTGGGCCTCGATTTGCACCTCTGGGCAAAATTGAAGTGTAAAGTAAGAAAGGAAGTTATTACAAGAGAGGATTAAGAGGAGAGATGAGCAAGCAAAGGACGAGGGGACACAAGAGAGAGTACGCCGAGACGAGCGCGATAATACAGAAATCATTCGCGATCGCGTTCTTCAATGGTAGAGACAGTTGATTACGGAAAGGAGATCCGACAAATAGAAAGCGGGCAATTCGAGGAAAACTCCTTGAAGACGAAATCCCACACAATGCCTCTACACCGAGAGTATTAAGGGAGCACCTTCAAAGCAAGGGGTGGAATTAAACCTGGAAATAGGGCTAGGTGTCCGTTCATTTCGATTCAATTCTATGTTTCCATCATTCTATAGATAAAAGAAAAATTCTACTTCTAATTCGTCACGATGAAGAGCCTAAAACGTGTTCGACTGGATATTCTTTCTCTGTTCTTAAAATCTGATTAGACGATGCTAACATTAGTTAAGCTTTACCCATACCACACACACACACACACACACACACACACACAAAATAATTAGAATGTTAAAAAACACGTACTAATTTTGGCAACCATCTTAACGGCTGGTGAATCAGCTTCAAAGTAGTCTGGGAACGTAGAATAAATGGCTCTCGAGGGATAAATATACTACGGCAGACTCAATTACAGGATCTAATTGGAAAAGAACAACCACCACTTTACCTGGGAAAGATAACTGCATTTAAGACGGGGTGTGCTTCTAAACGGATTCACGGGCAAAATTTTGGATAAAAAACTAATGATGAAGTAGGACAGTTAGTAATGAGTACAATTTACTGACCGGTGTCCTACGAAGTCATCTCCGAATCCATTCCTCCGTACTTATCATTCAAATCACTTGTGAAGTTGTGTTCGACCCTCTCGAGTAAAATCTGTGAAAAGGAAGAAGAAAAAAATTAGATCGAATAAGAATTGAACTCTCCTACACATCGCTAAAATATTATCTCCAGAAGTTAAGAATTACAATTCCAAGTTCTCGATTTGTTGCAGACATTTGATATGCACCTACCATTCAATTGCTTTGCGAAGTGAATCCAGCTCTTCTTGCCCCCACCGTCTCTCTAAACTCGCGTTAACCGAATGAGTAAGCGTTTCACTCGTCAGGCGAGAGGTGGCGATGAGGGCCTACGTTTCCGCCCCTCCGTAAGTTTTTCTCGCGGATGAGGGTACAATGTGGTAATTCTCGAGAAGGGTTGAATTCGTTCGTCCTGTTCTAAGGGATACACGGGTGACGATTGCACGCCTTTCGAAAATTCTAACAGATACACGCCGGCGACCAAGGTCGTCATTCTGAGTCAGATGCGGGTATACGCTGAACCACTAGGACAAAGGGGCACACAATTGGGGGAAGAAGCCGAGACGGCGAGAGATCATGAAGCGAAGGAAATAGAAAAATATAGAAGTGGGAAATTGCAACGGATGGCACAAGGATTCAGCGGCATTAAGATTAAAAATAAATAATGAATTGATTAATTTTTCTGTGTATAATTAGCTTTAAAAGTTTCCCACTTACCACGACGGAGCTACAACAGAAATGTTACAACCGTTCTTTAAAAGTCCCGCCTTTGAACAATCGTCAATAGTTCCTGGTAAAAGTTGTTGCTTAATTCAGAGAAAGATGTTGATAGTGCAAGGTTTGTAAACTCATGTCTATTCATGGTTAAACAGAGCCATAGACTATATTCTTGATTGTTACTCTTTGGTGTTTACTCATTTGTAATTACGGACGATCTCTTTAAGCACATGATTGAGTTTATTAATTTATTTATGTAAATAGTACCCTGAAAGCCGCCGCTGAAGTGGCTTTCAGAATACTATGTAAATTACACACCAGACTATTTGACCCAAAATACTTTTTCCCCCTAGCGACGTCGAACGTTATTCTAATCTCTTATTGTTCGCAGGAAAAATGTTATCTCAAATCTATCTATAATTTTACTTACATGGTATCTTAAACTGTAGCACGATGGACTAATAATGCATTTTCAACATCTTTGCACAGAGACCTTCTAAATTATGCTAGCTCCTCTAAGTATTTTGATATGATATGCTATGGTCCGATAACACTTCCTAGGGAACACATAAAGTGGCCCCTACTGCATTCGAGCTAACAGCACCTAAGCCTACACTTTATACAAGACATTTCAAAACGTCTTTAATTCAGTCGAGGATATTTTATCTACATCATAGGCTTCTAGCTTTGTAGTTTACTATAAGATTCTTTATCAAAAGCCTTTTTAAAAATCGAGAAAAACAGCTTCCACAGGAATATTGGTCTTTCCCAAACCAAGGATATCATGAACAAAAAGCACAAATTGTCTCTCGCAGGATTTATCCTTTCGGAAACCGTACTGGTTCACTCGTAACTCTTTGACTCTCTAGGAGTCTCACTATCAAACTAACAATTATATTGTATTATAACTAATGGTTAATTCTTCGCCTTCATCGTTTTTGTCTGATTTAACTGTAGCCTTATTTCCCTCAACCTCTCTTAGATAGAACGAAAATGATTTTGGATTCTCACTTAAATTTTCAGACAATATTTTCCTTTCGAATTCGTTTAACGATTTATGTACCATCTTTCTTAAAATTTGCAAAAGAATACTGTAAAATACACTTAATGCAATTATAGTTTCCTTTTTTAAACAAGTAAAGTTTTGACTTTTAATAATCAAACCACTTTACTTTTCCACATAAACTTTTTAATTTTTACAACCCAGGTTTCGTTATAGCATAACATCATCATCAACCTGATGATGTTATGCTATAACGAAACCTGGGTTGTAAAGATTAAAAAGTTTATGTGGAAAAGTAAAGTGGTTTGATTATTAAAAGTCATCAAACTTTTGTCAAACAAGTATCAAACCACTTTACTTTTCCACATAAACTTTTTAATTTTTACAACCCAGGTTTCGTTATAGCATAACATCATCATCAACCTGATGATGTTATGCTATAACGAAACCTGGGTTGTAAAGATTAAAAAGTTTATGTGGAAAAGTAAAGTGGTTTGATTATTAAAAGTCAGTATGAAGATTTTCCAACAAGTTACGCCAGAAACTGTTTTATTTAAGTAAAGTTTTCTTTTAGGTTTTTTATTTCAGACTCCATATGGGGAAAACTTAGCATTTACTGCTCTGTGGTCACAAATTCCTTCAATAGTTACTATATTTAAGACTTTTTCAGGTATTTCCGTTCCTAACAAATCAAGATAGTATCCCCAGTAGTTAGTGAAGTGAAAAGTTGATGCAAGAAGTTCAATGTAAAGGAATGTAATTGTGACTCGCAGGTATCTTTGTTTTCCCCTGTTTTAAAACTAAATGTGCCACCATCAATATAAGAGACATTGATATCTCCACCGATTATAATGTCTCCATTATTGTTCCGGGATGAGAAACATTTGATTTGCTGGCATAGTTCTAGTGTTGAATTAACGTTGTCGATTCTTTTGGATTCAGGACTTTTAATTAATCACCACACACTTTCCAAACAGTCATCTAGAATAACTAAACGCAAGAGTTTTTAACAACATTAAGGACACTGCCCCAATGTGATTCAATTTCTTCTGTCATTTCTGTAAACGGAAAAGGATTTTGTGAAAACTTCACTGTCAGAGATATCAGAGGATAACCAGCCTTCAATTCCAATAATTATATCTGTGCCTTTGCAGGTGATGATATTCAGCAACTCAATTTTTATAACTTTAGCAGGTAACTAATGTTACAGCTAATGCTTTCTTGACATCATGGTAGTTTAAATATTTAATGGGGTAGTTTTCTGATAACACTTTGCGGCAGCCTCTAGTAAACCCAAAATACTCGAACCTCATGGCACCGTTTAGTTAGTGCTTGTCCTCACCCCAGTTTCTTTTACAGGGTCTGACCAAGCCAAAGTTCTATCCTTTACTATTATGGGAAATTTTGCGATGGTTTAAAGGATGAGATTTTGAATTCAATCTTAATAAATAGGCAGTGGTGAAAAGGAAATATCACATTATGTGAATTAAGTTGGACGGAATGGAACTGAGTACCTGGGAAAGAGCCAACTACCAGGGTGTCAATCTTACCTCTAACAGTATTAGAATGCACAGAGTACAAGTAGATTCGCATTTAAGAAACTTGGCCTCATTGGGCATATGTAGGCAAATACAATGTGCAATGAAAAATAATGGAGAGATACGTATTGTTACGCCACCTCAGCAAGGATAAAATTAGAACGTGTGGAATTTGTGACCAAATGAGAAAATGTTAATTTAGGATATAGATAAAGTTATAATAAGATTTATATGTAGAAAGTCTCTCCCCAAGGACTATAATCTTGATGTGGTGGTAGGGCTTGCGTGTTCAAATGATTCTTGAAGCTGTGCTGGTAAGAGAAATGATAATTGCTCCTAGTAGGGTGTCCTATGCCCCAAAGGTCGAAGGGTAGGAGCCAGATGAAAGGTACTGTCCTTAGCGAGGCAACTGCCTAAGTGTCTGACCCCAGTGGTGCCGATGATTCAGTGATGGTGGGACCTTCCAATTTTATCCTCATGAACCTGATATTTCTCTTCATTAGTACTAAATTATCATCTTAAGTCTCCTACCTCACTACCGTCTCTCTTCTTACCCACCATCGCATCTAACCCCCATTATTTTCATGTATTTCCTTTCAAGAACACCCACAATTATGTCCTCCAATCCATTGTAACCCTATTTCTATTCCTTGCTATAGTTACTTGTGGCATGTAGACCTGAATAATGACCAAGTACTTTTGTAAAGCTTTTACTAGTATTATCTCACTGGTCTGCTCTATATTTACTATGCGACTTCCTAGCCTTTTGTTCAATATTACTTCAACAAATTTTGTTCAATACTACTACACAGTGTAAAAGGAGGGTAGTTAAAGCAAATGATTCTTACACCATTAAATTCCTACCCTTTCATTTTCTTAATGCATATATTCTGGAGGTTTTATCCACCCATCCCATACATAACTGAGTTTGGAAATCAAGGGGATAATTTCTAAGTAGTTTTAAATCTCTGCATAATTTGTTTACAGAAAATTGTGTAAGTGGTGATACAACCAAATGAGAATGAGTTGATCCATGTATCCTAGGGGTTGAATACAGTACTGTTTTAAAGTGCCATACCACTTTGTAAAACATATGTGATCTAATAAAGACACCATTATAAGTTATTCCTGGAACTCAGCCATTTATTACTTGTAATTCTCCTTCCCTACTGCACTACTTCAAACATTTTAAATTAGTGAGAGTTTGGGGTACTTATGGCATTAGCTAAATTTAATTTCCAACTATCATGATTTGCAGGAAAATTTCCTATCCTTTGAGAACATAGTTACTGGAAACAATGCGATCAGCCACAATTCATCGCATCATTTCCCATCTAATTTACCTTGTGTAAGTATTCCAAGATCACCACCTCTTTAAACATGTTAATATTTAGTTCCAGTGATGAATGCTTTGGAGGTATGGACAGATAATTGTGATTGGTAATTTGGAGTTGAAATTCCCCATAAAGAATGCCATTAGTACCCATTAGGAAAAATCCCTAGAGGGTAATACCTTCCCTAACCATAAAAATCAAAGGTCTTACATACTATAAGCAGGAGTGTGGTTGGCCCCTAAAGAATCATGATGGCCTAGTGCATGCAACAGTATTTAAAATATCTCTTTGAAATTTAAATATGAGCTTACTAATTGGGCCAGTTAAAAATTAAAAATATCAAAAATGCCCTGCACTCCACACACTCTGCTGAAATTTACTCCAGTCATTTTCTCTTAGGTTAATGAAAAGTCTGTTTTTTTCACATTTCATCAGCTTGCTAACAGTCAAATGTGCTATCTTCACACTGCAGATAATTATGACTGAATTGTGTGCAAACAATGACCATGTAAGCTGCAAAAAGATCCATCACTTGTGCCTGGTGAAGTGTGCCATTAATGGCAATAGCAAAAAATGGGATGCTGAATACTAACCCTTGAAATATTTCATTTTCTTGAACGTAATATCTCAACAAAGCAATCCCTCATCTACCTCTAATACCTTAATTAATTAAAAAGTAGTCAATAAAAATTATCCAACTGCCTCTGAAATCTTACACATTAAAGGTTTTCACAATCTTAAGGTACTAAATAGGGTCACATGTTTTCTATATAGGAAATGGCAAAAATCTGTCATAGCAAAAAGGCCTCATGAAGTGTTACACATGAAATGGTTGCCCAATTGTGATTCTACGCCCAAAACTAACCAATATATTAGAAGGAAATTTCTGCTACTCTATACACAATTCACATGCAATGAATAGTTAATCATCCTTCCAAAAATTTCTAATGCTAGAAGTTAGAGTAAAAGAAATTGTGTGGTAGTTTTTGGGTTCCCATCTATCTCTTCTTTTTGAGTAAAGATAAATTAATTAATTTGCAACACATCTAGGAAGGTGATGTCATCTTCATTCTATATTTGGCAAGAAGGTTTGCTTCAAACCTCTAACAAATTTATTCTCACAGATAATGGAAGATTCCTAAGTCAGGGCAGTAGTGATTACTCATTGAAAGTGATAGGTAATCTATCAGTACATTTTTCATGGCTACAAAATGAACCTTTGTTTGAAGTGATACATGTCCAAATGCGGTGTTGAACAAATTTCTAGCTTATATAAAACGGAGATATTACTATATTTCAGCGAATTTTTAGTGGAGATGTCCTAGAAGATCTGGAATATGATATTCTCTTCATTCTTCCTCAGTTCTGAGTAACTGACGGGAAAGAGAATCGTTTATTGAGTGGCATGCAGCTCATTGGAGATAGTAAAAGGTTTATTAGGGAAGCAGATGTTTAAAGTTCCATATTAAATCAGGGGGGTGTAAAAATTGGTAGGATATTGAAATTATTATAACTTTGTGGCATCCCTCGAATCCACAGATGGCTTCCCATCCTAGACGTATCACTAGAAATGTTCTCGTTTGATAGGTTGATAGAAATATCTACATCATCATCAAGTGATATCAGCATTGCATAGTAACACTCTAGGTGACTGCTGCCAGCAGACGCTTACTTAATTAACCAACAAAAAGTTCCTAGTGGGTAACCATGACAAACTTTTGCTCCAAATAGTCGCGCTAGATGTGTGCGCTTTCCAGGTAAATCTCATGAATGGTCGTTGAAGGTAACGTGAAAAAAAGGGAAAGGTTAATAATGATTGCCAATTAATGAATGCGATTATTAAAGTGTTTAAATAAGGTAAAGGGTGGGGAAAAAATGATGAAATCTTATAATAAAGGCCGAATTATGTCAATACTTATTAGTCTGTGACTGAAGAGAGCGGAGATATTGTCCAATGAACGTTAAAATACCTGATGAAGTGTAACCGGTTGTCCAGAAAAATAAATATCGAAAGAGACAGCATGCTTAAACAGATTTACCTGTAACGCCAAGCATTTTATGTAAATAAAAATAACAGTTGAGTTTATTTTGTAACTCCTTTGAAGGAGTTAAAGAATTATTTCTTTCACACAGGTAAACTATTCTTTCCTATGTCTCTAGCGATGTCAAATTTATTGCCCGCAGTCACCGTCTCCTTTTTTTAAACAATAAGTATGGACCAACAAAAGTCGATGGATTACTCGAGAAAGTAGACCGAATTGATCGCCAAAGAGCGATAGTTTATTAAACATCTCCCCTTTCCTCCCTCACCACTACAATGACTTATCTATCACAATTATGACCCTTCGCTACATCGCTACCCTACCGTACTACACCCTTTTACTTCCATCACCTCCTTCGGCAGAGCGCCTGCGACGATATTTTTTATTCGCATGTTGTAACTCAACTGTTTACAAAAATGAATATATACGAGGGGGATAACAAACTATGATACGAAAGAATAAGTTACTTATTAATTAAGAGTGCACGCCATATATTTTACTGTGATGTGATGTGTTTAAAGTTTGGACGTTAAATAACGGTGTCTGAAAGTGGGACATACAATTAGATATGCGTGATTTCGCATATTATTCAGTGTTAAATTGTTATTTTTATTGTTTGTGTCATGAAAGTGCAATTGAATTGTTACTTAAATGTACAATTACAAGTATTAGCTAGAATAATTGATGCCTCGTCAGTTAATTACATCCATAACACGTTATAAGAATTTTTAGTGAGGTTTTTCTTAATATTTAATACGAAAACAACATGAAATTCACGGAGCATCTCTCAGCACACATAACTCCAGAGTGGAGGAAGCAATATATTAATTACGAGGTAATTTTATGTCATTTAATCGTCCTGAGGTTTGAGGTTTGCTAAGTAAATGTTATCTGCCTACTGGGTGTAGGATGTACCAGTTTTCTTGAATATTTTTTACGAATAAAATTATCCAAATTTATAAAATTAAATGAGTACCGTTTTTATTGAGACCCATTCTTTTGTCACAAATGTTATATTTCATATCGATATACCACCTGTGGTAACTCATTCTTGTTTTGAACCTTGAAGAATTTGGAAGCTAGAGATTGTTTTGAATTGAAAAAATAGCCTCGCGCTAGAAAGTTGTTTTTGTCGAAGTTTCAGAAAATATTTCTCATCTTAAATGTAATATTCTACCTCTGGGCAGGAAATGAAAGCTATACTTTATGGAGCTGTGGAGCAGGCTCCTTCAGCAGAAGTGGTGGAGCCCGAAGTTCTTACAAGATACTTCGCCAAATTTGATGAGCATTTTTTTCACTATTGTGACAAGGAACTAGCAAAAATCAACACTTTCTTCTCAGGTAAACATTGAACCAGTATATGTTAGCTTAATTTAAACTTCATGAATGTAACGAAATATAACTTTCATGACACATATTAATAAATTTGCATGGAGTTTCACGAGAGAATTGCATTTTTAGAAAAACTTGCAGAAGCCACACGAAAATACGCCAACCTGAGAAGTGAGATGAGTACAGCTTTGGAAAAGGATCATCATGGTAAAGAAGGAATTCTTAAGAACCGTGCTAATATTTTACGAAAACAGGCTGTACCAGCAAGGAAAGTACAAGAACTGAAGCTAGCATTCAGTGAATTTTACTTAAGTCTCATTTTACTACAAAATTACCAAAATCTGAACTTCACTGGGTTTCGCAAAATTTTAAAAAAGCATGACAAGGTAAGGAAGTGTTATTTGTTTGTATAAAACTTTGATTACTTGAGAGATTGCATTTTTAATGGTTATGGATAGTTACTGAGGTAGTTTTTAAGCTAGCAGCACATCAGTCAACTGTGACTACTTCAAATTACTCTTAGATTTTCAAATAAAAGCATTGTTTTTTTAAATTCCATGTGGAAAACATGTAAGTAATTACAAATCCATTTTAACAGTTGAAGAAATGAAGGGATTTTTTTGCTGATGATATCATAAATGTGATATAATAAATATTATTATTATTTGTCTACATAAGTAACTATGCTTACCATAAAAAACTGACAAATTAAATTTTAGCATAGCTAATAGTATTATTGTTACATTTATAGATTATTTTTTTAGCCTTTGTTACTGTTAACTAAATAAATTCAAGCTATTAAATAATTTGCGTGACACTGGCATCCAAGGTAACATTACCGCTTTTCTGTGAGCCAATTTAATGTTAATATTAGTTGAGCTTTTATTTGTGTACTTCAGGGCCTGGCATTGGGGCCTCTTTTTTATCATACAATAATGAAATTCGTGGAGATGAAACTAATGCTAACGTCACTGATGCAGTGGGACAATTTGGAAGGAATATCACAAGTTCCCAAAATGGGTTAAGGGGTAGTTGGGTATGGGATTGATTGCTTGGTGTCATGGGTTTTGGGAATTGACCTAAGTGAGGGAAGAACTCCCAATCCAATTTTTCATTTGAATTATGTTTGCTAAGTATTGAATTTTACAGTGAAGACAATGCAAAAACATATTTGCTTAAATAAAATAATCATTGCACAGATTTTATGACAATAATTTAAGTGCCTACATTTATTTATATTACTTTAATTTAATGTCCAAATGAATACTACCTATTGGAGGGCTGAGATTCAAGAATCAGAATGATATTTCCAGCAGGCAAAATGCACTATAAGGTGGTATTATTCTCACAATAACAACTTTAGACAAGAATAGAAGCACTTTGTAGAATTCACAGAAAAGTTTCAATTCAATTTTTAAAAATGCCACTCAGTAACTTTATCCGATCCACTAATTTACACACAAACACAAGAAAAATCACCACGTAAAAATTTCTCACTTTGACCCGGTTACAAATCTGGATTGGTTGATTTATTTATTAGGACTTTAGCCAGTTAGAGAAGAAACAAGATAAAATTACACATACTCATGAGTGTATTTTTATCTTATTTTCTCTCTAAGGAGCTTCTATTTAAAGGTAAACTAAGATATATTAGGAAGTAAGCAAGTCATGATGATATTTTTAATAGTGAAAATTAATTGATAATCTATTTTGATTGTTTTGATTGCTTCAAATTATATATTTTGAACCTTCTGACATCTAATCATGGAATTACTTAATATTCATAAGATACCTAAGGCCTGTTGAATATCTCAGCTTTTAGTACTAGGATGGCTGCTTGCATGGAAAATCTTGGGAACCATTGGGACGTCAGGGAAGTCCTGAAAAAGCATGGGAAAATTTTGGAGAGGTTCAGAATACATAAAAAGTTGATACTGTACTTATAAGAGTGGATATTGTAAATAGGAGTACAGTTTTATAATGGCTCACTTAATAATTCATTGTCTCGGGCGTGACTTCATGGAATCGACTTAACATAATGAAAAGAGAAAGTTTGTAATTCCACATAGATTTATTAGACGGATGACCTAGGTTTCGACGTGGCACGTCATCATCAGGTACATTTTGCAAAGAAGACAGAGAATATATAGTCACACAAAATTTGGGGGGGGGGGGGGGGAAAGGCGAGAAGAGAGAGACAACTCCTCGGTCTGAGGTGAGGGTTAGGGGGTGGAAGAGGGGAAACCCCAGGGGGGGGGGGGCGGGTTTGGCCCGGAGGTGGTTAAGGGGGCTGAGAGCATAGGGACTAGAAAAAAGTAAAGGATTAGGAACTCCGTATTCTCAGGAAGGGGGAGGTAGTGGGTAGAGGAGGTTCCCCTCTTTTCATAGGCTCACTTTTTAATTAGTTCTAGTACTTAGCTTCATAATCATAATTAACTTTATTCTGCCCATGTGACTTTGTCATTCAGGTACTGTCTTCAATAACTTTACATTATTTGAAATGAAAAATTTGAATGAACTAACCCTATTAGCATTAAATTCTGTTGGGCTTTCACACCTTATATCAATGAGTATATGTGTTATAATATCCATCATTCAAATTAAAAAGATTAATTCTTTGCTATAAATTCCACAGTGTTGAGCAGTTATTGATTTTTTGTACATTCTATGTATCGGAAATATATGAGCTCATTAGCTCTATTTCTGAAGCATAGTTCTAAATTTACAAATGTAGTTATTTGTCATCATCAGCAAAGAAAATGCAATTGATTTTGAAATATTACCACATACTAATAAACATAGTGATTAAATTACTCTGTCCATTAGCATCAATGAAAAGTTGACTCTTTCCCCCCTTCTAATTCCTCTAAGCCATTTTCCCTTTGTAAATACCTTGGTCTCAGTATTTATTGTGGAGGACCAAAATTATATAGCATAAGTACATACTAAATCTATCATGGTATACTTACATATCTGTATGCAGAAATGCAAACAATGTTCACATTTTTCATTATGTAAATAACACAATACCTGACCAGGAAAATATGGTTGCCTTTGCTGTTAATCAAAAAGAAAGTAGAAAATCTGCTTTATTACTGCTATAATACGTATTATTCAATCCATTTTATGGGGGCTTTTAAGTTTTTAAATCACCTGGAGAATATTCAGAAATGTATGAAAATTGCTGACAAAGATGAAAATAATGGTCTGGAAATATATTGTCAGTGTGGAAATTCTTGTAAATGCCTGGGAATTTCTCTTGCCACACTTAGCAGCCACCCTGAATGCTCTTACAGGATTTTGTAATTTCTCAAATTATCCCTAAAAATATGAGCCATTTTTTAAATGAAAATATTGAATAAAATATGGGATTCAGGTTTGGAAAATACTCCCTTTTAAAGAGTGGTATATTGTTACTATATTGTTCAGCTCGAGAAATATCTATTTTCCACTTGCTATAAGCTTCCTCTCCATGGACTACCGCCCTGATGTGGTGGAAGAGCTTGTGTATCCTATAACACCTAGTGTGATGCTAGTGGCAGCAATAATACTTGCTCCTGGCAGGGTCACCCATGCCAGATAGTTGAAGGAATGTCAGATGAAATTGAGCTCAGACAGGGTTTGTTCCTCATTATGACAACTGCAAAGCACCTGACCCCAGTTGTGTAGCCAATAAAAGTGATGGTGTCATGTTAAATATACTTAAGGAAGGGAATGGAAAACAACCATACTCATTTATAATAAGCAACTGTGATGAAACCAAATAAGGAAAGCACTGGTAAATACAGGATCCAGCCCACAGGGGTTGGTGTTGTACCCTGCAGCAGGGGGGGCAAGACCTCTATTGTTTTATCAGACGAAATCCTAGTACAGCCAAATTGAAAGCTGTTAAAAAGAAGACAAAGAAGAGGACTGCAACTGTTAGAATAAAAACTTTGAATGTTAGGACAAAAATGAGGATAGGGAAGTTAGAAACTGCCAAGCAGGAGATGAAGAGGGTAAATAGAGGCATATTAGACCTGAGTGAGTTGAGATGCAGAAATAGTGACATATAGTGGAGGGGAACAGAGCCAGAGAGGAATAGGAATGCTATTTAAAAAGTTAGAAGAAGAGTAGTAAACAGAGCAGGAGAGTAATGGAACATTATTTGTGGAAATAAAAGCACAACCATCAAACTTGGTGTTTACTCAGGTTTTCATTCTGAAAAGGACTTATAGTAAGGACAAAGTAGACAGTATACATGATCAACTGGAGGAAATGATTGAGTATATACCTGGAAGGAAGCCATTGTTAGTGATGGGGGATTGGAATGCAGTTTTGGACAGTAGTAGTAATTTTGGGGGAGGCGACCGACAGCTAAAGTCATTTGTGCTATTAGGGATGGATGGGAAAGAAAGGGTGGAGAGAAACCCGGTGAATAGTAGTATTAGTTTTAGGGGAGGTGACCGACAGCTAAGGTCATTTGGGCCATTAGGGATGGATGGGAAAGGAAGGATAGAGAGAAACCCAGCATTGGCATTAGCCTACTCTTAATGAAAGACACCAAGGAGTCCGCAGCTTAACGTCCCATCCAATGGATAGCATACTCACTCAAAGTGCCCTCCACAAAGCACCTCAAATAGATACCACTGAAAAATATCTGCTGCCTCTGGGATTTGAACTCTGGCCCTCTTGGTGGGAAGGCATTAGCTACTGCACCATCCCGATCCCTGCAGTAGTGGACATAGGGAGAAAACGGAGTGAGGTAGTTTAGAAATAGGGAAGGACCAGGGGGAGAAAACAATACAAGTTTTTAAAGGAGAAATGCTTTAGTAATTATCAACTCATCAACTCCTGGTTTCAACTTCATAATTGATGTAGATTAACATCTAAAATACCTGGAGATATCACTTACTTTGAATTATGGTTAAACGAAGATTTATTAACAGTGTCCTGAGAATAGATTCAGATCACAATTTAGTGCTCATGAAATGATATAAAAATCAAGAAGCTTAGAAAAGGAAGTAGGATAGAGAAATAAAATATCAAAGCTTTAACTGGGACAGAATGGAGGGAATACTAGTTAGTGGGTGTTGAAATCCAGGAGAAGGAACAAGGGATTGGTACAATAGAAGAAAGTTAGGAAAATGTGTAAAATGGGATAAAAAAGGCAACAAATGCAACCAATGGTATGGTGAGTAGGAAAAGGATTAGGAAACCATAGGTTACAGAAGAGGAGGACATGGAGTTAACAGAGAATGTGTGTATCATACAGGAAATTGAAACCACTGTCAGGAAGTAAGATGAGAGAATCCATTCACACTATCAAAGATACAGCAAGAGGATTATTAATTTACCCAGGAAGTATTTAAGAAAGGCGTAGTAGAGAGAATACATAGAAGAGCAATAAATTATAAGATATTAGGTCAAGCTTAGACATGAAAATAGAAGGTGATAATGATGAGGATAGTGGAGTTCCAGGTATTGATTGCTAGGTAGAAAGGGTATTAAAGAAAGTTAAATCAAATAAGGCCATGGGGATAGATGACATATGTGCACTGCTACTTAAGGTCTAGGAAAAACAATTAAGAAAGAGAGTTTTTATGGGGTCATTTGTGTGGCAATAAAATTTACCTGAAAGATTTTTTTCAGATCAGTTTCAGTTTCCATTGCAAAAAAAGGAAAGGCAGTTGTTGAATTTACATGCCATAGAACATAGTTCAAGATGAACTCTACTATCATGTATCAAACTGATCTTCTATCAGATCTTTATTAAGAAAAAAAATGCTTATGATTAAATGAATGATTCATGTAAAAATCGGGAGAAAAGGAAGGGAATTTTCAGTATGTTCATACTAATAAGCTATCTGGTTTGTGATGTTGATGCTATATGAGTTTCCATTAAATTTCACTTTTGAATTTTTTTCTAGCTCTTAGCAGTGGATGTAGGTGCAAAATGGAGGATAGAAAATGTTGAAAATGCTCATTTCTACACAAATAAAGACATTGATCGCCTAATTCAGGAAACTGAAAGTACTGTGATACGAGATTTGGAGGCAGGTGATCGTCAGAAGGCAATGAAAAGACTAAGGGTTCCCCCACTAGGAGAGCAGCAATCCCCATGGACCACTTTCAAGGTTGGCCTTTTCTCGGGTTCCTTCATCGTTCTTCTTGTTGCTGTGGTACTCTCAGGTAAGCCATAAAATATGGATTTATTATGGAAAGTGTATGATTTCTATGCTTATGTCATATCTTAATTTTATGGAGGTTTGATTGTGTAATTATTTTAATGAACAAATAATTTTTTGTCATCACATATAGAAATTGTACTGAACTATAGAAGTATTGCAATATTTAGGGATAGACTGGAGGGGTGAATGGCTTATGTGAACCCATATGTGAATCAGATGACACAAATATAAGTAGTGGAGGGAGAATTGAGATGGGTTGTGCAAGCCAGGGGAGTAAGGTACGGTTGTTCATTATTATTAGTACTTTTTAATGCACCACATACGCTAAGGAAATGTCAAGGATGGCATTGAATCTTAAAATAAAAGTGGGTGGCAAGTTTTAAGTCCACTAGGTTTGCAGACGATCAAGTAATAGTTTGGCAGACGAGAGACTGTAGTTATTGAGAATAAAATATATCAGATGGATCAGTTCTCATTTTTGGATGAAATATGTGTAGTTTTAGGGATATAAATAGAGAGGAGGGGGAGAATAGTAAATAAAAGAGAATTGATGAAAGATATGCTAAGTAAAGCCATATAGAAAACTAGGTTAAAATTTAAATATAGAGCAGAGTTTTGTTTTATTCAGGTACTTGGTTCTTGAGGCAGGGGGATTGGAGATTGTAGATTGGAGGCCTTTGAGATGTGAGTGTAAAGGATAAATAAAGGAAAAATAAAATGAACAGGAAAGAAAACATGATGAAGTTCTAGGAATAGTTGAGAAAGAGAGACTGCTGTTGGGAGAAATTCAAAAAGGTCAGGACTAGTGGAATCAGGAGATACTGAGCGGCAATGGGATGCTGAAGATGGTAATAAAGGGGAGAATACTGGGAAAGGGGGAGAGAGGAGAATAGTAGGATATTTGGCCAAAATCAAAGGATGTAAAAAGTATGCAGAGCTATCAAATAAGTTATTGTAAAATGTAGTATGGGTTCTAATAATATTCCACATATTAGTTAGGGATTAGGAGGATTCCAGCATCTATAAAAAATATACCCCTACTCAGTAGACTACCACTAAAAGTAATCTAAGAATCTGAAAATTCATGAGGAAATAGTGCTCATTATATTGATTTTAGTTTATGTGGCCATCTTTCAATTTTTGTACTACCATAACATGAAATGGAATAGGCACAATTTGCAAGTCAGGTTTCATGGGATTTTTGCTATAATCAAATAAAAAATATTTTTAAAAACCACTGGAAATTTTACAGTATTTAATGAGAAGAGAATGGTTACTCGTTGCCTGTCAAAAAAATTAGGAAAACAGGAAAAAGTTAGTTATTGCTTTTTCTCTCCAAAATTCAGGAAATATTGAATAAAATTTGAATCATTGCAAAGATCGGGAACAAAATATACAATTAAAGAATTTTCAACGAGGACACATTTTTAATGTTGAGGTTTGTGTGTGTATGGCATTGATATCAAACCAGCCTTCTTGATAAGCATCATCACTATATTCTGTTGAAACTGTTAACTTTCAGCCGTGATGATATCCTTAGATACATAGTGAGGTGATTTGGGTTCCTTATTGTGTCATTCCAGAAAATTCAGGAAATAATTTTTCTAAATATATAAAAAATGAAATTCCTTCTAATAACACCCTCTTAAATATTAATCATACCTGCTGGCATCTTATACTTCCTCAACTCATTCTTATCCCTCTCCTGACCATTTAAGTTAACTCCAAATATCACTAAAATATCAGTTATTTCATCTAATGTTATGTTCAAGGTATTCATTATTTTTATTAACACGAAAATATCTAATCATATTACCTGTACTTAAATATGTAAGCCTACTTGTATGCATAACATTGCCTTCCTATTTCTTGAGAATCCTATTGTTTTAATATTTTTATGATTCATCTTCCTCCTACTTACCTCTGTATCTCACATTGATACTGTAATGATATCAGTGATGATCACCATCCTGCGGCTGACTGGCTTATTAAAGCTTAATGATACAAAAATCTATATTACTCAATAAATATATTAGGTAGCTCAAGTGATAATCAGCTCTCTGTCTGACTACCCTGCTTTTTATTGTGTATCCTGATTCTCAATTTGATAGCAGACCTGTGCAGTTTTGAGTTAAATTAAAATTTTCTTAAATTTGCCTATTTCTCTGGCCTTAAAGTTGGGTATCTCAGTTGGGTCATCTGCAAATTTGACTTAATCAGCTGCATGTCTTCTATCATTCCTACTCTCGGCCTTCCTTATACTTCTTTTGCTACTTCCTCTACCTCAGCAATCAATTCAAAGGTGTTTTGAAAGGTGAGAGAAGAGCTCACCTCAAGGGAAGTTTTGAAGCATGTGACATTTAAACATTAGGATAGGGGGTCGTTCTTTGTTCCTAAACTATATTCTTCTATCTCACTCCCCTCTTTCTCTGTAACCACCCCTGCATGCCAATCCTCCATCAGTATTGCGTCTTGCCTTCTAGGCATATTCCCAAGTGTTTCTTTTAGTTGAACGTATAAACTGTCTTTTATTCGACCTGATTTCAGAAATAATATTCTATCAATAACCTACTAACCTATTGTTACTATCTTTTTCCCTAGAATTTTTGTACACACATATCATAGACCCTCATAGACCATCATCACTACTTCTTATCTATTCCACTATATATTACTTAAGTATTCTATGACATATACTTCAATAATCTATCCTATTTTTTTATCTTCTTCTATTCATACCCAACCATTCTGTCCTTGCTCTTTCCATATCCCATTGGTTTTCCAATTTCCTTTCCCCTAATGTCACCGTAACTCTCCTAGTCCCTATTTATGCAGTTGGTTCATTTATCTCTAGCTGTTGACTTGGCTATCCAATGACTTTTTTGAGAGGAGGCTTTGAGTCTTGAACCATGGCTCTGCCTTCACTGCCAGGCATGGTATTTGCCACACTGCTTTTGCCAGGATTCATTATCACATTTTGATCATTGTCATCTCTTGGGAAAATAATTAAAGTGGCTTCTCAGTCCTCTACGTAATAGTGTTTTTCATGTAGCACAATGTATGAGGCTGTATTATTGAAATCAGATACTTCTGCCAATACTTCAATAAGGTTCAGATGATGTGTGGGCTTCATTTTTTCTGATCCTGTTCTAGCATACATGTCACATTGGAAGCAGTTAATAGCCCATAATTATTGCATGCCATAGTTGAAAGAAATGAAAGTACTCAACTTGTGGAAAAAGCAAAATTTAAGTGTGGAAAAAATGTTTTCCCAGAAATTGTGGTAGATGTAGTTGGCCTGCCTGACAGACAGCTGGAGAATCAGCCAGACTATATCATCTCAATTACCAGTCTTTATTGTGTGTTTAGGGATGATATTAGGGTGAGAGGAGTGGGGAATTATTATATTGTTAATATGATAGACAATGTAGTGAAATACAAAAAATTATGTGAGATACTGAAATTATACTACCTCCATACATTCATGACACAATGTGAGGCACTGGGGCTTGGCTGGAAATACGTAGGTCGCAGGACAGCTTCTTAATTCATACATGTAGACTGTCCATTTGTTCCTAAAATAGGAAAATGGGAGAAATACAATGAAGACATCAATAATTTTATCTCATTCATTAAAATTGTACGCCATACTGTTTTATGCTATTTTTACTTGAAAAAATGCTCCCCATTTTCATGAGGAAAATTAGTTGTTTTTGGTTAGAGATTTTGTGATGTAAACATGGAGCCTGTGAATTACCTTCAGTGTATCTTCTTTATTTTAAATTAAATAAAAAAATACTTTGAAGTGTAATTTAATTGGTGAATGCTGGTGCACTACGATTTTTGTTGAATGCTTACTTTATTTCCATTCACTTTTCAGCCATATTTCATCAGGGTCGAGACGATTGGCGTGTAGCATTCCGTCTCTATAGAGGTCCTCTACTACTTGTAGAATTCCTGTTTTTAATGGGATTAAATGTTTATGGTTGGCGTTCTTCAGGAGTGAACCATGTGCTAATATTCGAACTGGATCCACGTAACCATCTGTCTGAACAACATTTGATGGAGTTAGCAGCAATATTTGGTGTAATTTGGACACTCAGTGTGCTAGGTTTCCTTTATTCTTCATCTTTAAGTATCCCTCCATATGCTAATCCTCTTGTCCTAATCCTAATAATGCTTGCCTTCCTTTTTAATCCTCTTCGTACATTCCGTCATGGTGCTCGTTTCTGGGTTCTTAGAGTGATGGTAAGTTGTTTAAAGTAATTGTTTTAATCATAAACAACTGGACTATATTTTTATCTTTGTCAAAATAAGTTGTTGAAATTTTGATAGAATTGAAATTTTTCCTTGCAATGGTGATCTGACTCCTGACTTAAAAAAGGTCATCTTCTCCTCACAATACATATTACATAGAAATCAAGCACATTATTGCCCTGATTTATATCCTTGAGTTTTCTTTGTGAATTAAATGTAAATCATTTTAGCCTAAGTTAAGCTAAGTTAGCCTAAGATACTCTTTCTCATCAGGAAAAAGTGTTAATTGATGCACATAGATATTTTCATAATTTAACAAAACATTCATTCATAGCTATGAAATAAAACTTTCTGAAGTGCTTTTGTGATTTTTCATTTTAGCATAATTTTTTTCATCATTAGTGGTCATTTTAGGGTTTTTGTCTGTGTTATATATCAGAGGACTAAGTTTAATGCTAGTACTTAATTTAAACTGTAGGAAATACTATGAATGCATTTGCTGCTAAGATTTGGGATGATTCAGCTTTTTTAGCAAGCATAAAAAGTTATGAAGTCATGAATTTGAAAAGGTATGCTGTATCATAAACTAAACATACTGATTTTAAACAATTCAATCTTACAAGTGAAATGTATAGTTTGGCAGGTGATATATGAAAAGCATTTGAATAATGTCACCACCATTATTCAGGGTAAAAATCTGAGGATATATTGGTGACTTAGAATTACCCACTTATGGTGTACAGTACACATACTGTACAAGTGAGAGAATTGAGGAAATGGGCTAAAACACTTAATCTGCACATTTTATTTCTGCTATTGGGAAATCAGGGTTATTATTGTGATCCAATGATTTTTTTCATGGTTAATGTCAACAAATATGCTCATTAACTTACAACTGTGTGACAGATAAAAAAAAATAAATAAAACAGTTTCTGGTGTAACTTGGTGGAAATTCTTCATATTGACATAAAAATGAAACAACTTGGCTTTTCCACTTAAAATTTTACTCTCACGACCCAGGTTTCGTTATAGAATAACATCATCAGGTTGACGTAATCATGATGATGCTATACTGTAATGAAACCTAGGTCGTGAGAATAAAAGTTTTAATTGGAAAATCGAAGTTGTTTCATTTTTATGTCAACTGTATGACAGCTTATGTTGCAGTGTTTTGGCATTTGCTTCAGAATAATTATAGAATGATTTTTTGAAAGGAAACATATAAGGGTAGCTTTGTGACAATGACCTATCAAATATGCTTAATTCATACATTCCGTAAAGGGTTATTGTATTTGGGAACATTTGTTCTCCATTTACTCTTTAGGAAACTACACATAAAAAAGATAGCTTTATGGATTAAGCTGGCTTAATGGTTTAATGGATCAGCACAAACAACTGCATTGGTCAAATCTGGTTTGTAATTATAGCAAGCCTAAGGATTTTTTCATGGTAATTCTCCGCGTACTTTTGCATCTATTTAACATATGCAGTGGAACCTCCCTACAATGAGAGGTTGCTTAATGAGAATGAGTAATTGACCATTATTAGAAAGAATTTTAGGTTTTATTAGTGGTAAATTGACTTGCAATCATCAAGAGCATCAGTGGTTTATTTCCATACTACAGTTTCTGAAAAATTTGTTAATTATATTAGTGAAATATAAAAATTATAATAATCTTAATTTTTGAGATGATCATTTAACAATCATTTCTTTTGATCCAAAGGGCAGGGTGATATTGGCACCATTTTTCTATGTTGGGTTTGCTGATTTCTGGGTAGCAGATCAACTCAACAGCTTAGTTCCTGTGCTCCTTGATTTTCAATATCTGGTGTGCTTCTATGTCACAGACCCAGGAAACTTGATGGAAGCTGGAGGTATTAACTATTGTCACTTTCTGTTGAATTCATTAAATGGTTTTTTCATAAATAAGGATCATAAAAAAAACAATGTTAATGTTAAATATACTTCAGAAATCAATATAAAGAGTTACATTTTTGGGTTTCCCAGTTCTTTCCCAGATCACATCTTATTGTGACATATTATTGCGATCATTTCATGCTAAAATGGTTGAAGTTTTATCATTTAAGTAGCCAAGAGTAAATTGTCATAGGTGTATAAAAGTAAGGACAGGGTAATGGTTCTAATTTTGTTTCATACATATATTTTCCAGACACAAGCAAATGTGTTGCCAAGTCGGCTGCTTGGCGCCCGTTTGTTGCCTGTTTGCCTGCATGGTTTCGTTTTGCTCAGTGTTTACGGCGTTATCGTGACACAAAAGAAGCTTTCCCTCATCTCCTAAATGCTGGAAAATACTCTACTACATTTTTTGTTGTACTATTTTCAACTTTAAATGTAATCTATTCTGGTAAGTAATGTCATATATTCTGTATTAATTGCTTATTTTTCTTTTCAGTATAGATGTTGTATGAAATTGGGCTTCATGCTAGTGGTCATTTCAGTAATAGCTATGTCTGTTAAACCTTAAAATGTTTTTATTTAGAACTTAATTCAAACTAGGATTAACTGAGTTAATATGTAATTAGCTCTGGAAAAACTGGCTAAATGTTGGATATGACAAATTCATGAATAATGTGTAGATAAAGGATATTCCTTAGATTGCTGCTATTCTGTAAGATGGATGACTTCAGCCACATGTGGACTACTTTGGAAATTGAAACTGTAGTAATATATCTTAGGTGCAATGAGTCAGCTATTTATTCCCATCCCTTGTAACAATGACTGACCAGCCTTGCCATTCACAGTGATAATTGTGTAATTGTATTTAGGGCCTCAATTGACTTGTCCTGTATTTTTGAGACAGTTATACAAAATCAAAGCTAACATTCATCTCTGATTAAGCCAGGTAAATCATCTCATTATGCACTTAGTTTGTTAATAAAAAGGTTAAGATGTTCTACTCAAAATCAGGTTACAATGTCTTTTTAAGAAAAAAATTGAAATATTGTGGGGTGACTTCAGTCATATCCAGGCACTATCAGGAAGCTCATGGTGAGAGGGTTCATACATTAGAATAATGAACATCACCTTTAAGAAGCTTCCCCAGAGAGGAAAAATGCCCATCCGAAAAATAGTAGAGCAGTACTAGGTCTCAAGGAGCACTCTGCAAAATAAGCTCTCTGTAAAATATCAAAAACAAGTTTGAGGTCAAACAGCTCTTCATCATGAAGAATGGACAAAACTTATGGAAGGACTCTTTAAAGTGGTCTGAATGGGTTTCCAATTATGAGTATTTGTGATATCCAAATTAATTAAAGACTTATTTGTACAATAACAAAGTAACAGTAAAGTGTTTGACAACAATTGTTGAGGAATCAATTGGGTTTGTAGATTGATTAGCAGAAACAAAACACTGACACTTAGATTTGGAGAAAATGCTAAAAGGGGTTTCAGCAGAAGTGAATAGAAGTTACGTACTACATTATTTCAATAATTTAAAAGTGTCATGCAATGGGTCCTCCTTGAAAATATTTTTAATTATGGAGACACTAATTTTATTGATGATTCTGGAAAAACCAAAGTCATCATTAAAAGGGGAACCCGTCATCCAGAAGTTGTTGAAGACAATTCAGAAGTGAGTGCATCAGTGCTGATGGCTGCTTCAGTAAGTGCGGTATTTTTGCCTCTAAAAAAACTTTATATAAGGTTCTGTATAGTCTCTGCCCTGTTAGGGTTGAAGGAGGAATTTCTGGTACTTGCTAGGAAAGAAATACATCAGGGTGATTTGACTTGGCAATTTTTGAGGATTGGTTTGTCAGTGCATGTTTGTATCTTAATGAGACACCTTTCTGGCCCTATAGTATAGATCGGAGACAATTTTTCAAATCATTTTTGTGACATTTTTGAAAATGTGTGAGGAGTTAAATATTCATTTTGTGTATTTTTCCCCCTAACTCAGCACATCCATGCCAGGAATTAGATGTGACCATTTTCAGACCTCTTATGGCAGCTTGGAGAAACTATCTTGATAGCTGAAAAAATTGAATGCTGGTGTTGGTATGAAAATGTGAATTCCCAAGAATGCTGAAATAAGCACTAGAGGCAAATAGACTTTCCTTTAAGGGTAGAATTTGTGCCAGGTTTAGAGCTAAAGGAATAGTTCCAAGAATTACATTCCTGGAAAAAATCATGAAAAAAGAATACCAGTAGCTACAGGAAAAAGTGCTGCCATTGCACAAGACCGTTGGGGCCAACCTGATGAAGGGAATGCAGGGTCAGACACAACAAATCCTATGGTGGATGTAAATTTCAAGTTGCCTTTGATAGCTAGGACAGGAGAGTTATCGATTGGAGAAGATAGAACTCAAGGAGTGCTTGCGAATTTGTGTTTTCGACCAATAAAAAAGTTGTCAATAAAAATCAATGTTTATCGGCAGAGTATTTTCTGTACCAGAAAGTTTTCCTGTTGAAGTCTCATATTTAAGAAAAAATGAAAATGTAAAGAAGAGTTATGTTGTGTTCCCAAAAATTGGAGATTTTGCTGTTTTATCAATGAACCAATTTGCTCATAAACTAAAACAACCGAGAGACGTTTGAAGAGGATGACTTGTTTTTACTGATGTGAAGGCAGAATTTAGAGTGAAATAATTTTGCTTTTTGAAATTTACAAATAAAGTGGCCAAATAATTGTTCGGTGTCCATTTTTTAAATCTCTGCATTTATACAAATGAAACAGTGCTTAATATTGCAATTTATCATAATCTGAAAAAATATTATTTTACAGACAGTTACTAGGAAACTACATTTTGGGTGAAATCAATCCTAGGTGAGGAGTGACTTGAGCTACTGTACTTTATTATTTTACAAATATTATGTTGCAGTAAGAACAAAAAATTGGTCATTATTTGATTTATCAAGGTATACTTCCAGTTAATTTAATTTTCCTGTAAATGCTCAACTGATTTACTTGTAGAAGTGGTGAAAAGGCTGCTAAATGTGAACAAAATTTCCCCAATTTCTGGTACTTTAATTGATTTATTTAGCATTAATCCGAAAATAGTCATAAATTGGCCTATGCTTTCATTCTTTACTTAGTTTGATTAGGAAAATTATTCCTTGCACACTCATGTGGCACTATACCAGAAGTGTGCAAGTTGTTATCAGGTGGAGATTCCAAAACAGCTTGGATATGCCAAACAAATACAATATGAAATCACAATAATCTGGGAAGCTGTAATTGCTTCAATCTCATTATCATAAATGATTTATTCAATGAAATTTGTGATGGTAATCTGTCATAGTATTATGTTTAATGAAAGGAACTAAACAGCAAAATACCATTTTTAAAATTCTTAAATTCTGGTATTTTGATTTGATTTCTTTAATTGGCAAAAGTGATTTTGGAGTTAGTAAGTAGTCCTAGTGTTTCCATCCACTAGAAACTTGCTCTTTCAGTGTATTTCCTGAGCCAAATGATGTTTTTTGGTTACAAACATATTTGCTATATTTTATTTAACACTGAAAAGCAAAATGGTTGTCTTTGATAATATATATGGCTAACAGACATAGGGGCCTATTTGCCCCACTACATCTCGGTTCTCTTGGAAAGGAGAAAACAAATCTTGTCCTGTGGAGTTAGTAATGTACATTAAAAAGGATTGCTAGAGGAGTAGTTGATGTTAAGTTATTATTACTTAATTTCTACTTAGGGTTAATATTAGGTAGGGTAAAGGGTTAATTTCTGCTTATTTCTTAATGGGTTAAATGGAAGAAGGGACCATTAGGTCTCAATCTTGCCTAAATAAAGTCCTTTATCTAGCTATCTATCTTAGTGCAATGATAAGCACCCTTAAATGTATGGGATATTTGCAGTCTTACTATCATAACTATTTTAATTGTGATGTGATATGGAGTATGAGAAAATGGCGGAGTACTAGAAAATGACATTAGTTCAGGTCCTGAATATTAAAATAATAAAAATTTTATTTTTGAATATTTATTAATACTTCTAATGACTTTTAAATTATATCTAGTGCTGTCACTGGATTGGTATATGGTTGTAGTAGCCTGAGTCAGCAGGATTAATAAATGGGAAACAGACAGGGAAACTCTCTATGTGCTGTGCACTGTTTGATTTTTCAGGCTAACGGATATTTCCTTTTTCAGATCAGTATGAAGATTCTTCTGAGAGTCCTTTTTTTTATATTTGGATTGCGGCATCCATTGTGAGCTCGTGCTATGCTTACACATGGGACATTAAAATGGATTGGGGCCTTTTTGATAAAAATGCTGGTGACAATCGTTTTCTTCGTGAAGAAATTGTTTACTCATCTACTGTAAGTGAACGGATGAAATTTCCTATTGTATTCATTGCCATGCTTATTTTCCTGAGTACATCCTTTGTGATCATTTTTTTCATTTCATAGGGCTATTATTACTTTGCTATTGTGGAGGATTTCATATTGCGATTTTGTTGGGCTCTATCTCTCTCTTTGACTGAAATGGGGTACGTTCATGGTGATCTGATGGTGTCTGTTCTTTCTCCTCTTGAAGTTTTTAGGTAAGTTTCCCGTAGGTTAAAAGTATGAGTATATGTTTATTTATGTATTTATATATTTAGACTTAATTTTTAACATTTATATTTTGTGTTAGTAATAATATTTTTGTGAGGAAAGCATTAATATTTTGGTTGATATTGACATTTTGGTTGATAAAATATTTGGCCAAATGTACTCTTAAGGAAAATTCTATCCATTCATAGAAATATGACTACTTTAAATTCAAATGTAACATATATTTTTCATTTAAAAGCGTGCTACTATTCACAGTGCCATCTGTCATGGAGTTAGAGATGTCCTTTCATTTGGGTGGTGTTTATTTATTTTTCATTAAAGTTTAAATTAATTTGGTCATTGACAGACATTTGTATATTAAATTTATGAAGTTATATATGATTTCCAATCTTACCATTTATGAGATGCCTTATGTTTTTGTGCATAATATATTAAAATGCATGGGAAAGTTGCAATCAAAGAATTATATTATAATATTTCAATCATATCTCGTTAACTTTAAATAAATATAATATATGTGGAGTAATGTATTTATGTAAAAATTCTGGGGCAAAAATTCAGTGTAAATGTTTTTGGATAGTATCCTTTGTTCATGTTATTCTAATTTGGGAGTTGAAATGATTGTCTTTGAGTATTCATTTCAAGTTATAGAAGATACAAATGTTATGTAAGTCTACCACCATTCTAACTACTAACATTCTCCAGCAATTATATTCATTTATAAAACACCAAAGTCTATCAATTTTTTGTATAAATATTCTCCTAATATATTGGTATTATGGATGAGCACAACTACCAACTAAATATCATGTCTCACCTAACAAAACACAACTCAGCGTCCTACTCTACGACAATCCCCTCTTCATGTCCATATAATTCCTTCATTCCATCCAACATTCACATCCTATTTCTGCCCCTTCCCTATTTTCCTAACATTCTCCCCTCTGTCAGTCTTCAACATCCCAAGGTATATTTTTGCAATATAGGCATGTTAGGTGCAAGATACCTGTTGGACAGAGCAATAGTGTGAGATATACCAATAGTTGATATATCTATATTTATTTCGTTGACCATCCCAAACATTTAAGAAAATCTGTAATACAACTGAAAGTTTAATACCAATCATAACTGATTATTTATATACTCCTTTTAGCTTATAAAAAAATTATTTTTCATGTTTTTGCTCATTATAAGGTAATCTTAATGTAATTCGTACACATCTCACAATTTCTCTGTAAAATTTTGAAAAATAACAGGCGCTTCATTTGGAATTACTTCCGACTTGAGAATGAACACCTCAATAACTGTGGTAAATTCAGAGCTGTTCGGGATATCTCAGTGGCCCCCATGGATTCATCAGACCAAACTCAAATCATCAGCATGATGGATCACAGTGATGGAGTGATTAATAGGAAAAAGAAACAGAAGAAGAAACAACAAGGGAACCCTCGTGTTAGTAATACCAATGCTGCTGAGGAAGAGCACAGACTCATGTTTGAGGGTGAATCTACTGATGATCCAGACAGTTAGGCAGGTTGTTGACTATGGTGCTCATGGCCATTCTCCGTGTCTTGAAGTTGAAATGTAAGAGAGTCACTGTCAAGACATGAATCATTTACTGGTTCTGCATGTACTTCTTTTATTTGTTACTCATAATTGTTATGTGTAAGACAGACTCTCTGCTCCCTTACTGGCATGAGTCATGGTTATTCGTGATAGCTAAGCTCTACACTTCTGCAAGGCAGTGGAATGGAGCAGATGTAGGGCTTCCCAGTGATTATTTGTATGGTGGCTCGCTTCATGGTGCTCTCCCCCTCCTCTCATCTTGTTATGGCTGATGACCAAAGAGCATCACCTCCTATCCAGTATTCAAACTGATCAAATTGATAAGTGTATTATAGAGATTTTATTTTGATACACATTTCACGAGGAATATGTATTTTTAAAAATCCAAGCTCTTTTTTAATTACTGTTGATCGTTGTAAGGAGCTAGCTGATGTGGATTTTTAAAGACTCAAGTAACTAGGGAATAGAAGTTTGACTAGACATTGCCTTTTTGGATCCATTCCTAATAATTTATGTGTTTTTTTTTAAATATGGGACCCAAGTGCCAATAAATTCATTAATGACTTTATTTAATTTTATTTTGTCATCTGTACATACATTTTCATGTAGGAGAGACTAAAAGTTCCCATAATAGCTACTTAAGTTGGTGGAAAGACATCAGGCAAGTTTTCATGGATATTGAATTGTTGGGGCCTCTGGCCAATGTCTTGTTATCAGTCTTCATTATTTGAATGTAAATATCATCTCATTGCAAAAAGTACTTCAATGTCTCCCTCCATAATCTAAAAAAATATTTTTTACCAAAGATGTTTACAAATGTGCACCATTATTCACAAGCTGACATGTTGTGTGTACTTCAGTTATTTTTCTCTGGCAACTTTTAAGAGTGATGTAAGTACTTCTTTTTGGTTTTGGAACACAAAGGATACACATATGTACATATATTTGTGATTCTATTTTTTCAAGTATTAGCCCAAGCTTATTAAAGATTTTGGTGACTATAGAGGCTTCTAGGAAACATGTATTCTGTGATATAAATGTAATTTAGATTCACATAAATTTCCAAATTCATGACTATATTTAATTCTGATTTAATCATGACTGACTGTTGTGTTCTTTCAGTTACATTGTAATTGTTTTTACGACACTGAGCTATAAAAAATTGTCATCGTTTTTACTGTTAATAAAGTGAAAACAGAATTTAATGTATAATATGATCTTGTTCTTTAGTAGTTTTTCGTGGTAAAGATTAAGCTGAAGAGAGAGGATAATATATCTTTATTGCAAGGATTCTCCTATTATTAAAAGCTTGCAAACTATTTTTAATTTTTTTTATTTGGAGGTTAATAGTCCATAATCATTATTTAGTGTGGGTAAAAGAGATTTTGGTCTCTAGCTGATTGGGAATATTTCTACTTGTGATGGTTAATGGCCTTGGAGATCTGCTTAATAAAAAAGAATAATGGGTAAGTTGAATGCCAAGTTAAAAGTTTCATGCATAGCTTCAAATGCACTAGGCCTTACTATTGCTCAAAAGTGTATTCCAGACCTCGAATGATAATTTTAAGTAAAAATAAAATCTGATGCGGATAAAATCTATGTGATATTGTTGGCTATATTAAGGAAAATCTCATTTGCATGTGATTTTCCTTAATATAGCCAAAAATAGACAGTATTACTTATTGAAAGTAACAGTGCATTATTCAGGTGTGTGAGAGTTTTTTTCATTGTTCTTCTGCCAGGTGAGAATAGTCCCGAAATCATCATCTACTACAGTTTCTTATTAAATATGAGGATTTTTTAGAATCTCTTCTGGGATGTTATGAATTCAGCATTGGGCCTGTTAAGGAGAATGAATTGGTGCCAGCAGTGGGGTTTATTTGATGACAACATTTAAAAGTACCATGAAACGTTAGATGTGTACCCATAAATGACATTTTGCAAATTATTTGGATGAGGTGGATCAAATGGTAAGAAGGAGAAGAAAATTTAATCATTTCCCTATATAAAAATTCAAATCCAATCCTAATAACTCGAATCTTTAATGATCAAAGGAGAAAAATAAAATGATGCTTCATGGAAATTCATATCATTTCAATATGTAATAATAAGTCTCAGATCTTCTGCTGTATTTAATGATTTTTTTTGTGTCAGCACCATATCCTGAAGTAGAATTCTTTCATGAAAACAATACTTTCCCCTGAAATACATATGGAAATGTGTCAAATGAAAATTTAGCTTATAAATGTTAATTTCCTCTCTATGTTTGAGATTTAAATTTTGATGATTAGTTTCTCCTTAGCCAATGATATTTCAATACAAATTGAAGGTTTAGAAATTTGAACAGAAAACTATCTTGATATTGCTAACAATATAATCCAGAAATGTGTGAGAATTCTGTAGGTGTTCTGTCCTTCATAGATATCCTGTATTGAAATCAGTATCTTAAATGTGTAGCATCATAAAACCAATAAATAAAATTCAAGGAAATGCTTCAGAAGTCCATGTCTGGGGAAAATCAGCATGTTGTCATTTGCCAATAATGTAGCTCTTGTGCCACAGAGGAAAGGGAAGTTGTTAAAAATGCTTGATTTATGGAAACTGGTAATGAGGTAATTTGAGGAGAACCTGGGCATAAATAAAAACAAAAAATAAAATATGGTGCATTGTGGAAGAGCAGAAGGATAAAAATGTTAAAATAGGGGTAAAAACATAAGAAGTGGAAGAGTTTTGTTATTTGGAAAGCAGAATCAATCATGATGAAAAAATCAAGCCAATTATTTGTAGAATAGTTAATATGAAGAAGGAATCTTACCATTTACCAGAAATATACAAGTAGCCAGAAATGCAAGCTTGGACTTGAGCAAAATGTTAATGCAACATGATATAGTTTGTCAGAATTGAAAAATGGGTATTCTATGATTAGATTCAGGGAACTGCAAGTTTGTTGAAATACTGCTGTCTTAACTCAAATGTCTTCTGGTTGTCGTGATAGTGCCACATGTCACTGGCATTCCCACATATTTCGTGAACAATCTCTTGATATTTTCAGTCATATGACTTCTTTGACTGACCTGTCATGAATATTTTATCAAGCTAGCCTTATTCTTCTTGACCCTTTCCCAATTATAGACACTTTCTGCTGGAATTAAACTTTTTTGCAACCTTCTGCGATGTTCAACCAGCTTCGAACATTCATATTTTCCTTTCTGTGTTACTTCATGTCTACCATGGTTTCAGTGAATCATACAAAGCAGACTTTCATTCTAGTTTTGTTATAGAGAAGAGTGGGAAATTGTATGTGAAAACATACTCAGAAAGCAATAAGTATTGTTATAGAATCCTTCACAAACAGCAAACACTGTGTAAAATGAAAGCCAATACCTATTGTAATAACCATAGCATGATTCTTAGTAGGAGGGTGCAAGGGAGGTCTTGAAGAGTTGACAGGAGAAGCCAAACTTCATGGAAATGGAGAAGTGGTTTGGGATATTTACCATGTTAGGAATGTCAGAAGTCTATTGAAAGGATATTCAATGTGGTGACTCACAAATATCGAGCGTACTTACATGCATTCATGTATTGGGAATTGAAATTATAAGTGCCTAATAATATCTTGTTTAAATTAACAGACTTACAAGGAAGACAATATCTATTTAGGCGCAAAGTTTGAAAATGGAAGAAAAGTAGTGCCACTTGCTCCTTCTGTTATTATTTGAATCCCATTGTAGATAAAGATGGTCCAATCTTCAGGTGTAATAGAATATTCATAATTTAAGTTACATCCGCATGAGCATTTAATGAGAAATGGTGGGTTATCAAATGTTACACGTACAAAACCTGTCCAGAAGTGCTTTTCATTTCCAATTAAATTCCATATTTGTCAAAAAAATTGAGAGGTGTCTTTGAAATATACACTGGCAAGCAGTATTTGTGAATATCTATTCTCAACAGATTCTGAGATTCATTGAACTTAATTCTTGCCTAACTTGATCAATCAAGAAGGATTTTTATCTTATCAAAGAAATTGCATTGGACTTAATAAGACTCAACATGTGTTTGATAACTTTCCTTGGAAGATAATGATTAATTAGAGGGATAATTGAACAAAAGTTGAAAACCATTACATCAAAGAGAATTCTGTATGATGTTCCATTGAAATATAATATAACTGATATTCTGAAGACAATTTTTGGGGAATATGGAGAAAGCCCCTGAATAGTCAACACAACTAGGAAGACAATTGGAGAATGAATTTTATTTTGCATGAATTATTTTAATGTGACAATTTTGGTTCAAGGTCACATTTAAAAAGTAATCCTGGTGGTTTTTGGCTCAACTGAGCAGTTGTAGAAATAACTTTCTGGCTTAATGAAGAAAAGAAATATGATCATGCTTGGTTTACTCTTGAGTAGAACATTAGACTACTGAGGTCCATCCTATGTTTAATCATAAAGTCAGTATGACAGAGTATAGTTTGGCCCCAATCATCCTAAAAATTGGCTGGAAAAATTGACAAAATTCCCCACAAACCAAACACCACTATTGGATTAATATGTTGTGAAATATAAAACTTGAGTGAACCACATGACAAACTCCAAAAGAACATATAAAGGGTGCAACCATTTCAGAGAGTAAAAATCATTCGCCTTGACCGGGATTCGAACCCGGATCCCTCGATATCCGGCCGAGTGCTTTAACCATTTAAGCTACCGAGACGTCCTCTTACACTCTGAAATTTTGGGGGCTTTAAAGGAACAAGATGTTATGACGAAATACCATCTTGTTCCTTTAAAGCCCCCAAAATTTCAGAGTGTAAGAGGACGTCTCGGTAGCTTAAATGGTTAAAGAACTCGGCCGGATATCGAGGGATCCGGGTTCGAATCCCGGTCAAGGCGAATGATTTTTACTCTCTGAAATGGTTGCACTATAATGCACACATAACGGGTGACTCCGTTAAAGTTACTATTACAGTTTCTTGAAATTTGTCTAAGGTATGAACAGCCTGTTTGAAATTGGCTTTATTAACATCGTGGACTGTGGCGCGTCGCGCACGACTACGAATGCCTGTGACATTGTATGTACGGTATTTCGTCATAACATCTTGTTCCTTTAAAGCCCCCAAAATTTCAGAGTGTAAGAGGACGTCTCGGTAGCTTAAATGGTTAAAGCACTCGGCCGGATATCGAGGGATCCGGGTTCGAATCTCGGTCAAGGCGAATGATTTTTACTCTCTGAAATGGTTGCACTATAATGCACACATAACGGGTGACTCCGTTAAAGTTACTATTACAGTTTCTTGAAACATATCAAGGGTTTTACATGTTATCTTATGGTGAACAGTGTAAACACAAATGCAGAAGAATCAGCATTATTATGTGTTACGTTGACAGTTGGTAGTAAAAATTTATCTTCATTTCTTAATTCCACAGCATGTACAATTCTATTTTGTATTTAGGTGATTCACAGGATCTCTTGTGATGAGTAAAAATTGTGATTGGTAAGGAAATTGTTTCTTCATTCACATACATCACAAAACGACAAATGAATTCTAAACTTCCAAAATATCATCCAAACCAAATGTTGCCATAGCGTTTCCAGTTTTTACGACTAGGACACAACAAAAGCGAACCCCTGATAAGAAATTGGTGGACAGAAAATATAATACACTCTATTATCCAGACTTGAGTATTTGAGAGATTGTGAGATTGAAATTGGGCTGGTTATTGATGTCTAGTGGACCAAAGTTTGTCCTATGGCTAATAAATTAGACTGTCATATGTCCTTCGCCCCAAGTTAATCGTATGTAATATTGTAGATGCAAAGCATGAGAAACCACAGATTGCACAGGGAAAGAAACCGTCTCCTAGGCTTTAATACTATATAACACATCACTTCCAACTTGGATGACGGAATGAATGTGAAGACTATTTAAAAAATAATAGTGCCTTGAAATTTCAGATTGCATGACAAGCAGAGGACCCCTAGTGAATAACATTTGTTGCTCTTGTGGATTGTGCTCTAAGAGAGTACCTGATTTCAGGCATGTAAAATATATTTAAAAATTATATAATAATTGCATTTTCCAGTAAAAATTTTATGGTGAATATAGTGAAGGGAGAATGAAAAAACTGGATAAAATGTACTCGGAAAATACCAAAATCACTGTTTTGCAAAGTTGAAAAGATGCTGGGAGGAATCTGTGAGGTCCAAAGGGGACTTAGGCCTCATTGTTCTAGATAGGCTTTTTTTTTCTTCCAAATCCTAATTTGTGGAAGAAAAAACTTAAAGGTAGTTATTGCACTGGAAGAATAGAATTAGAACAAGTGGAAGCATTCATCTGCCATGGATGCACCATGACTTGGAATAGAAGAAGTTCAACAGATATGAAGTGCTGAATAGCTCAAGGTAAGGAGTTGTTTACAAGCATGATGGAAAGGCATATCTAATACTCAAATAAGATCGACTAAAAATAAGAAAACAGTTTATCAAACATGTATTTTCTTTTCCTACTCCTAGCACTCTTGCCAAATATTCTCCCATCTATCACTATCTTCAACATTCCACCACCAAACAAAATACTTAATATTAACCTAAATATTATTTATTTACATCCACTATTCTTGCTTCCTGTAAATTGAATTTATTATTTGTATATTTTAAATCAATATACACATATATATGTGTGTGGGTCGCGGTGGTTCAGTGAGTAGAGCGTTGGACCCTCTAGCATTGAGGTAGAGGTCTAGGTTGAGCGTTGGCCCGGGAATCGAACCCGAGCCCGGAGGGCCCGAGTTCGATTCCGGGAAAGGCGCTCTGGGCACCTGTAGCTCCACCAAAGCTATGTGATTTTCGGGTGCTAGATCTTCCTGGGAAACCAGAACCGGTACAGGGAAAGGAAAATCTAACTGACCCACATACCCTGATGAGTGAATTTTCACACGCCGTCGGGCTTAGTACTGGGTGAGCTCTACCATCACCTACCATACCGACCTTCGGGTTGATTACTGTGTGTATATATCTGCTCAAATCCGCCTTCCCCACCTGTCCTGTGTTCGTCCTTTATGTGTGTTCCTTTCCCCTTTCCTTATCTCTATTTCTATGTGAATGAATATTTATATAAATTCTATTTTATATTTTCACCTGGCTATTAGCTCCCTGATCAAAACGAAGACAATTAGAAAACTTAATGGGACCGAGTGTGATAAATACCGAGAAATCGCGGAGCCTTCGGGATTACTTGAAGACGGCCGCGAATGGCACCGATGCATTCAGGAAACAATCAGATGGTGCGTCAGCAAGTTCTTCAAGGGCGTAATCGCTCTTGGCACACAGCTTGGACACCTTAGGCCAAAGAGGAACACGGCTACAAGTTCGTCAAGGACGTAATCGCTCCTCCTCGGATTCTTTTGGTCATCCAGGAACTCGATAGCCTTTCTGGTTGCCACGGCACCAGCTTCCAGTTTAGCTTGCGTGGGGACTGCCAACGAGGCTCGAAGAAAATTGTTTCATGGAATGGGACCGTTCTTGCCATAAACTATGTTTGCCTACGGAGACCTTTATGCAGTATTGTTAGAGGTGATATCACGGAAAGTGTCAGAGAAAGATACCAGACCCATCCCATAAAGACGAGGAAGGTTTCTACATGGATCACAAAGTGTACCCTGGAATTGCTACGCGGAAAGACCATGTAGTCCACGGCTCAGTATTTAATGGTAACACACGTATATCCTATATTAAAGAATAATAAAAATTGCTTCATAAAGATACAGGTATGAAACAACTACGTCATTGCCCATGGCCTGGGAATTTGCCCTTGTGGATTAATTATGTGTAGGTATCTGAATATTCCATTGTCAACAGAAAGAACCAGGGATGGCCAGAAAAAATTCGAACTTTCACCACCGAACGGCACGACTGATACAGTACAGATTGGGTTATTGCGGTGGTGTGCACACGGACTTTCCACACCGAGGAGGTTCGAGTACTGGCGGGGGCAAGAATTTATCAGAGATATGCCGATCCCTACTTAGGGGCTATGCGCTGAGTACTTCAAGTGGAGTATTTCATCTGTCGGTTGGGACTTTAATTTGTAGACGTTTTGGCGTCTTTAGTTAACAATAAACTAATGGCGACGCATGGTTTTCCTTCACCTTTCCCGCATTCCCTGAATCTCTAGCGAATTTTCCAACTAATGGGGCAGATGACTTCAGCTTTCGCCTTCTGCAATGACTATTACTTGCCACAGTAGCTCTGAAATACCTCACCGTATATAAATTGCAGGAACCTGGTTATCGAACTGAGGGAATCAATGCGGTATTTCACAACGATCTATAAAACTATTTCCGGCGTCGAGTGCCAGGATATTGATTTAAAAGTCTTATGATAATGGTTAAAATTTTGCACCCAATTTCGTTCCAATAATCAAAAGAAAGGTTTGAAGAGGACGACGAAATAACTGAGAATGGCCAAAATTGTGAAGTTACAATTAATTCTTAAGGGTCTCCCTCAACATTGTAATGTGTTTCTCCGTTAATTGGCCTTCGTTACCTTCAACGTCAAGTGTATTTGATAGTTTTTAGTTACCACTGTCTTATTACAAAACTTTATCTTAGAAATGGGGGTAAAGGAAGAGTGAAAGAAAGGTTCCGCTATGTTCAAGCTGCAACGCACTAACCTGTTGCTGTATCTCTCGCGATTGGAACTCGGGTGCTTGGTGAAGATAGCAAACAGTGGAGAGATGGTGCCCACAAAGTGGGAAAGTAGAGACTTCAAACTGTGACCTAAAATTCCAGGGTCATATCACGAATGCGAAAGGGTAATAGCACTGGGAATTTCGTGGGCAAATGCATCTCGCAGACGAAACAACTCCACTGCAAAACAAGTATGAACAAAAACTTCAGCAAGCCGGCTGTGTGAAGTAAGTGGGGCTTATCCTTTAATTGAAACAAATGCTTTTGCTCTCGTATCTTCGCCCGTGAAACCTTGAGATGCGCATTATTTAATTTTGATTTGCCATTGTTTGAGTACCAGCCTTCCTTACTTCGGAGGGCAATAGGCCCCCTGACAAAATGAAATATATCCAATTTGGTATTAGGGACACTTTCTGACCGTTTACGAGTTGACAAATTTTTGCACGATTATCATTTGGTAGACTACCGTTTTAAGGTTGATTTTTTCAGGTACGTGATTTTAACAGCCCACCAACTCTTTTATTCCTGCACCCAGCCCTTCCTTACTTATGCCTCTCTTACCCTTCTTCTCTCTCCATTATATAAAACCATAAACACTGAAATCAACCCAAAGGTCGGTTTGGTAGGCGATGATAGAGTTCATCCAGTACTAAGCCCGACGGCGTGTGAAAATTCACACAACAGGGTAGGGGGCCAGTTTCTTTCGCTGTGCCGGTTATGGTTTCCCTGGTACCATAGCTTGGGTGGAGCTGCAGGTGCCCAGAGAGGCTTGCCCTGGAATCAAACCCGGGACCTCCTTGTCAGTAGTCAACCCCTTGACTACCAAGACCCACCTATAGTTTTTTATGTTCTTATTATTAACATAGTAATCTACCAATTAAGGTAGGTTTTGGATGGACACAACTATCAAATAAATATCTTGTTTCTTCAGACAATATATATGATATATTGAAAATAGCATGTATTAATGGACATCTCGTTGCAGTATTGATTAGTAATAGAATAGTAGGAAAAATAGAAGGGAAGATTCCCCGAGGAAGACCAAGAGACAAGTACATGGGACAAATTAAGAAGGAAGTAAAACAGAGAAGGTATCAAGAATTGAGGGAATTGACATTAAATAGAGTAGAATGGAGGGCCTCAGTAAACCAATCCTAGGATTGAAATACTGATGATGATGAATGGACATCTCTGTCTTACTCATCTTCCTAACACTGTCCATTACGATTATTCATCCGCCACGCGCACCTGAGCAGTTAGTCTCATATGTTACGGAAAAGTCAGGTATTCTTCCAATCTACTCCTTTATTTGACGAAACATTAATTAATTCTACCGAAGTTACTGTATAAAACCCCTTCTCGATATCTGCGAAACAAAAAAACAATTCTGACTATATTCGATGTTCCTTTCTATTAGTGATCTCACTACTGCTATGACATTATGTGTACCTCTACCCTTCCTAAACCTGAATTGATCATCCCTCTCTTATTCATGATCCAAATCCACCCCCATGCAATGTGGGTAAAATCAAACTTATTGCCCCGTTGTCATCACATAAGTCTTTCCCCTCTTTGGAATGGAAGCTAACACTGTTCTGAGTAAATTCTGGTACAATTCTTTCCTCATTAATACTACGAATCAACCCATAAAAATTCTTCCTTCTATGTTTTCCTAAACTCTTAAAAGATAGACTACCAAATAATAACCTAACGGCTGTATTTAAAGTATCTCTCTTCAAACTATTTGGGCATGGTACAAACCGACCTTTTTATTTCTCAATTTTTAAATATGGATGACTCTATATATTATATTTATAATTTTTCTTCATAAATGTGAACATAGAATGCTTGGTTAAAAAATATCATAAAGTACATAACTGCGAAACCTCCAAGGAAGGAAGTCTGACGGTTGATCAGTGCCACAAGCCTCCAACAAACTCACAACGAGACTGGTGTTCTGCACACCTATCATTATCCCTTCTTAATCATACTTCAATGCAACGTTACATCTATATTCTGCCTTATTCGAATTTTATCCAACAACTTAATCTTTTCCTCTAAAATCTAACTAAATCTTTTCAGCCAAAATCTTAATCTTACACTTCTTTTTTTCTCTTATCTACCATACAGATTATTTTATACATGCGCATCTCCAAGGCGTCCACTTTTATGATGACTTTCATTACAGAAATATCAGGTTCAGGAGCCTTGTAACGGTGTGTGTAAGGATTTGAAGTCACTGAAAACTTGCCACATTTCAAAAACCATTTAGGTAAATGAAATAAGATAAACCTGAATAGCATCAATAATCAAATTCATCTGAATTTTTGCTTATGTAGGTGCAACGCCTGCTTGACAACTGAGTTCGTCACAAGGATCAAAAGTTGTGGGTTTGTACCCAACCTCGAGTATGCATATGTACTACGATTTCCATTGGAGTTACTCAGTGGAGTATTTATGTAATGGAAACCAGTGTTGTTTCACTTAAGGAGCTGGTGGATTCCTTTCACACGATAAGAGAGGCTCTAATTATTCTACATTTTGAAACTTTTAATGCTAGATCTCTCTACGGACAAAATGTTTCACGAATTTAAAGCTGGTATAAGTAGGCTCTTTTTCGTCTTCTTCTTTTTGGGAGAGTAGTTTCAACAAAGTATTAGGACAATCTTATCTATTTAAATTTAAAACGTGTGTAAATTAATTAATTTCAGTTAGGCACCCTTATTTAGCAACGTATGCATGTAAATACAATATGCTTTGAATGTAGAATGAAAATACGCCTTCAACAATTCAAACAATTACTTACAAATCAATTTTTAATCAATTTAAAACGTGAGATTAAAATTAATTTTTTTATTTAGTTGTGTGAGTTCCATGACTGTGTTTATCCATTATATATTTCAACATAGTTTACACGAATGATTTTTCTATCCCCTTTATAACCAAATAATCACTATGCAAATTTTAGTGCATCATAGTGCTTAACATTGACACACCGATATATTTGACTCTCAGAACAGAGGTAAATGCTCAAAAAGGTCTTGGAAACACGAATGAACCAGACAAATCATTGAAAAATGAAGATATTTCCGTCGGACATTGAATGTTTGGCGGGATGATACGAGTATTAATACAGCCAACTAAAAACAATCTGTCATAATCGCTGAAGTATCAGTAAACATTGATAATCTCTAAGCTAACAGCAAGGAACAAATTCATCCGAGATTATGAACGAGAACTCTGTGCCAACAATTTTATTGCACGTTTGAAATATTGCACACCACTACCTAAAGAGGAGATTTAACGCCAAGGGAAATGTAAGACAATGCAGCCCCTTCCCTAGAACACGAAGAAAGCTACTCTTATTTCGAATACGTCGTTCACGTTTTATTTACAAAATATGCATAGAAGTCACGAAAGATTACACTTTTCCCTTCCACTATATGTGTAAGTTTATTGGAAACAATTATAAACAGCTCAATCCTTAGAGTCTTGACGAGACATCAGTGAAGCGTGTGAATTATACGGAACGTCATAAAAGATAATGTAGAAGCCAATCCTCGTATCACCAACCCTTTCTCTATAACAATTTTTTAAGTCGGTTGATCGACGAACAGATTCTATCCCACGAAAATATTAACATTGGTTAAGTAATATTCACTTACCAGAGATGCTACTCGAATTTCCAGAACCATTTTTTTGCCACATAGATCGTAAGCAATTATTCCTCTATATGGAAAGAATTTTACATCCGGTATCCCACAGAAGTAGCTCGTATGGGATGCACACTTCAGTGGTCATATGGTCAATATTGAGATAATTAGCTAAATAAATGTATGAACAATTACGGGCACTTGGAAATTAGAAAGTGAGAAGGACTGGAAAGAAACTCAGCATCAGCATAGGCAAAGTCTTAGTTGGAAAGGCGTCAGGACGCTCAACTCTCCTCCGGTCTCAAAGTAAACAGTTTCTATAAATTACCTATGCATAATATGAGTGCGATTTTTTATTATACGGTAATCTACCGATCAAGGTAGGTTTTTGGATGGACACAACTATCAAATAAATATCTTACGACTCCAAACAAAACACAATCGAGCAACATACTCTACATCAGGTCATAAGTGCGATTGTGGAAATAGTAATGTAGAGGAATTCTCTGCACGTTGCTTTTCCGCTCCAAATGGACAATAACAGCGTACAAGGAATTCAGGTGAACATAAATGAAATGAACGTGACTGAGGCGAAACAATAACCATGTTCTAGTGTATTCCGTCACCGCCGCTCCGCCTTTCCGTTGTTAGAGTTCGTATTCCGCTCGATATCATATTAGAAGACCAAATATCGCTGAAATATACCCCACCTCCAAGAACCGAACCCTTAACCTTGGGATGGGAACCCAGCTATCCTCCGCAATGATATCATCCAGTCGCTTCTGGAGAAAGCAAATAAAATTTCGCATTCTTCCCACCCAGCGCATCCAAGAATCATGGTGGATTGCAGGAGGATGCGGAAAGAGTAGCAGTATTAGCGCGGGAAGCGATGCCTTCTGATGTGGGCAGGGGAAGGAGGAAGACGGCAGGGGGGCGGGCAATGGCATTGCGAAGACTCATATCAGTGTCTCTGACTGCCTCCGATCAAAGGTCAGTGGATGTGGGGCGAGGGGGCGTGAGCTACTCGATGAGAGACATGGGGACTAGGAGGCACGGAGGGAAGTGTGGGCATAATAGAAGTTCTTGTGAGATCGTTCGTGAAGGGGGAGAGAAGACGAGGAGGTGGGTCGAGGGAGAGGAGGAAAAGAAATTGCGGGACAATCTAGGTACCAGCGATCGCAAAGTTAAAACACCCCAGTTCCCGCCTGCTAGCATCGTCTTGGCAACCCGCCGTCGAAGGCGTCACGACGGCAGAGAGTATGATGAGAGTTCAAGTTGGAAGGCTGGCTTCCTAATTTGCGGGTGAAGTTTTGTGAAAGGGGACTGACTAGTTGTCATGACCTTCAACGGTAAGACCGCGTTTGACCTATTGTTTTTTTTGTTTCCGTCTCGGGGCGATCAAGTTGTGATTTATCTCCCATCGACTATCCGCAGCGACAAGTTTCAGTGTTTCGTCAGTGGTCGTACAAGGAAAACTCCGTTGGTTCCCTTCGAATTCATCATCACGTGTGCCATAACATCATACAACCATTGCAAAAGATTTCGAGTGTTTTCCGTCCGGACTGACAGGGGCCCATTCAGTGTGGGAATCCCGATGTCAATTCATTGACGGATTTCCTTAAGAAACGCCCAGATTCTAGCTACACCCCATTTCCATACATCAGGAGTCATTAGACAAAAAACCTTGCTTCACTAGATAATGTGTTTCCAAATTTTCCGTCGCGCGTCATATTTTTTTTTTAAAAAGGATTGCCGCGGGGGCATATGACCAAGGGGAGAGGGGGGAGAGAGATGTAAACAAGGACCAAATTTTGAAAGAACGAGATAAAAGGACGTCTCATTTGAACATTTCGTAACGTGCAATCTTCCGCTCAAGACCAGAGAGAATTCCGGCGTAGCCGATGCCAGCGGAAGGAAACGCTCTAAAAACACGGGGAGGAAGGTCGTATGAGGGGAGGGGGGATTGGGGAGGGTAGGGGCGGGAGGTCGGCAGAGGACAACATTTATGGAGGCGGCGGGAGAGAGAGAGAGAGAGAATGACTTTCTCATAAGAGAGCCAAAATAAGGGGTGGCGTAGGTAGACGAATGGGGAACGGAGTTCGATGTTTTTCACTTGGAGACAATGCGATAGCCTAATAGAGGAGCACGGGGTGGGGGAAGGGTGTTAAGGTGATTGACGGAGATGGTGACGGGATGAACGCTAACAATAGTGGCGCCCGAGTAGCCAGAAGAACGATTAAGACCAGTGGAACGTGAGAGGAGGAGTTGACTTGGTGGGGGTTATTTTTCGGTCTCAGTAGGGTAAGTACGCGCACAGGGCATCATGTAAAAAATTACTGTCTACATAGGGGATAGGGATTGGGGGGATGATGAAGCTATGCATTGTTCCATTGAAATTTTCCGATAAAATGATCTGCTTACGAGTATATCTTCTGACAATTGACCGCAAAATCTCCCCGATCATTTGATATTCACCAGGCTCCCAGGTGTACAGCACCTCGACTATGCTATCGGTCATGGAACCATATTCAAACCTCGAAGTGACAGGTGTTTTTGACGAAAGACTATTTCATCCATAGGGTCGGGTTGAAAAGTAGCTGCATAACTTGGCGTCTTCATATAACTGAGACACCTTTGTGGATCAAGCTGGAATGCGTTCAGACGAATCATTTTGCTTTTAATCCCCCCTCCCCGTAAATAAACGCACGCGTGTTTTCGGTGAGTGTTTTATCGCACTCCCTCGGGCGCGCAAGTGCTCGGGGGCTTGTTTCGCAGTCCAAAATACTATTCTTGTCATTCGCCTTTGCCCTAATTTCGAAAAGGGTAGGACGAATCTCTTAGAACGTTGTGTGACCTCGTGGGATAATAATACAGCACATTTATACCTTCCGCTCAATATTGGATTTCCTACTCCACTTACCTTAAAGGGCATTCAGAGCTCCATCTGTTGAGTTACCGTGCAGCCACAACTACGAGGAATGGATAAAATGCTTCCCGTTTCTACGATATGTTGTCGGTAGCGTCGTCGTACCCCCCTCCGGGTTCTGGTATCGGCGCCACGATCCTCGTTTGAAGATATGCCCCCGAGAAGGCGGTTATGCGAGAGACGTGATCCGATGTCGGCGTACATTCTTTCCGGATTACTAATTCCTTGGACCGGACGAAACGCGTTCAAGTCAATTGAAATAGGTTGATTCGAATTGGCTGTTGATATTCTTGAGGTTCGGCCTAAATCATCAATCAGCGAGGTCCAGCCGGGCAAGTGGCCAGCACATGTGAAGGAGCGTGCGTGTGCTTCTCTCTATCTGTACGGAAGAGAGGAGGGGGATGCATAAGGTACAGTCAAATTCCACTGTGGTCTTGTTTTGCAATGATTGCAAGCATGAAAAAGTATTTTTCATGAAACGACAATTTTCCAACACACCGATTTTCACCCTTTACAGACTCTCGTTCTGTTAACTATGAAAAGAAGTTACATTTAGAGTATTAAAATTTGTTGGCAAGAAGTAATGAAGATTTTTGTCTTTACTTCTTTCTTTCGTGATTAAATGTATTCAGACAGCACGAGTTACCCTTTTAAACGACTATTTTATATTTAGGTGACTATATCATAAAATATGTACTCACGGGATCTGTGGTTATGTGGTTACCTATCATGAATACCTAATTTGCGAAAAGTTTCTTCGCTTTACACTAACATTAACAAAAAGAATTAGTAAATGCTTATTTACCTTAATATTTCTTTTCTCGATTTATTCTTCGCCTGTGCGATTGCACAATTTTAAATAGCACATATATCTCTTTCTCTCTTCTTTGAAATACTGCTGAACTATTTCCAAGCGCTTATAATCCTGCTTTGGGGGGAATTCGAGCTGAGTGTGCTAAGCTCGGGGATATGGAGAGTGACATACCTATTCAGAAGCCCGAACCAGAGTGGCGAAGGGAAGGGAGTCGAGTGTTTACTGCGTTTGTATGGGTTCGTAAGATGCGTCGAGACAGCCGGGTATTTTTTTTAGGGCGAAGGTCAAGGTCATTCTGTGCCTCTCTCCGGATATCACACGCTTTGTCTTACGGTAATTTATTATCATTATTATTCGTGTAAATCTCTGGTAATATAATATTTAATGTTAAGATTACGTTCATTTTTTCATCAATTCATTCATTTAACAGTTGATTTCCATTTTATATCAGCACCATTCTTTATCACATACAATTTGGAAGATTTAGGGACAAAATATATTTGGTCGAGGTCGATATTTTGGACTTCAAGTAAAGTTGAACATGTACGACTTACTATTGGGCGGAAATAATTAGAATATTCAAAATCGATAAAATGCCCTGATATTGAAAAATGCGGATACGTTTTTCAAGAGAGACTAGTTAGTAATTTAGGCTGCGTCAAAAGAAGACGGACGAGATTCAAATATCCTAAGGTCAATTCCATCCTCTCTCTCTAGTCAAATTAATAAAATATATATACCCCCATTTTTAACCATTAAATAGAAAAGAGTTACATATAATAAAGACAACTGTTTGGAGAAGGTATCATTTTTATTTAATGTACCTATTATTCATTGAGAAGATTATCGACAATCTTATCGAGTTAAATGTTTGTTGCATTTTATCCAAAAGTATCTCTTATTCATCGTTCATGAGCAGTCAGCGATTAAGCCAACAATTTCCAGATTCAGTTAAATGATTTGGTTTGAGGTATTGCGAAATTTATCCGGCAGGCGCGTTGGAACGAAGCACTTTCTGGGTGGACCAAGGTTAGATCTTAAGCGTCAAGATTATTAGCAATGTTGAGTCGAAAGCTAAGTAAGGGCTGTTCAGACAATCGATATATATTTCCTATTACAAAAAAATGTATAGACGGATAGCCGCTTCAAATTCCACGGTGCTTGTACCTTGATTGAGGTCAGTGAGTATCTACTATTGCGCAAAGAAAGTCTGGATTCCTAATAAATACCTTCGTGTGACACTTGTTCGAGCGGATAATTCGTAGAGTATTAATAATTACGGTTATTTTAATTGGCATGTATCTCAAATATTCATTCGTTGAATTGGCATAATAAATATTAAGATAGTACGTAAATTATAAAGGCACATATTTGAAGCACCTACCTTTACGAATCGAAGAATGTGAGAACGTTCACCGATAACGCTCATAGAACGGTGCTAAACTTAGAAAAATATTTCCGAGTCAAGTCCGAGCCCGCTTCCGCCTTGGTTTTATCTTTGGCTAACAATTATGTAGACGTCGTACAGTTCTTTAAGGTTTGCTTTGAGATAATAAATCACTTTCGCGCAAAGTTCTACCTTGAAAGTTCTTCTGATGTCACGCAGCTGAATTAATCCTATTTCCGTCAAATCGGTCTCAGTTCACTGGATGATATATGCACTGGGATACTTTACGCTTAGGTAACTTATCCAAAAGATAATATGATAGCATTTACCCCTTCCCCGAAATATTCTATTGGGTTGAAATCTGTTATTGGTATTTCGGTTATCTTATTTATTTACGATTAAGCAACGTTGGAACTTTAAAGCTGCAAAACTATCAAAACCAACATCAATACGGCATATCTATAATCGGCGGCCCTTCATTCATCGTCTATTTTGACCAATTAAGTTTCCAGGCGAACCCGCCCAAATCTTGGTAGCGCCAAGATTTTCGCACCTGGCAAAACAACGTTCGGGACGTCAAAACCAAACGGGCAAGGTGGGACATAGGGATTGGTGTAAGTGTGATTTAAATTGCAAATCAACAGTTTTTCAGAAAATCCATTGCTGAAATATACGCGGTGGAAATTAAATTCTCTATTCAATCACTATTACTATCAGACCCTGTCAGGGGTCATCTAGGTCTGCTCTTCTTACATTACAAAACTGTTTAACTGCCAACACCGTCTCATTCTGGTGCTTCTGGATTACTCCCAAAAGCGAACCTTCGCGTTTGCTGGTTTCACCGTTCCCCTTGGTCTCGCACGACTTTCCATTCAGTTTCGCTTTAAGTTATGATACCACTACTTTTGTGACTAGGGGAAACTTCTTGGAATAATGAAATAAATCGTCGGGAACCAAAAGTCGTAACTAAAGTTACGGCGTGATTTACTACCTTTTAACTTAATCCAGAGGAAAGAGCGTGGCTGGAAAAGTTCACATTCTATCTTTTGGGCCGGAAGTTTTCCTTAAAAACCAACATCCATGGCGCTGCTTTCCAGTTGATCTGAGTTTTTTGTAAAAGGTTGATAAAAATAGTCATTTAGCCTTTCTTAACAAAGACAATTTATTTGCATTCACATTTCTGTTTTTCCTGAGTTATCCAGTTTTCCTGTACTATGAGGTCATTGGATTCCCTTTGCACTATTCAGTGAAGCCCTCACCTATGGTACAGAGATGTAGCTGCAAAACCCATCAGTGACAAGGGGTTACGGATAGGATGAGGATAGAAGATAACAATTAGATGTGAAGAGAAATAGAAGAAGAAACAGAAAATGTTACTGTGAATGAGTCACAAGGGGGGGAGGTAAGGTAGTGGGTGGGTGGGGCTGAGAATTGATTACCACGTTGTAGCATATTTCACGTGATGTTCCTGGTTTTATAAGTTAACTAAATTTCAGAATTTGGATAGCTTTAGTGTGTAATCATTTACCGATATCCTCTTTGAAATCAATGGAACCTTGAGGATTTTCAATTAGTTTCCCTTCACCATAATTGGAGAGTTGATTCATATTGATTATATTGATTCATATTAACTTCTTAGAGGAGTAAAAATAAGTTAATATATTATTATCATCATAAGACTATAATTATAATACTTTTTCAGAAACAGCAACAGATTTAACTATAATCATTTGAAAAAGAATTTGAGAACACAGCAATGCGGTTCACAGAGCATTTGTCTGCACACATTACTCCTGAATGGAGGAAACAGTATATAAATTATGAGGTAAACAACTGTTTGATTTCATTCTTATATTAACATTAGAAAAGAATTTATTGAGATCAGAAATAAGATATAAATGGATTTTTAAATTATTTTTTGTGACCAAAACTTAATAATTTATTTATCACTATTCATTTCATCACTTATTAATATCCATTAAATTAATTCACTGGCCAAAATTTTATGATTCCACCTAAGGTGGAATTACAACCTAGGAACTTTGATTATTGAAATTTAGACTTTTCCTTTAGACCTACGTAATAAACATTTTCATAATAATTAACAGGAAATGAAAGCAATGCTCTATCTCGCAGTTGAAGAAGCACCATCAGCTGAAATTGTTGAACAAGAAGTTGTTACTCGCTATTTTGCCAGTTTTGATGAAAGTTTTTTTCAATATTGTGAAAATGAGCTCACCAAAATTAATACCTTTTATTCAGGTAAGTTTCTGTCCTTCCCCTCTGAATTGACATTCTGACCTCTTTATATGTATACCTTGTTCTATAATGAAAATGAATGCTATTTGGTATTCCTTTATTTCTTCTCTTGGTTGCAGTGGCTTTAAGCCAAATATAATTGTAATACACTGATGATAGCAAAGGATCTTGTTGAATCATAAATGGCCAATGTTTTCATGTTTAGCTTGTACATTCGAACACAAAATGCCATTATCTGCTTGTGCTAATTTGTTATTAGTCAGAATGGTTAATCATCATTGAGATCAGTAGTGAGTGAATAATGTTGAAAATAAAACAGTTTCTGGCTTAACTTGGTGGAAAATCTTCATATTGATGTTTTTTAAAAAATAAAACCACTTTGATTTTCCACATAAACTTTTTACTCTATGATGTTATGCTATAATGAAACCTGGGTCGTGAGATTAAAAAGTTTATGCGGAAAAGCAAGTTGGTTTTATTTTTTTAAAACATCAAATTTGAAAATGTCGTTTATATGAAATGTATATTCAAAAGTAACCTTATTTTCATAAGGGCTATCTTCATATTCAAGGTTAACCAAAAGTGACAAGACTAGTCTATGGAATAACTGTGCAGTCATACTTTCACATTTGTTTTTAAATTATTTTAGACTTATTTTTTCACTCTGTTGTATTCATTGGCATACATTTATGATAAGAGATGTGAAAAAAATTTATGATAAAATAGTGTTAATGCCAATGTAAATACTTATTTAATTACAGAAAAGCTTGCTGAAGCTACCAGGAAATTTGCATCATTGCACAGTGAATTAAAATCATCTATACAAGGAAGCATGCCGGGTAATAAAACAACATTAAAAAACTTACTGGCTGTAAGTGGGACTGGGCGAGTTGGAGATGTACTTCAGAGACCTGATGCTCCTGCAAGAAAATTACAAGAACTTAAATTAGCTTTCAGTGAATTTTACTTAAGCCTAATTCTTTTGCAAAATTATCAAAATCTTAATTTCACTGGATTTAGAAAAATTCTCAAGAAACATGACAAGGTAATTTCTAGAGTAAATTCCAAGAAAAGTAAAATGATGAGTAGTTTTAAAATAAATTTTTACAGATTTGTAGAGTTCTTTTGCCATAATTCTTAAACAATTGGGATTCAGCTATAATTCATTGAACTTATTTAGTTTAAGAATTATAATTCTTCAACTATACAAATACATTAGAACCACAGGTATTAAAATTACAATTTTATGAATTACAGTTTTTCAAGATCCTTATCATGAAATTCCACAGTTTTCAAATGGAAAACTCACCATACCAAACAACTAAATTGAGCCCACTAACATTTTTTGTGGAGATCTTGAGCATTTTGTGAAACATCTTTAGGAACACTTTGATGGATCATATACTATCAGTTCTATTGCCTGTTTAATCTCTGAATTTTTCACTAGAATATTTTTTGATCAAGGAACTGATGATTTGTGTAAATATGATCCAAACAATGAAGAATTGAAAGAATTTTAATTGTACAGCTATGATCAAAGAATTGCTCAATAGAAATTTCATTATGAGAACTTTCCCAGGAACAATAAAATGGAGCAGTAAAAAAAATTCTGAATGAGGGCCTTTGAACAACAGATATTTTTCATGCATCTTCCTGGTGAAATTTGGTTGTAGCTTTGCGGCATGATGCTCTTTCAACATTGGATGAATTGAATTAGATGAATTTTAGCATTTAAATGCAATAAAAACAAAAATACTGAATTAGTTATCAAGCAGAGATGATAGCAGAATTAATTGAACTATTAAAGCTAGGCGTGCCTGAGTATAGTTAGAATTTAATTGCCACCAGAAGGGTACAAATCAGCCAAATTTTGGTATTAGTTTACTCTAAATAGAGTAACCAGGGCATCAATAGTGTAATGTTATTCCTGAAGGATAAGTCTCTTATACCTGAACTACTCTCTATACAGTACCAAATTTGAGATGAGATATTAAAACAATAAAAACTTCCTCAATCTTAGAGTGGCTTTTGATGACTAGTTTGACATTCATAGCAATGGGTAAAGTTACCTTATCTCATGGAATGCCACTTCTGTCACTGAAATGAGATGTGATGTTAATTTCTTGCAAAATCTGCTCTAAAGAATTTATTTGATTATTGAAAAAATAAAGACATTTCAGTTTCATAAGCTCCACAGTGCACATTGTCAGACTAGCATTGGGAAAAACCTGTTTGTGAAACAGTATTATTTTTCATATAAAACTACATAGGGCAGTTATATACAAAATAAGCTCAAATTGAAAATGAGGATAAAATAGCATTCTTGTTAAATATGCTGCTTTATCCTCATATCAATTGGAATAATATTATTATGACTTAATTGAAAATCTAAAGTGTATGAATTAAAAGACATGCATGTTTTAGTCGAATCATTTGTATTTAAAAAAATTGTGTTGTGTGCAGGTGCATGCATTTGGAAACTTAATTTTGCTGGAATATTATTTATAATTTCAATATGATATATATAATTATATATGTAATTTAAATTAAATTCTACTCTTTGGTAAAATACTTCTCAGAAAGAATAGAGTGAAGCAAGAAGTGCTTAATTTCTGTTTTTATTTGGAAAGAAAAATCTTTTTGTCAATGGTTGTTTTGAACTAAAAAAAGTATGTATATCATGATTTAAAATCACTTTCATGATATATGAAAGTGTCTTATTATGGTGTATGGCATTATTCTACAGTTACTGTCAGTAGAATCTGGACTTCGGTGGCAAGAGGAAAGGGTAGCTACATCCCATTTCTATACAGTAAAGGAGATCGATAGAATGATCCGTGAAACAGAGGGAACTGTTACAAATCAACTTGAAGGGGGAGATCGTCAGAAAGCAATGAAAAGGCTTCGAGTGCCCCCTTTGGGGGAACAACAATCACCATGGACAACATTCAAAGTGGGACTATTTTCTGGCTCATTTGTAATATTATTTATTGCAGTTGTCCTTTCAGGTAAATATCAATAGACATTTTCCATGCATAAACTTTTTTCTACATTGAGGCATGAATTGTAGCTGTTGTTCTTAATCATAGAAATTTCTGAAAGGGATCCTACTGAACAGGAATTTCAGGGAACTCGGAAAGAGTTTCTTATGTAACCTTTTTTGAAGTGAAGATCTTTCCTGAAATTCAGTAATTTTTGTCGAGGCTGGGCTACTACTGATGACCAGGGCTTACATTTCATTATCCACGCACCCCTTTCTGATATCCCTGTATTATATTATGTGATTTTCTCAGGGATATTTGTGTATGATGGATGTGGTAGCCTGGGTTGAGCATTTGGTAACTGGCTAGAGTGTCCAGATTTAATCTTATTGACTCCAAGATAAAATGGTATTTTATTATTATTTTAATACATACTAATTTTTTAAATTATCAGAGTTCTTTCAGCGAGGTGCACACCTAAGCGACTTTCACACTGAAACTTATATGGCCTATCCTCAGAAAAAAATGTAAAAAAATGTAGTGAACTTTATTTTACACACATTATAGAAAGAATAAGAAATATGACATGATACAAATATTGCTGGTAAAAAAATAAATAATAAAGTTTAACCTGATAGTATTTTGAATAATATTAAGGATATTGTGAAAAAGTGAGTGTGTCATATTTTTTTAATGTTGTTACAAAATTGAGTAATTTTTGGGGAAGTAAACTATTTTTAAAAGTTTAAAATTGTTGACAAATAATTTGCTAGCAAAATTAATGAAAATGTTATGAATTTTCAATGACTTTGAGTTTAATTCTTTTGATTTTTTCAGCAATTTTTCAGCAAGAAAGAAGTGACTGGTATGTTGTACTTCGGCTTTATAGAGGGCCCCTAGTTCTAGTGGAGTTTCTTTTTCTAATGGGAGTAAATGTGTATGGCTGGAGGTCTTCAGGAGTTAACCATGTGCTTATATTTGAGCTTGATCCTCGTAATCACCTATCAGAGCAACATCTTATGGAGCTAGCGTCGATATTTGGAGTTGTTTGGGCTCTAAGCATGCTGGGATTCCTATACTCATCTTCACTGAGCATACCTCCATATGCAAATCCTCTGGCTCTTGCAGTAATCATGCTAATATTCCTCTTAAATCCACTTCATGTTTTCCGACATGAAGCTCGCTTTTGGGCCATGAGAGAAGTTGTAAGTACTGATATAATATTAAGTAAAGAATGATTGCATAGTTATTTAAGTCTCTAATGACATAATATATATTTTATATACCATTTGGCTACGAATTTTATTTACGGTTGTAGGAGTAGTTATTTTTAATAATGAATTTGAAACATCAATTAACCAATTATTCACATTATTTCTGATTCACATGATTTCGTCAAAGATTGATGTTTACAATCTTTCTTCAGTGATTTTGAATGATGAGCTATACAGAGTGGAAATATAAATAATGTGAAATCGATCTGTACTCACATCAACCATATCCTTATTGGCAGCAGCTAATGAAGTGATATAATTTCAGGGTATTTACCTTCCTCCTTAGTACCCAATTTTTTAATAAAATGTGTGAGATATGAAGGAATACATAGAGGTAACCACTGTAGAAAATGATGCATAGAAACAATGACAAAAGCTATAGCATAGGCCATCATAATGCCATTTTGATACTGTTGTTTCAGTTAGACACACACTTGTGGCAAATATGTTGAATAAGAGCAAATTTTGTCTAGGGGATCAATTCTGAAATCACATGCATGGGGGAAAATTGATCAGTCTTATGAGGATAAATGAATGAGTATTGTTGAGTGCAATTTACAGCTCAAGTTATGCTGAGTAAGGGGCTATTCTTAAAACCTATCTCCTCCTCTTGTGTAATTATTAAGACTATCTTTAATATAAAATAAGTACATTATTCTAAAAAAAGAACATCAAGGGTTGATGAAAGAATTTTAACTGTGCTTTCAAATCTGTTCAATTATATCTTTTCACTGAAAATGCATACCTTTCAAGGAGATTCGTTTATTGTTTTAGTGGTAGTAGAATTCACAAATTGAAATAAAACAGATTTTGAAACTTTTTAAATCAGATGCAATGTGCTTAAATGGTTTTTGAACAAGTTTGATCAGCAATAGCAAAATGCCTTATTTGGTTCTCTATGATAATTGAAATTATACCTTTGAAAAAAATGGCCAAAATGAAAATGATAAACCTTTTGAATAAACCAATTAAATACCTAATGTAAGATTCCTGCAGATACCCTGTTTATTTGCCATAAAGAAATGAAATTGCAAATTTATCCCTCCCCCAAAAAGCCTATGGTAACACATTAATTATGAACTGTTGCATCTAATTTCCAAATTATAAAAAAATACTACCTATAATGGAATAAACTTATGATTAATTTGAAGTTGTTTTTCATATGCCAGTTTTAAAACTTTAATTAATAATTTTGCAGGGAAGAATCATTGCTGCACCTTTCTTCCATGTTGGCTTTGCAGACTTTTGGCTTGCTGATCAAATGAATAGCTTAGCATCAACTTTCTTGGATTTCCAGTACTTAATTTGTTTTTATGCAACAAATGAAAATTGGATTGTTGCAGGTGGTAAGTTTCAGTTGTATTATATGACTATATTTATGAATATTGCTATGAAATTTTCTTCACATTAAAAATGAAATTACTCTCAGAAATAATAATGACTAAACAGCAGTAGTACATAGGGGAGATGACTGACAGCTAAGGTTGAATGAATGCTTGATGAAGGACAGTTAACCATTGGGGATGGACAGGAAAGGATGAAGGGTGAAGAGAAACCTGGCTTTGGCATTAGCCTACTCTTAACGAAAGATGCCAAGGGGTCCAAAGCGTAACATTTCATCTAATGGACAGCGTACTCACACAAAGTGCCCTCCACAAAGCACCTCAAGTAGGGATTGAGATACAATACCTATAGCCAGTACAATAGCTACGGCACCATCTCGATCTCTGACTAAACAGTCTATGCCACTTTGGGTAGATGTGAATTTAACACTCCCCCTTTCATTTTGGTGCTAAACCAGTGTGAAACCTGGGGCACATACCAGTGGCACCTGACCCCATTCCAGTGGCAGTTCTGTGCAACTCTGTTTAACTGGAGGCCACAGGAAAATTATCACATTTAATTGAATACAGCTCTTTGTGATATGTAACTTACATAGTTAATATAACTATTAATTTAACTTTAATGCATATAATAAGTCAATACACTAATAGTTTGGACATTAAATAACAACTGGAAATGGCATTGTCATTTAATGTAATTAGTATACTCACACATCATCTTCTGATGTTGATAAAGTAGGATGAAGATGTGAAGGCATTTGGGAGCTTCATTTGTGCCAACTTGGGCTGTTAGAGTATGACAAAGCATCGTTAGAATAAGAGCATATCTTGGTCTACCATACATTTTTGGTGGCCCCCTAAATTTCAAATTGACTATGATTTACTTTGAATGCATAAACCTAAGAAGATAATCCATGCATTAAAACCTATCAATAATATTTGCCATAAGAAAGTGAGGTACAATCGTAAAAAAGGCATTTGGTGGAAGGTATGATTACTGAGGAAGCTTCATGTCAATCCAGCATCCCTTTATTATCACAAGATTGAAACTTGTTAGTGCCAAAGGAAAGGCTGAAAACCTACATAAAGGACCAGGAAAGATACAAAAAGAGGTACCTATTAAATTACCCTTTGTACTGGAGATAGTACAAAGTCTATCCATTTAAAATTGCTTGCTATATGATTATAGTATATGCCACCTTCTTGTAACCCATTTCATATTTTAAGATAGGTTAGGCACTTTGGATTAATTGCCTTTCTCTTTGATGTCTCAAACTCAAAATCACTTTCATCTTGAACAACATTAGTAATGTCCAAGTCATAATATTTAGAGAGTTCATAATGATGTCATATTGTAACAGATTTTATGGATATTTTATGGGGAGATAACTCAAACAACAAGTTATATTCTTCTTAAATCTTCCTCAACTGCAATCCTAATGTTATGTATATGCTGATTCTAGGTCACAATTTAACTATCATAATAAAAAATTAAACTTTGGGAGGTAAATATTGAAAAATGTAGTCTGATATTCAAATGCCACAAAAATTGATTTTCAGATACTAGTCAATGCAATGAAAAGTCTTTCATTATAAGGCCTATAGTAAATTGTCTTCCTGCATGGTTCCGATTTGCACAGTGCTTAAGGCGTTATCGTGACACTAAAGAGGGATTTCCTCATTTGGTGAATGCAGGAAAATATTCAACTACATTTTTTGTAGTTATTTTTGGAACTTTGAAGAGTTTTTATGCAGGTAAAGAAATTATTTCTAGTTAATGGCCAATTATTTTAAACTTTATTGAAAAGATTTATAATATGATAATCATTCTACCTGATTAATTCCTTATTTAGTCATGATTTAAAATTTTATTTTTTTCAGAAAACTATGAATCACAATTTGAAAATCCATTCCTTCATTTATGGATTATTTCTAATGTAATAAATTCATGCTATGCTTATACATGGGATATCAAAATGGATTGGGGGTTATTTGATAAAAAAGTTGGAGATAATAGGTTCTTGAGAGAGGAAATTGTTTATTCTTCACCGGTAAGATATATTTTGTAGCCTATAATCACTCACAATGGCAGTTCATAATAAAATTGCATTGAAACTTAGTTTGCTCTGAGTGATTGCTATTCTTTCATTTTATACTCTAATGACTAATTGATTTTGTTGTCAGAAAATAATTTTTTGAATGATACTCCAGTGGTTTTAATGAATACCAATAACTCTTTCTCCATTTATTGTCATTCAAATCTCATTTGATCATATTTTTGTTACAAGGTCTAGGGTGTTCACTAAAGACACAACAAAGATAGTAAAATGCCAAACATACATGTGGTAATCATAATAATTAGCAAAAACATTAAAGTGAGGAGTTAGTAATTGATGAAAGTTCCTATATTTCCTGATAAATGTTATCAATTAAAAAAAATCATAAGACAAATAAATGCCATCCGAGTGGAAATGTTTATTTCACCCTGACTCTATAATAAAACCTATTCAACATATAATCCAAATAAATATAATATTTATCACTTTGATATTAGAATATCCATTTGGAGAATTTATTAGACATATAGGTAATTTGTCTGAATGATATTATTCCCTTCCTTACTTGCCCCTCTTTAAAACAGTAGGAGCAGTGGAAGAATCAGCATTCAGTTATGATTAATACCTATTTTGTTCAATTCCAGAGTTTTTATTATTTTGCCATTGTTGAAGATCTGGTACTAAGATTTGGTTGGGCAGTCTCCTATGGTTTGCAACAGGCTGAATTAGTCAATAGTGAGGTAATGACCACTATCCTATCACCACTAGAGGTATTTCGGTAAGTTGATTATTTGAATATTTAGTTATTATATACTATTTGTCCACCTAATTTTCTCAGTGCATACAAACAGACAAATACATTTCTCATGTCAATTCATAATTAATTTGAGAAATTGAATGATTCTAACCATAAGAAACTAAAAAATCTGCTCTCAATACAACAGAAATATGTGATGATATTACTGCTGACTTTTATTTTACAAGCACCCATATATATTGGTAAAATGTGGCACATCAAACATATAAAATACTCCAGTTTACTTTAATAATAATGTATTATGGTGTATGGTGGTATTATTACTTCTCTTGTGGTAAAATACAAGAATGGAACTAATTTTCCTTGCTAATCATGCTGCTAGCCAATTCATCTGGCTAGCAATGAAAGCATCCCTTGTGTAATAGTTACTGATAAATGCAGAGATAATGGCATTGGTAAAATAACACATCCATTTGGCAGTTATAAAACCTCACTCCTTGATATTTTCAGAAATTAATACACATACAGGCAAAGTTCATAATCAGACAAAGAGTCAAGTACCTACCTAATTTTTCCCAGAATAGCAACATTACAGCAGTATTTATGATTGACAGCTAATCTCTAATTCTAGTTATACCAAAGATATTTTACTATTGTGACTGGTCGTCTCAATACACACTGAAGTGTGTATTGAGACTACTTACATTTTCCACAATGGTGGAGAGGCTTACAAAGCACTTAAGGAATAAGTGGTAATACCACATTTTGAATGTGATATTTTCAGATTGAGGTGGTGTTCAATTCTTTTGTATCAGGAAAATAATGTTAATAAAGTTCTCTTTTCATGAACAAAGAAAACCATTCAAAGTATATTTAAGTGAAGAAGTTTTCATATTGGCATTTTTAAGATTGCCTATCCTAGAGGCTGAAGCCATGAACATACTTTCTGTATTCCTATTGTCCTAGCAATATATTAATGGCATAAGGAATTATTTGTTTAGAATTCAATAATTAACATGTTTTTAGTCACAAACACATTTTACTCTTGCTTTTAAAAACTTAATTAAACTCAGCAATGGAAATTGGCCATTTTGCATTGGTTTTTTAAAATAGCAGGTTGATACTTATAGGTGTGTTCCCAAATTATTTTGATGCCATCTCAAAGAAATTATTTACTAATTTATTATTTAAAACTATTTGTGGTGATAAACTGTTTAGGTTTAAAAAAAACACCATGCCTTTTAGCTTTATTACTGGTGGATAACCCTAAACTGAAAAATAATATATTCATAGTTTTTAAAATTTACTTTGGTCAGTCTCAATGTTATAAAGACATTATTAGCAATGCTATGAGTGATTATGTATTCAATAAGTGATCCTCAATGTATCCTTTGTGCATATTTTCAGGCGTTTTATATGGAATTACTTTCGACTGGAAAATGAACATTTAAACAACTGTGGAAAATTTCGTGCTGTACGAGACATTTCTGTGGCCCCTATAAATTCATCAGATCAGAAGTTAATTGTCAATATGATGGATGATGATAATGGGGTGACTAATAGACGCGCTAAGAAAATTAAAAAGAAAGAGGATAAAATTCCCCTATTGAAAGCCTCAACTGCTATAGCTATAGTGGAGTAAATATTTATTACAACAATTTAAAGTATTATTCATCTACATATCATGTCCATTACTTTCATGTGCTTCAATGTGGAATTCATCACATGTTTGAATGCATACCTAACTGGCATACCATGATCATTAGCAGTGATCCAAAGACTGCTAAAAAATGTGTTAAGAGTAACTTTCATTAGAAAGTAATGATGCATCAGTTTTATTTTCCAAACACTAGAGAGAATTTCTGTTCCAAGTATTCCCAAGGTATTTTTTATGAAAGTTTATTACTGATATTGTAATATTTTATACAATACGTATGTACTATGATGTTTAGTTGGGTTGAAGTGAATCAACATTGTTGTTTTCTAAAAATAAATTACCTATCTACTTTTCTATTTTATGTTCCTTGAACCATTATTTCTGATTTTGTTACTTTTTAAGAACCTAAGTAACTCTTAAAATTGGTCACAATATGATGAATTGCCAGGCATATTCAACCCTGAAGCAATGTTATGCATTGTAGAATAAAAAAACTGCCTGGATATTAAACAATACTTATGAACCAATTTTATCTTTTGTAACTTTGCCCTGGAGAGCTGAAGTTATTTAGCATTAATCAAGTATGCTATCACTTCTACATATATCATTGATGATGCTGGTACCTTTTCCTATTACCTAGTACTATTTGGTAATTTTTGCAGTATGATGCTAAATGAAGCAATGCAATATATATTTATCAGAAATTTCAAGTCATTACAGTGGCATCATCAGGGAAGGCAGTTGCCCCTATCAATATCCATCGTCCAACCCCACATATCACTGAGAACTCCTGACTTTCAACATTAATATGTGAAGGAGGAGGGTCAATGTCTTTAACTCCAGCTTTACAATTCTCTGACCTTCTCTAGATTCCTTTCCTCAGTCTTCACTCCCTCCTGCACATCCTCTCACTTGCCATCTAATCCTCTCTCCCTCCACAACCCCTAATTAGGACAGAAGTCACTTTACATATCCCTCCCTGAACAATTAAATACTCTCTAAAACATTTGATTTTGTGATGCAAACTGATCTTTCCTCACTGGGGTTTGGCATGCAACTTATTACAACATGCAACTTATACTCAATTTATGTTTTGAGACAGGAGATTTTCCAACAGCTCTAAAATATTCCGAAGCAGTGCCTGTCTATAAGAAAGGTGATAAAGATGATTTAGCTAGCTACCGCCCCATTTCCATAGTCCCTGTTTTTGGTAAAATTTTTGAAGCTATTATGAAAGATCAAATATGTAATTTTTTTGAGTTAAATAATCTCTTTTCCAAATCCCAGTATGGCTTTCGATCTGGGAAATCTACAATTTTGGCAGTAGAGTCCATAGTTAATTATGTCATTAATGCATTTGAAGAAAAGGAATCAGTCTCAGTGACACTATGTGACCTTAGTAAGGCCTTCGACTGTGTTAATCATTCAATATTACTAACAAAGCTAGAACATTATGGTATTAAGGGAGTTGCATTGAAACTAATGAAGTCATATTTGGATGATCGCCACCAATTGGTTGAACTTGATGGCTGTCGGTCTGCAGCTCTTAAAGTAAAATGTGGTGTACCACAGGGCTCTGTGCTTGGCCCAGTACTTTTCATCATCATGATTAATGATTTGCCCTGTAATATGAAACCTAGATCTGCTTTATATGCTGATGACACTACTTTTGTGCAAAAGTGTCAACATCTAGAAGATGCAAAGTTACGATCTAGCGCTACCCAAAAACAGGCTAAGGAATGGTTTGAAGTTAATCATTTACAATTAAATACTAACAAAACTCAGCATATTGTGTGCAGTCTTAAATCAAAAATAACTGATATTGAAACTGCTAAAATACTAGGAATTTATGTTGATACAAAACTTAATTGGGAGACTCACATCAGTCAGACCTGTAATAAACTTAGTAAAGCTGTCTATATGTTAAGAAAGCTCAACTTTCTCATTTCAAATGAGTATCGTTTAACACTTTACCATGCCTTCTTTCAATGTCATTTGAATTATGGTGTTGAGTTATGGGGTCATTCCCCTCATGTTAAACAAATTTTGCTACTGCAAAAGAGAGCTATTCGCTCTCTTGCTAATATACCACCACGTGATTCCTGCAAACCTTTTTTTATTAGGTATGGAATCATGACTGTATTCTGTTTGTATATCTTTAAGGCTCTGATTCATGAGAAAGTTAATCTAGAAACTTATCAATTAAGATCCAACCTCCATAACTACTCCACAAGAGGTAAATCGAATCTAAATACTACTTATTGTAGATTGTCATCAACATACAACACATTTCACAATATGAACATAAGACTGTATAACTATCTGCCTACTCAGTTGAAATCAGATGGTATCCAGAGTTTCAAGAATAGGGTATATACCTGGTTACTTGCTCACCCACTATACTCATTGGATGAATTCTTTTGTGACAATGTTCATCACATTTAAGAAAGTATGTTTATATGTTAAATAATACTTATATTGACGACATTTAATATGGTTGTACCATTTTTAAAATGAATAAATTATTATTATTATTATTATTAATGTCGACTGCCACCTAATCCTATTATTTGAGCATTATATACTTATTAAATTGATATTTTAGAAATCTTATATCAACATTTACATGATATGGTGCAATGCACCACCAAGGTATGCTATATGCATATAATGCAAAAAGCTGAATGAAGGTCATGTAATGCACAAGAAAGGTGTATGTAATTATAGAAAACTTCTGTTGAATTAGACAATAAAATTTCATGTATAATATTCATGGGCAAATAACTATCCCCCAAAAATATACAAAGGACCATCTTAAATGAGGTCGAATATATGAGGGTTATTTGTTAAGTAAGGTCCAGTTTTCAAAGGGAATCTTCTTTATACATCAGATTGGTCATGGTGAGTGTACTTAATGGGTTTCCACTAGCCTCAGCTGTCAGCCTCCAACAGTAACAATGCTTATTATGATCCCTAATTCCCTCGGGTTTAATTAGAGTCAGCATTAATGTTCCTCTTATTATACTTGTATGCCCTATATCTTCTACTAAATTTACTCTTTGAGACTTAAGACCTTCCATTTCTACTTTCTGTAACACTTCTGTTATGCTAGTGTATTAATTTGTTGTAGCAATATCACTGATTTTTTAGTTTTCCTTTTAAATTACTAATGGATTATTAATAAAAATTTATTAATCACTTCTTCGATGAGTCTCCAAAACTGTACAGTGGCCTGACTGATGTGAGGTGAAGGGTGCCAACCAAGAGGGACTAGGTGAGACCATCTCCCTCTTATCTTTTTGGTGTTCTAATGTATCTCAAATGAAATTATTTAGTTTATTAGATCGGTATACTTTACCAAACAAGAATATAATTCTTTTTAGGAGAAAAAAAAGATTCCCGTCGGGAGTGAGGGAAGGTGATGAATGGCAAGGAACCTTACATAAAAATTCAACCATTATTTCCTCTCCCTTTTCTATCATTCTGTTTTGGTATTCCTTTCAGTGTATATTGAATGACTGATTGCCTCGATTTTACAATGAAACTATTTGGTCGTGACTGGAAAAGACGGAGTTTAAATATGGATGGATTTAGAATGCGTATGTCCATTTACATTGATGCAAAGAGTGTTACTTTACATAGAGGGTACAAAGCAACTAATTAATATTGTCTGTGCATGTATGTGCCCCTTATGACTAAAAATGGGACGAGTGTAATTCCCGTCAAAACCACGCGCCCTTTTAAATTACAATTTTTATGGAAGTGTGCAGAGCAGTTCGCTGTGAAATCGATATTTCGTTGTAGTGTGTTTTATAATGAATGAATTCATGGTGATTCTTGTAAAAGGATTAATTACCTTGAGTCAAAGATGATTTCATTCCAAAACTTCCTTGTTTGCTAGTTAATGAGCGCTAAATCGGACACCAAATCTCCAATACATTCACTCTATGGCGGCGTTCACATGTGCTGTAAATCGGAGGGATTAAGGATGGCTCTGCTAAAAAATACGTCGCTAAAAATCGATACTAATAATGTCCATGAATGAAGATGTGTTTCATGCTTCACAGTCACGTTTTTCATAATTAATACCTGACGACTTGCCGCTCGTGAATATTTTGAATTAGCACGTGAATCACGTCCCCTCGCCGAAAGACAGGTCACGATATTGGTACGACGATAGATTCAAGATCTTATTTGCAAAACTAAATCTTTTATTTCCAAAAAACATTTTGTCAGATTCAGTGAGAACTAATAAATTTCTCATAATAAAAGTTTTCGCCGCGGTAGCATATAGTGACTAGTTGGCGGCAATTCAAAATTCATTACAACTGGGATCAAAGCGTATTTGGGAATTAATTACATTCAAATTCCACTAACGTTTTCAAAGAGAAATAAATGGCGTCGTAATGTTCCAGAGAAAAAAATAATTTAATTAATATAAGTAACCTCAATGGGGAAGAAATATATTTATTAATCTAAATTCGTGGATAGAAGAGTGTTTATTATTTTTGCTGTAATGATAGTTCCCTCGGGTTCTTTTTAAGCCTAATGCTGCTTCTATAAGTCATTTGAAGAGCTAACTAATTTGGATTGCCATGTTTTCATAAAGAATCAGCGGCCATTAAAGCTCTAGTACACTCTCGGAGAGAAATTCAAAACGTGACATTGGAAAAAGATAAAGGATTGAAGGACAGAAGATTTCTGCTGTGCATTTGGCCGGTCTGGTAATTTAAATGAAGTAGGACTTGATTTGAAGAGAGGAGCTTTGGGAGAAGACAAGCATTGGAACTTTTGGATAACTTTGCATTTGAGTCTCCAAAACTTGCCCCTTTGTCCTGAGAAATCAATAAGGGTAATCGTGGATCATGCAATAAGATTTGCTCATCATAACAAATTAAGATTTTTCAACTTTGGAATATATTAAAAAAGAAGAAACAATGAAATTTGGAGAGACCTTGGCATCAAACATCACTCCTGAATGGAGAAAGCAGTATATAAACTATGAGGTATTTATTGAAATAATCTTTCATTTAATTCAAAATGCAGTTAAGCTGCCTTTATGTAAGTGTGGTTGATCGATGTCTGAATTAGTATTTCATGATCTGAGTGTTATTCATCATTTTTTATAGATGATACTTAAATTCCACATTACTTGAGCGTGTACTGACTCATGCTGTTTAAAATATTATTTTTTTATGTCAAAATAAAATTATTGAATCTGTAATTCCTCAGCCTTTATTTTAAATAACGCTTGAGGAATTATAAAGTCAATAATTTCATATCATTTCAATATTTTATGCAAATTCTATGGAGATAACAATTTTTTTATATTAAAGGAAATGAAAGCCTTTATTTATGTAGCAGTGGAAGAAGCACCATCCTCTGAAGTTGTTGATGAAGAAGAAGTGACACGACACTTCAGAAATTTTGATGAAAAATTTTTCCAATACTGTGAAAATGAACTTAAAAAAATTGATACCTTTTACTCAGGTAAATAATAAATTTTCTTTGGAATTGGTCTTTGTTTTTATGATGTTTTCATTCTGCTGTAAGCAAAATTCTAGCACTATTTATGAAGAGATTTGAAGAAAATATTTTTATCCTAAAGTAGTCCTGATTAAGATTCTAGTACACTGATAATAACTGTCTTGATCACTAGCAAGATGGTTCACCCAGAAGAGGATGCACTTATATACTTATATATAAAATTAATAATCTGCAAAACCACACTCATTTATCCCTTGCATTATTCTTGGTTTTCTGTGGATAAACTCTAATATGAGCCAGAAAGAGCTCAAATATCCAACTACATGTACATTGTGTGCCTGGATATCAATTTCATTACATAAAGAGATGAATAAATGGATTTTTTAATGACTGACATATGAAATGATGCATTTAATTAATTCATATAACAGAATTTATTATCTTACAAAGCAGTAAAATAATCAAGTAACCTGCTCTCACATTGTTCTCTTCCCACCTCAGATATTTGCAATAATTCTTTGGTAGGTCATATGCTGTTAAAATAAGAGAATATATGAATGCCCTGACATGCATAGAGACATGCATGAAACCTTTCTTTTTGTATACTCATGGCAGAAAAACTTGCTGAGTCAACCAGAAAAATGGCAACATTACAAAGCGAGCTTAAAAAAACTATTGAAGGCCCAACTGAATCAAGAATAACATCACTCATAAAAAAATCTTACCAAGAAGGAAAAGATGCAATAAAGAAACTTCAGGCATCTTCAGGCAAACTTCGGGAGCTGAAATTGGCCTTCAGTGAATATTATCTCAGTTTGATACTTTTGCAAAACTACCAAAATCTGAACTGCACAGGATTTGAAAAGATAATGAAAAAACATGATAAGGTAACATTTCCATAATTTAAACCTTTTTCTGAAATCAAATTTTGATTTTCTCATGTATTAACTTTTTATTTTGGAAACTTGGGTAACCAAAGGTGTATGACTACTGCCTGGTTCTGAAAAGATCCACTTGATCATGAATGACAGTGGGGTGTGAGACAAAATACAGCACAAATTCTAGATTACAATTATTGTAGTTCCAAGTCATGTTCTCTAAATAAAACAAGATGGTAATATAGAAGGTATTGTAGTCTCGTGGGCAGAGTGTTCAGTTACTGATTGAAGAGTCTTTGGCTCAAATTCCAGTTAATATCTTGGGAGATCTCATTTGAACTTGAGTTGTTCAATTATTTGGGAGATAGAAAATTCATGGGTACCAAATGATGCCTTAAGAGAAGGAATTGACACCCTATCATGGATGTGTGAATTTTACATGTCTTTTGGCCTATTTGGTAGTGAGTTCTACTCATACAAATAAAAACAAACCTATGGATTGCTTACTAAGATTGTGATAGTATGAAATGACTTTACCCAAAGAAAAATTTAAAACTTTTAAGGGTCTTTTGTTTTATTTATCCATTGAGTATAATGGTCCTTAGCCCCCAAAGTGTACAAGGGCAGTGTGTAACTGCTTGTGGCTGGGAGAGGAATCAGACATAGTTGGGAAAAAGGGAAAGGAATGAAAAGAACAGAATGGGAAAAAGGGGAATATAAGAGGAAAAACAGAGCAAAAAAACAGAAAAAAAGGGGCTGTGCTTACTTAGATTAATGTTTTCTATCACTGTACCACTAAGATGAGGAAGGGAGAGCCAGTATCTACCACACCTTTGACACCTGGAATACTAATTGTGGGAACCACTTACTGGTTGGATCACATACTACCATCTTAGAGGTTGTTTCTTCAAGCTACAAGGCAAATTAAAAACTATAATAATTTGCTGAATTGTGGACTATCTATACAATAAATGGTTATTTAATGTCTTACTTCTCTAAATGTTTAGGGTGTCTGCTAAAAAATATGTGGCCTATGATTGTTTTCAGAGGACATGCAAATTAATTTGCAGCTCTGAGATATACTCTTGAAATCTTCTTAGCAATTATTATAATGTTTCATAAATATCCGATTATAAGTGTCTACATCCTTCACATGCATGGAAGTATTCAGGATGGCATGTCACATACATAATCATTCTTACATTTAAGATGCTGCATACCAATTCAGGACTATTGTGGAGGCAAGAGAATGTGTCCCCTGCTCACTTTCATGTGAACAAAGACTTAGATCGACTTCTTCGTGAGACAGAAGAAACTGTTACTTGGAAGTTAGAGGGAGGAGATCGTACAAAGGCTATGAAAAGGCTGAGAGTTCCACCTTTAGGTCAAAGACATTCACATTGGACTATTTTTAAAGTAGGATTATTTTCTGGATCCCTGATTATCCTATTTATAGCAGCTGTATTGTCTGGTGAGCAACATATATCCTTATGCATTGTTAACATATTCCTACAAAATGCTGTAGTGGAATTAGAATGAAATACTTCATTTGAATACCATCTGCTAAAATAATTTACAATACTATTATTGTATCATTTATAGAAATAACTTAGCATCCATCATGGCATTTTAGAATTTTCTTGTGAGATTGCATACATGTTTAAGAAATTCTTACAGTGATTTAGCTTGCAGAATAATTACCCTATGTAATTTTGGATTTCAAGCAGTAAGCTAGCTTTGTAGAAATTCCATGTAATTGAGAGGAATTGATCCCAAATTATTTGTGTCCGTATTCAATGTATATATTAATAATTATTATATTATTGAAGATTTTCATTCTTATACTTGAATTCTATCCATAATAGTCACTCCTAGTATCTCAAAAATAGTTAATTTTTTATAATACTTTGTAGGACATGCTTTCACATAGATACTGATTGTTACTCATTTATACTACTAGATTTATAAATTGATTATTAGAGAACCCAAAGAGATGATATTTAATAAAAAGACATATACTTTTCATTAGAAATCACTTAATTTTTTTAGAAATATAATTGTGTTTCACCGGAACTGCACTGTATGAAAATGAAATGTATGCATTCAAATTATGTGCATAAAATTTAAGGTTATTAAATTGACTAATTAATTGAAATTTTATTCCACCTACAGCTATATTCCATCACGGGATTGATGACTGGCATGTGGCACTCAGAATATATAGAGGACCACTTGTTCTGGTGGAATTTATCTTGCTCTTGGGAATTAATGTACATCTATGGCAGTCTGTTGGAGTCAATCATGTTCTTATATTTGAGTTAGATCCACGTAATCATCTATCAGCACAGCATCTACTTGAATTTGCATCGATCTTTGGTGTAGCTTGGACTCTTAGTGTGTTGGGATTTCTCTACTCCTCCTCACTTGGTGTGCCTGCATATGCTTTTCCGTTAGGTTTAATGGTCATTGTTACTGCATTTTTACTGAATCCAATAAGGATATTTCGATATGAAGCACGCTTCTGGTTACTCAAAATTATGGTAAGTAATCTATTTTCAATTATTCATGTCAGCATTGACTTGCTATGAGATTTATGCATTATAATATGCATACATTATAGAAAACTACTGTGGTCACAAAGAGTATAAATAAGTGCTTAATTTTAACTTAATTCCAAGTTTATTAAAAGTATTAGAGCTAGGCATGTTTTTTTTACATACACAGACAAGAATGTTATGTGCCCCGATGTTTCATGTGAATTTTCCTGATTTTTGGCTTGCTGATCAAGTTAACAGCCTGTGGTTTGCTCTACTTGATTTCCATTACTTTATCTGTTTTTATGCCACAAATGACAATTGGAATTCTGCTGGAGGTTGTATCATATTCTTGAAAGAATTTATATGAAATAATTTACATAAAAAGCACATGATTTGAGTTTACAAATTGGTTATTCAAAGGAGTTACTGATTGGGCCAATTACTCTATTTCAGATACTTCACAGTGTTTTGAAGACGCTTATGTTGCTAGATCTATTCTGGCGGCATTTCCTGCATGGCTTAGATTTGCTCAATGCTGTCGGCGTTTTAGAGATACAAGAGATGCTTTTCCACATCTATTGAATGCTGCAAAATATAGCACTGTTTTCTTTGTCTTTGGATTTTTAGGTCTGCACAAGGCATATGAAGGTGAATGATTTTATTTTTACATTTAAGCTGGTATAGTCAGTAGTTGGGCACTTTTATAATATTTTCAGACCCCTGCTATTGCAGGAATTTTACTGAATTCTTTAGCACATTATCAAACACTAAATTTTTCATGTGTAAGTTCTGGTTCTCTAATTTCTATTATATTATTATTGAAATTTAATCACAGTTAGTTGGCATCTTTAGTGGTTTCATTTTAGAATCTATTACATACCTAGTTAGATGCTTGTTCCACTATTGTCATCAATACAAATGCTCATATATTTTTTCACTTACACTTTCAATGCATATTAACTTTAACAGAAATAACAACAAAGTTCTTCTTTAAATCAAAATGATTTTTAACTCATTGATTATTGGTTATTTCATTGAAATTCAAAATTGGTTGACCACAAAATTCCATTCTTTACTATGCAATGATAGTTTTCGTGTGTACACGTAACCCTTTTTCCTACATCCTTCCTTATTTTACCTAATGATTTGGCCATGGATCTACCTCATGGGACCTTAACTTATATTTTACCCCATGATATGCTCCTGAAAAAACTGTGTTTCAAGGTGTGCACATACTATTTCATTACTCTTTTCTGTGTGAATCCCAACATGACCCATTCCTCTTCTTTTGACTTATTAACATTGGCCCTTCTGCACTTAATACCATGAAGATTTTCCCATTGTATGCTGTGATGCTTCCAAAATACCTATTTGAATATTATCCATTGGTATAATTTATTTCCTTTGAATTCGACATCTACTTTTTCTCTTTCCCACATACTAAAATTTAATTTTCTTACTATTGTTTTTCATATTGTGCCTTTGGAGAGTTTGATTTATGCACTTAAGAATGCCTGAAAATATTATTCTCTTATATTATGGTCATGTCATTTGTGGATTGGACCAGTTCAATTTAGGATGCATTTAAAATTTTTTAATTCATTTGATGCTCATTTAGATGGATGATTAATCCTAGGGACCGAGGCTACTTGGTGGGTTTTGTGCCCAACAGTGGGGGAGGCAATGTCTCTGTTATTGTGATCTCATAAAATACTAGAACAGTTGAGTCAACAGTATGATAAAGGAAAATGTAAATATGTTACAGAGTGCCTTTAAGAGATAACACTTGTTGGAATAGGAAACAGAATTGTTAGGATCTTAATGAGACATTTGGGAAATGTTAAGAGACACAGGAAAATATCGGTTGGGTTAGATTATGGATAGACATAGATATTAGGAACAGTGTCATCAATGCATACAGCTTCTTAGACAAATATACAATTTCATATTATAATTTAATAGTGATTAAATTTAATTGAAAAACATTAAAAGAGCTGAAAATTAAACAAAAGGAGTATTAAAAATGAAGAGAATTTAGAAGCCATGGATCATAGGTAATATTATTAGGAGAATGGAAGAGAGGATAAAATGGAGGAATATGAACATGGAATAAGGCAAGATGTCCAGAACACTAAATAGTGAAATTTGTCCAGAAACCAATATAGTTGGGGATCAGGATAGTGTCGTGCCTAACATACTGGCTTGAATCCCTGAGGGCACTGGTTTGAATCCTAGAATGGCAAATATTTTTCTGTGATATCTTAATCCCTACTTGAGGTGCTTTGTGGAGAGCACTTTGAGTGAGTTCACAGTCTGTTGAATGGGACATTAAGCCGTGGACCCACTGGGGCCTTTTGTTAAGAGTAGGCTAATGCCGATGCTGGGTTTCTCTCCACCCTTTCTCCTTTTCATTCATCCCTAATTGGGCAAATGAACTCAGCTGTCAGTCGCCTCACCTAAAACTAATACTACCAATAAGACATAGCAAAAAAAGCAGTGCAAATATGTAGAGAAGATCTCAGAGACAGAGAAAAATTGGAAAGAAAGCATGGGCGTTGTCATAGTAAAATTATGTTAACATTGTAAAAACTACCAACCATATGAGATTAGAAAAAAATTATCAATGAAAGTGGAACAGGTTCAGGGAAGGTGAAAAGAGTATGTGGAAGCCCTCAAGATGGAGGTCCAATGTTCAATGTTCCTCTCATTTTTTGACTACCCTTCTTTCTCATTGAAATTATGATGCTCTTCTCAGATATTTCTGGTGGTCTTCTATTATCATAACTGTCTTTGATTAATGTAAATGGCCCTTACCTTAAATTAAATTTAATTTCATCTCAAAACTATTTGATGTCTTTCAGATCTGGGCATCTTTTTTTCCTCCTACTCTTTGACTATTCAGTCAAATTCACATCCTGAAATATATTGGCACAAAATGCTATCTTTATTGTACTTTCTGTCTGTGGCATAGGCAAAAAGGTGTGGCAAGGGTGGGTAGTCCGTTCAAAGTTCAACCCAATATATATAGGCAAGAACTGCTGACTTTTGATATTAATTTAAAGGTGTGATTTGATACCTTGATCTATCTAATCAGAGCATTGAGAATTAATATAATGTCTCTTTAATGTTGCTGTTAAATCCCTTGGTGTCTTGATTTCTTGCAGAGGATTTACATCCTGGTTCCTTGGATTCTTATATTTACCTTGTTTTCTTAAAAGTTTTCCTCTGAGCACAGTTATTAATGGTTGAATGATGCTAACTTACAAATTGACTTTCTACTGCTTCTGTAATTTTATTCTTCAGATATTTTTATCTTTCTTCATACTGGTGCTGAATCCTAAATTTTGTTTTACACATTTGCTATGCTTGTCCAAAGTTTTGCATATAGTTTTTTTTCTTAATATTTTCCTTTGATCCAATATTTTCAGATTAAAAATATATATTTTGATATCTTCTGCCTTTTGCATGAATAAATACATATGCTATTGTAGACTTTTGTATACGGAAACCATTCCATCATGATTGTAACCCAGTATTGGTGGGTGCAAATGTATTAATATGTTGTGAATAGGTCATTGCAATTGTGATTTCACAAATTTACAATTAAACAAAAACAAAATTACGAAGTTAAAATTCCATCATTTCAGTGACTTTCCATTATGTTGCTTCTGTATTTCATCTTTAATATAAACTTTGTTCTTTTAGTGTGTGACATTATTTTAAGATTATTTTTACATCTTCCTTAATATATTGCTTATATTTATTAAATTCTTTATTCCACCACATCAGTATGCTGCTTCTTTTAGATTCTCTTGAATTTCTAGGTTCATTTTTCCAAAGTGATACAAAAGTTTTCCAATAAATCATAAACCCAATTGTATTTTCATGTGTCACATTCATCTTCATTAATAACTGTAGTTTAAAGAACGAGATATATGGAACTACGTAGTTTTTGATGAAATAATCCATCTGTTGATAGTTCATGATGTTCATTCATCCATTTGAGAAATGGTAGTTACAGGTGAATGACTAAACACTAATTTGTGATTCACAACTCGAATTACCATCTTAGAAGTTTACTATATTTATAATCAATTATAGCCAATCAGTTTGTCATGCAGATATTTTCATATTTTATGAGGACACTCAATTGTAAAAAATAAAGTAAAAAATGGTTTTGCAGTAACTTTAATAACTTTTCTTTAATGTTTGGAATTATTGAAAAAATGTATTCTATAGTGCATATATTATCTTTAAATAATAGATCAGTACCAGTCCCACCTGGAAAACCCCTTCTTTCATCTATGGGTATTGGCCTCCATTGTTAGTTCCATAGCAACATATCTATGGGATGTTAAATTGGATTGGGGGTTTTTTGACAAGAATGCTGGAGAAAATTTATTTTTGCGTGAAGAAATAATTTATTCCTCTAAGGTAAGTGTGAAAACTTTCATATGTTTCAGGTTAGTGGAAGTAATTAAAAGGGGAGGTCACTCCCTGCCCTAGAGCACTCTTTTAATTTTGAAAATTCAATGCAACACCAGCAGGTTAGCAATGTGAATGATAAATTTGAAGAAACTGTGGGAGATACTGCAACATTAACTTTTAACGAAGTCATCCGCTAATATGCATTTCAATGCAGCAATTTCAGAGTGTAAAAATCATTTGCATTGGAATGTGCATGACATTTGAAGAATAAATATAGGTGCTGGATCAATGCTAGAAGTCCACTCCTTTGATTGTTTCTTTGTCTCTGGAGTTAGGAGTGTATCTATAGTTATATATTAATGCAGAAATATGTAAAAATTGCGATGACAAAGTACAAAACCAACCTCCAAATTCACCACATGATTGAGTTTATTCTCCATAGAGAGTAAATGTGGCATCCACCTTTCTGGGATAATTTTCATACCCAATTTTTCATGATAAATAGAAAATACTGTACTTTGTGATATGCCTGTTGTCTCCACTATTAAACAAACTTTGGTTCATCAGTCAATCAAAACCATAATTTGGAATTTGTCAATTATTTTGAAGAAAGTCATTTCCTTTGGACATCCCATACGATTTTCATCATTTGTGAATGTACAGCCAGTTTTAACCTCATTTACCCAATTATAAACAGTTGCAAATGAAGTGGGAGATGTGCCATTAACGCCATTCAATTTGGATATGACTCCTTTCAGTGTTAAGCTTTGTACATAGAAGTTTTTAATCATGTCATGCAACTAATTTTTTTCCATTCTCCTATATAAACGAAAGACTGTTGTTTCAATCGATTATAAAAATGAAACCATGTTATGGATATAGCTATGCCTTTAACAACCATCAAGTGAGAGATGAAGTTCACTAAAAGCAAAACTTTTCCAATGCGATGAGTACCATCTCTTGAATTTTCTAGGGAATTATTAAACAACCCTTTTTTTTAAACATTTCTGAAAAAAGAATATCATATAAGATGAACTGCACATTCTCATGCAGTTCATTTTTAAGTTGTTTGGTATAAAAATAGTTTTAATATATCAATTTTCTCCTCCTCCTCCAGCAGGTGGACAAATAGATGAAGATGACAAAAAGGAAAACAAATGGGGAAGTGTAAAGTATGGTATAGGAAGAGAGGAGATTGATGCTCACTAGGAGAAAGCATGAGTAGACAGGAAAAATGCATGCAAAGCATATTAGTTGGCAGAGGGATGTTGAAGACTGTATCTGAGGGAATAAAGAAGGGGCAGGAATAGGATAGGGATGTTGGACAGAATGAAGGGAGGAAGGAAGTATGCCAAAATGAAGAGGGTCTTATTGTAGAGTAAGATGCTGGGTTGGGTTTTTTTAGGAGACACGAGAGGACTATTTTGGTGTTGTGTCCATCCAAAATCTACGTTAACCAGTAGATTACCTATAATAATAATATCAATGTTCATAACAACAAAATCAATGGTAATATTTGTTGGCCAAAATTTTTAAAATGGTTTCTCATTCATCTGCTATAAATATATAGCTTTATAAAGAGAGGAACTCCATTCCTTGGATCAACTCATGTGAACATTGACACACTCACAGTAAGGCACACACATGCGGTTGTGATTATTTATGAGAAAATTAATTCCTCCCAAGCAGGCCATTAGGCCTGAATCACACTATGTTATACTAGTTCCAAAAAGGAGTATTTTTTGGGGATGCCATTCAAAAATAACATTGTCAAACCAGGAAAAGTCACTCGTGAGGAAAATAAACCCACGACATAATGCTTAGCATACACAAACTGATTTTCTCAAAGTGATTTGTAAGCATATGAAGGCACACTATTGACCAAACTTAAGGAATGCAATCATATAATCCTCATTGTGGAATGATGAGAATCCACTTGCATGCTAATACACCAATGACATGTGATTTTTTTAAGTGGGAAAATTATTTCTATGACACAGCACACCCTTGTGCTGATTTTAGAGCCTTCTTACAGGGTTTGACATTAGTAAAAAAATTATTTGTTTTTTTTTTCAGAGTTATTATTACTTTGCCATTGTAGAGGATCTAATAATGAGATTCAATTGGGCAATCATATATGGCTGTGTTCAGAGTGGATTGACAACAAATGATACAATAGTCAGCATCATCTCACCTTTAGAAGTAGGGAGGTTGGTAAATATTTGTATTAGAATATTTGAAAATTTTTAATTTCCAATTATTTCTAAAAAAAAAACTAAATTGCAGCACCTTGTGAACATTGATTGCTTTTATCTTCATTTTCTATGGCAATGTTCTTGTTGTATGCTTAGACAAAAATGAGGGAAAATTGTACTCTATTCTAAAATATGATTACAGGCGATTTATTTGGAATTTGTTTCGACTTGAAAATGAACATCTTAATAACTGTGGTCAGTTCCGTGCAGTGAGAGATATTTCAGTTGCCCCTATCACATCATCTGATAAAAAGCTAATGATAAAGATGATGGATGAAGAAGACGGTGTGGTGGAATGCCGGAAAAGAAAGAACTTTAAGAAGAAAGAAGACAAATCTACCAGTATAACTATTGAGAAAGGTAACCATATTCTAAGGAGCAACAGTTGGATATTTCTTATGATAACTAATAATATAACAAAACTTTATCAATTTCAGTTAAGACACAATAACATTTACATATAAATGTACAATGATATTATTCATAATCAATTATATATCTACCTAATACTACCTATACTGATTGTTATAACCAATAATTCACTGTAGAAATGAAAAAAATTGTCTTTTGTAGCTAAAAGATCTCTGTAATTGAAGTTAGACCTTTTGCATTATCATTAAATTCATTCCTTGATTTTTTGCATAATGTAAAATGGAAAGAAGTAAATACAAGGTAGATGGATACTTTTCCAAAGTAACTAGGAAACTATTGTTTTTAATCAATTTCTATAATTTTATGTCCAATGCATATATATTTATGGATACACAAATGTTATAGTAATTTCTAAGATAATCTATACATTGAAGTTTGATTTAGCTTTATTAATTAGATGTGAATAATATAATCATTGTTGATAACATTTTTATGGTATGGGACGGTGAATATACCAATAAATATTGAAAAATTGAAATCAATAAATTGTATCATAGATTTCTGGCCCACTTAAAATGTTAAATCCTATTCAGAACACAAAGGAAAACCAATTATTACAAAAAAGGAAAAGACTTCCAAAATATTTCCTTTATTTTAATAGCTCAGTTTCTCCAAATATTATTTTCTTATGAATTTATCAGTTTTGATTTATCTTAAATATTAAAAATTAATTACTGCAACTAATAATTTGTGGTTTTACATATTCCTAAAGAATAACTCTATTAAAAAATAGAATGATAATGCATCAACATTTTTCTGGCAGGTAAACAAATTCTACCCAAAAAACTAATGGAGAACAACAGGGAGGCCCAAAAGTCATGATATGCATTCATGAAAAACCTAATGTTCAGTATATAACAGTTATAAATGTAATCATAGTTTTGTTGAGGTTTTTAAAGGAGAGGATAATGAGTATGTATAAGCTATGGGATTGCTGAGAGATATTTTTTATCTTAACATGGGAAAATGTAATATTGAGAGTGTGACAGTTGGAGATTTTTATAACTCTTATTATAATGATTTTATCATAAAATATATAATTTTTATTGAATTTGGATGCTTATTCATTTTGCAGCATTATTGTTTAAAGCTCTTCTCCCAATAAGAGGAAATTTTAGAAGTGTTATGAGAGTATAGAATGAACTTTTTGGCTAAAGCCTACATTGTTAAGTTTCAAGACTAGAATTGTCAAGAACTTCTTTTTGTTGACTGCAGTATATAATGTGCATGGAAAATGTCAGATAATTTAAAGTAAAATGTAAAGAGTCGTATAAAATGTTAAGTTTTGTCATGTTTTAGTTCTAAAAGGATGCTCTAAAGTTTAATGTTCATTTCCCAAAATTGTGTGAATTCGTTGTGATTTTGATGACATGCACTGAATATTAAATTAAATGAACCAAGGAAAAATTAAAAAAAAATTTTTTTCGCCTCTGAATATTATTGAAATGGTTTATTGGAGAAATAATATCAATTTCTATTCATTATGAATCATTGCTACAATATGCAATCCATTGGTTATTTTTTATAATCAGGTCACTAAAATTGTGGAATATTGTTCATGAAAGTTTTAGAATGTCTAATAATTTAGCTGATCAGAAATGGGTAAATACTTGCCAGATGATTTCCCTCAATTAAAAAATGTAAGATTATTTTAATATTTTCACAACTAACCTTATGCATAATAAAATAATTTTGTTATTGATAACTTGATATTTAAATGTTTTAAGTTATTTTGTCCCCTAAAAATATTCAATGAACACTACGCTTGTTGCTTTTTGATTTGATCAATTTTATTATAACCAAAGTTAAAGATTAGCTTTCTAGTATTTTTCATTAGGAGCCATAGACTACCTAATTTTCAGTTAATTATAAGCCTTGTTAAGATGAAAAACCATAGTAATCAGCCAAAAGGTTGGTTTGATAGATGAAGACAGAGTTCACCTAGTTCTAAGCCCAATGGAATGTGGGATTCACACATTAAGGTAGTGGGGTCAGTTCCTTTCCCTGTGCTGTGGTATCAGGAAGATCTGGTACCCAAAAAATCACAGAGCTTGGGTGAAGTTGAAGGTACTCTGAGTATTCACATGGAATTGAACCCAGGACCTTAGGTCAGTAACCCATAGCTTCACCTACTGGACTACCATATCATTTCGTAAACTTGTAAGAATAATAGAATTAGCATTTTCTATTAGTGCGTTTACATACTAATTGGTGGTAAATATGTTGAACACATATATGCTAAACTGAGAAAACTTAGATAATTCATCATGGTTATAGTTTTGTCTGCATACCTGCCTATACAGTTAATAAAATGGTACCTGCATATTTAGCTAAGTAATTATATCAACAAACATATTGTTTTCTAAAAGAGCAAAGAATTATGGGAGTAATTCTGAATTTCAAACAAATCCCATAAAATTCGACAAAAACTTGTGACAATTTGGCAAACACAGCTCCTTCTATGGAATTCAAATCCAAAAAGTAGCAGATTTAAATCTACTTTTATAGACTAAAATTCAATTGTTCTTATTACAGCTCTCTACTACCTCAATGTAAAATTAGCAAAACTTAATTTCATCAAGGTTCTTTCATTAAAATTGGGAAATCGCTTATTTCAAGAGAAATATTGCACCAATGGTACTACATTATTCAGAAAACTCAGCTAGGAATCAGGTACTGTCATCATTGATGTGGTGACCTTGACACTTGGCATTGTAAACCAATATTTGAGAAAAATATTAACAATGGAGATAAGTGATGTGTGATCTATGTTGCCCAAAGAAATCTCTGGAACTTTTTGAATTCATTCAATCTCACGCCAAGATAGACTGAAGTCTCATATCACCACTGAAAACTATACACAGGGAAAGTATACATCCAGTCAAAAGGAGTAAAAAGTATACAAGTGGCCATTAGGTTGTGGTGGTTTTTCATACACATAACAGCCCTTACATCTTGCCAATGTGAGCACTATGATGAGACCAGTGAGAGATAGTAAAAAACAGACCAGCAGTTTGTGCTGGGTTTTTAATACTGACTCACCATCTGCATTTTTCTGCAACATTTTCTGTCAATATATTAGCAGTGAATAAATGGGCTTTTTCATTGGGATTATCGATTTTAATTATGATCCTACCCTAATACAGCCACCAAGGTTGCATATTCATTTATGGAAAAAATAAGAACTTACTTCAACATATTTTCCTAACATCTCCTAAGATTTTCTTATCAGTATTTCATTGATGATTATTTGAACTTGTGATTAACTTTTCAAACAATTATTCTGGAAATAAAATTTTCTTTGGTTCTCAAAGGATTATGCTGACAACTCATGGGATTTTCTATTGCGATACACATTTTAACAGTTTGCAGTAAGCAAAGTAGATGAGCCACAACAATCTGCACACTACAACAGCAGGATTCATACCAAGTGTAGGGACACCAAGATGGTGTCCCTCCAGCCCTACCCAACACCATGCTCGGCCAAAAACATCAGTTACTTCTCCGCAGCCGTCAGAAAATTCAATGCATCATTCTCCTAATTTTGTCTTCAACTCATCAAGCACAAAGCTTAAGAGGAAAAGAATAATTTGGAAAAGATTTCATGAGGGAAAATCATACTTGTACCGAGGTACATAATTCAAAACTACACAATAATGATTATCTTATCTAAATACAGGACAAAGAACTGAAAAACCGAACCTGTAAGAGCCGAAAAAGATGCTAAACAATACAATTGAAAGAGAGTCCATTTTCAGTAAGATCCTAGATGTATTTATTTTACAATTAAAAATCTAATAAAAGTTCCATCGCTGGCGACATTTTACTGCGAGAGACCATTCTCAAACCGTTTCCCTGAAGGTTTAGCTGTGTTCCTCTTTCTCTTCATTCATGTTATATTGAATTTTCAATCTTTCTTGCAGAGAGGTCCTTTAATTGAAAAAGTAAAGTCTGATGTCATTGTATTTCTTAATTTTTTGTTTCCTATACTACACTTAGGGGCCAAAATAATTTTCAATTTGCCTGATTAGTTTTATTGATTTCACTACCTTCTTTTCGCTCTTCTAATATTGTTTTTCTTCTTACATTTTCTTGGGTGAACCGCCCGGCTCGTGACAAATCCGTTAACCGAGCATTTAGAAGTATAGCACCAAAGAGCACCTTGAGACATCTCCAGGTGTAACGGTTGTTGTCCCAGTTTCACAATCATTTACCACTTCGGTCACGATCTTGTATATCTTTTTCATATAGGTTTTTCTGTGGAAATTCTTAAAATATCCATTCCACCGTCGAGTCGCCATCTGAGAAGGAAGTACGAGTTACCGCCGTGTTTGTAAGTTTTTCAAGCAATGATTGCAAATCAGTATCATTTTAAAAAATTATTGGGTCGAAAAATTTTTTTATTCATGTAAATTAAGGAACAAATGTATTATTACATAGTTTTTTTCCATTTTAGGACAGTTATCACTTACGTCACTGAATTTATTTCTGCACCTCGTAAAAACGAGGAGTTTGGAGTAGGATTAGAGTTTTTTAGATTAGAGATTAGTAGATCTCCAGGGAGTATCTCACTTAACACAGTCTGGAGACGACATCCCGGGTTCTCATGAAACGAAATCCATTTTGCGTGACGTCAGAGGCTCATCATTCCTAGGATTGTGCAATTGACGGAAAACGCTGTGACCACTGAAAGCTATTTTCAAGTGTGCCTAAAGAGCGGAGAAGGTGAACTTTCTGCCGTTAGTTTCAGGTTTTTATCTTTAGACGGAGACTATATTGTGTTTTATTTATTAATAACGCACATAAAAGAGTGACCAGACATTTCCAAATAGGTGAGTGACAGCTATCTGCAAATTTTAGAGTATCTTAATCATGAATGCTTAAAAACCTACGCAATTAAAACGTTTCAGGAAAAGTACAAATTCTCGGCGTGCAATGAAGTTTGGAGAGTATTTACGAGAAAATATCTCACCAGGTTGGAGTGAGCAGTATATAAACTATGAGGTAAAGAAGTTCGGAATTCAATCAAATTCTCGCGTAGATAATAATAGTAGCACATTTTTTTGAAGAACCGAACAGCCTTTTACGGGAAAGGCAGAGTTCTGTTTGAAGTTTTTGAAAATGTACGATTTTGATGTGCTTATGAAGGAAATCCTTTTATTTATTTTTATGAGGAAATTTGAAAAGATTTCGGTTTAAACTTATACTTTTCGTATTATTCAAATTGGTAATATACTTGACGACTAACACCTTGGTTGTGGGTTTTCATATTTATACCTATTGTCATAATCTTAGAGTAAATTAATGAATGTAGAGTGTAATGGTAACCTAGGTGATAAGAAGGATTTTATTATTTAAAAAAGAAAATCCTGCGAAGATGACACCCAATTCAGTATTTAGCTAGTGTCTATGAATGAAGATATGCTTTTTATATGATTGAGTGCCAGAACGTTTGATGGACGTTCTGTTAACCACATACCAAATGACAATTGAAAGAATAGAGATAGACAACAACACACTTAGCTGTATGTGTAACGCAGTCTTGGACTCCCAAGGGTCAATTTGGAGATTTGGTCGACACACCAGTAGGTACTCTTTTGCAGAAGTATAATCAAGGCAAAGGTTTTGAAACGAATACACTATTCATTGATTTGAGATTTATTCCGCAATAACAAAGTGTGTTTCCTTTTTTACAATCTGCGATACCTATTTCTATAATCATTACATGTTTTTGTGTGCATTTATAATGACAAGTATAAATTAAGAAGAAGACCGTGTTCCAAGACGACAATCTTATTATTAGGTAATCTATCGGTTAAGGTAGGTTTTTGGATGGACACAACTATCAAATAAACATTTTGTAACTCCAAACAAAACCCAATCCAGCAACCTAATCTACATCAGGTCCCTCTTCAGGTCTGTGTATTTCTTTCCTCCCTTCATCCCGTCCAAAATCCCTATCCTATTCCTGCCCTTTCCTCGCTTGCCCAACATTCTCCCCTCTATTACCTTCTTCAACATTCCACTACCGCTCAATACGCCTTTCATTCATTTTTCCTACCTCCATAGGATTTCTCCCAACAAACCCCTCTCCTCACCCACCATCTCCAGTACTTCCTCATTTGTTTTCCTTTCGGTCCATTTCACCTTCTCCATTCTTTTCCACACCCACATTTCAAAAGCCTCCGATCTACGTCTATCCTCCTGCTTCAGTGACCACGTTTCCGCGCCGTACATAGCTACGCTCCATATCAGAGTTTTTACGAGTCTTGTCTTAATATCCCTACTCAACGTCCTCGTCATCAACTCCCTCCTCCTTGAGAAAGCCTCCTTGCCTAGCGCAATTCTTCTCCTTACGTCCGTACTACTTTGACCGTATTGGTCCAAAACGCTTCCGAGATATGTAAACTGTTCTACCTGCTCTATTTTTCCCCTCCTATTTTAATGTTTAGCTTAGCCTTTTTCTTTCTGGAAAATCGCATAACCTTTGTTTTATTAATATTGATTCTCATCCCATATCTATCGCACTGAACCTCCAATTCACTCAGCAATGCTTGCAACCCCTAGGCTGACTGAGCAACTAATGCTTGGCCATCAGCAAACCTAACCGATTTTACAAATTCCCCTCCGACTTTTATTCCTACCTTCAGTTCTTCTAATGCCTCTTTAATCATTTCCTCCACATATACGTTGAACAGCACCGGTGACAATGGGCAACCCTGCCTTACACCTCCTCCTAACACTGCCCATCCGGACTCTTCGTTCCCCACTAGCACCTGAGCAGTCTGAGACATGTACAGGTTGCGGATCAGTCTCCTGTCCCTCAAATCTAGTCCTATTTTCTGCAATACACGCATTAATATTTCCCAATTCACTCTATCAAACGCTTTTTCTAAATCTACAAAACAGGCAAAAACGTCCTGATTGTATTCTATATTCCTCTCGACTAGTGATCTCATTACTGCAATGGCATCACGCGTACCTCTTCCTTTCCAAAACCCAAACTGATCATCCCCTTAGTAATCATTTGCCTTACTCTCTATCCTTTTGTTGATGATCCTGAGAATAACTTTAGCTGCGTGGGATATCAAACTTATTGTTCTGTAATCCTCACATGATGTAGCCTTTACCTTTTTTGGAATAGGAACTAACACTGATCTGACAAAATCTTCCGGCCAAATTCCTTCCTCATAGATACTACGAATCAGTCCATATAGAGTCTTCTTCCCACATTTTCCTAAACATTTCAACAGTTCTACAGGTATGTTGTCTACTCCCTTGGCCTTATTTGCTTTCATCTCTTTTGCTCTGCCCTTTCTATTTCATGTCCTTTCTATTTCATCGTCGAGTATGCCTGGACCTAAGCTATCTTCTTCTATGTCATGTTCCTTTTCTATGTCTAACATTGTCGGCCTAAGTTCTCTACCATACAGTGTTTCTATATATTCCTTCCATCTCTTTTGGATTTTTTCTGGTTCAACTATTATCTTACCCCACTTATCTTTAACTGTTAGCACAGATCTTGCCTTCTTACTTCCTGATAATAACTTAACCTTGCTGTATAGCGCACCAATTTCATCCTTCCTCTGTAAACTTTCCATATCCTCGCATTGCGTTTTCCACCATTCTTCTTTTGCTTTATTTGTGGTCCTTCTCAATTTATTGTTTAACTCTTTGTGCTTCATTTTGCCTAACTCTGTGCTCACATTCTTCCGTCTTCTTCTCTCATCCATCTTTGCAATCATCTCATCCGTTACCCATGGTTTCCTTATCCTTTTCCCGTTAACGGTTCCTATAGTGTCTTTTGCGGCTTCCGATATCCCTTGCTTGATACATTCCCATTTTTCTTCGGTAGTACTCAGCACGACAATCTTAAAGAATAAAATTAGTTCGATTTAAAAACCTTTAAGGTAATGTGTGTATGTATAGATTACTATGAATTGCCAAGGAAAAAAAGTGACCATCACAAGTGATATTTCTCATTCCATGTTGTCAAAGAATGCAGTAAACATCCAAATAAATCGCTTTCTTCGTAATACACACATCAAGAAAAATATACATAAAAACAATTGACTGAGTGCGGAAAACAAACAAAAATTACTGTATAACATGGAACGGTGGCATTTGGTAGAAATCTGGATCGACAAATTATCTCACGGTCTGTCTGAACGGGTGACATAATAGTTCACTATTTTTTGTCACGATGATTAATAAAGATTTCTGGTAATAGGAAAATCGACATAGCTCACGGGGTCACTTTGAAAGCGAAAGTTTCTACTTGACCGCCAAAATTAATCTTAGAACTGCCCCATGATAACACCATTTCATGCTTAATGGAGTCCCCAGATCAGCTATGGGGTCAAACAAACCCCTCCGTTGTTCCATAAAGATATCGGTCGAGCTTACGCTAAGTTTAATACTTTATCAATCGGCCTTGATGAGTTAAATGTTTGCACGTTTTTTAAAGCTTATCGAATTACTCGTACAATTAATAGATCAATTCCTATTAACGTCTTTAGTGGTTAGTTAACGTTTTGAAGTGTATCCTGTAAATTAAGCTTGGATACATCAACTTTAAGTCAGAAAATCTGTCTTAAAGTGTAAAATTATTGTTTTATAAAAACTATTCATCCCAAGAGTCGAACAGGAAAAATCAGCACGAAATTGTTATATTATTAAAAGGAATTTGGTTACATTTCGAAGTACCATCGGCACCCCGTTCTCAGTTAGCATTCAAATTTACGCCTTAGAAACCTTTGAAAAAAAATAAAGGACATGTCTTATTTTTACTATTTTCTGTTGATAAAACTAGCATTGTTTTCAATATAACACATGAAAAACTGTCTATTAAAAATGGGACCACTGACATGTATGAAAATGAACATGTATGCGTAACTGCAGATGCAAGTTAAATAAAGTTTATTAAAAGGAATATAAATTTTAATATCGACGACTTTTTTAATAAAAAAGTGACTCAATTTTATACAGGCCTATGCTGCTCTGCTAACTTGACCAGAACCTCTTTTTTTCGAACACTGTAGGAATTGAAGAAACTACTTTACAAGGGAGGAGAAAACAGGTCATCTGTCGACGTAAATGAGACCAGCCATGACAATGTTCATTTTATCAATAATTTCTTCGATCACTGTGAGGACGAATTGGCTAAAGTAGAGCTTTTTTATTCAGGTAAGTTTAAATATTATTGTATTAATACCATTCCAATCAAATGCAATAACTACGCCATGGAAAGTATGCAACAAAATCAAACAACCAGTCAACTGAAAATGAAAAAAAATAATTAATCTAAATTTAGAATAAGTAAGCATTGTATTTCGGTAAGAAGTCCTGAGTGTGTCTCTTATTAATGTTCTACAATTGCACTTCAGTCTTAAAAAATAGAGTTTGAGTATTGTGTATTTTTATAACATTTATTGTGGCAAAATGAGAAGAAAAAATACTAAAGCCTATTCGAAATGATAGTCATAGTGCTCCCGATAGTTTATAAAGCACATTTCGAAAAAGAACTTCTTTAGCTTTCCAAGGTAAAAAGTGCCTCGCGAGTTTCTGGGATTCCGTCCATCGATGCAATGTTGTTACGACATTAACAGCCACCACACTACGAGTCAAAATGTGACGACGAGGCGCGAAAATTGACAGGCCGAATCAATCAATCGAAAGCAATAGCTAAAAATTATTAAATCAAACCTAAGGCGATCAATGACCGCACAGGTCAGTGAATGGGTTGTTCTCTCTAGTCACCAGAGCCAGGAAATTTCTTCTGAAGGCTATAGAAAAAGTGTGCCCCACCTCTTTTATTTCCATCTACATTTTGCTCATCGGTTCAGGAAGGAAAGCCATACGGAATTTTAAATGTGCTGGAGCGACCTGAGGCGCATTATTAAGAGCAAGGTTAATGCTCAAACGTGGGAAACCTTCCTTCCAGCGTAAAATTAGCCATCTGATTTTTTTTCATCAACAGTTTGCTAACATCAACATCAGGTTTATCTCAACGTCATCTATTTCTTATTGAACGATATATGAAAAATGAGGACCATTTAAGGTTTTATTACAGAACGAATAAAGCAAATTACACTGTGATGATCCCACGACCCGAACAAACATTTAATTGCTCTTTTTTAATTAAATACCATGGGATACTTGGCATTGAACAATCTTAATAAGCTGAGCTAATGCATTCATCAGAGATATTTTATTACGACATACATTAAAATTGCCATTATACCATTGACAATAGAACACCATTTCACGCTCGAACGGAATTTTTGTTTATTTTTCCAGGCGTGAAAAGAAGCATTACTCGTAGTTTTTGACGCATATTTTTTATGAAGCCTAGTTTCTTTCATATTTTTTCAAAATTTTATAATTTTAATCTTCGAAGGTAGGTTTCCACCCTGCGTTTCCACTGATTAATTTTACTTCGTTTGATATTCGCATCACACAAGCAGACGTTCCTGTTGCAAATTAACATTATCGTTAAAAATTACAAATCTTTTATTAAACGATTGAAAAAGATGACATTTTTTTCAACTGTTCGAAGGAAACGTGGGAACTTAGATATTCTTGGATATATTTGTTCTTGATTTACCTAATAAAAGACATAATTGCAGGAATTTATCCACTGCGGTAACGCGGTGGCCTAGTTGGTAGAGAGCACTCGGCCGTTGACTGGAGAGTCCCAGTTTCACATCCCGGTTGTGAATCTGGACGCCATCGGCCCACCCAAGGCTATGTTGGTGTTTCTGAGTGCTAGATTAATCAGAGAAAAAAGTGAGCGACATTCTACTCCCTGTGTGCTTTTCTGGCTACCAGTTTTTTATGGAAAACCTTTGCCAGTAAAAGTGGAGGGACTGGCCTCTCCCTAACCTGAGCGTATGAATTCATGCGCCCGGGGACTGTCAACAAGGTGAGCTCTACCCTCTCACCTCCCACCTGTTGAACCAGTTTTCGGGTGGATTATCATCATTTGCTGCCTGACAGGTACAGCCATTTGAAAAAGTGAGTGCTCTGCCTCCCTTACGTCGTCTGATGGGGGATTGAGGAGGGTTGGTTGTGGGATGGGTGGTTGCTATAGGCAAATTCGTTGAATTTACCTATAGGATCTCCCACCCGCTGAATTTGAGCATGTCAATAAGCGGAGGAAAATAAATACACGTAAATAAGAAAGATTAAGTTAATACTGACCAGAGGAGGAAATGGAGGGAAGATATAGTTGAATGAGTAGCAACGAGAGGAGCAAATGTTTTCGTGTAGATTAAATGGTTATGCGGATCAAAAGATTCCAAATTTTTTGGAATAACCTGCTTTATCATCGTCATTCGATAGTATGCACTTGTAATACAAATATATATAAATTTAAAAAATCTAAATCACATTTTAATGACATCTTGATCTTAATTACATTACACTGGCGTAGCTTAGTTTCCGTACGCACTTCTTCCTGATTTTTCCTTCTCCTCAATCCTTTGCGTGAGCTATAATGAACTTAATTCTAAAAATTTAGATTACCCATTAAAATGCGCGGCGGGAGACACCAAACCGACTTCTGCAAATGGCTGTACCTATAAGAGCGAAACATTGTGGGTGAATTTTGTCAGAGCCAATTTTAATTCTGTATTCAAGACTGGTGTCGACAGTACCAGGAATTATATTCTTGGCTAAATAAGGTGTTTGACTCTTTTTTTGTATATTGAACTTTTTGTTGAAAGATTAATCTAACATTAGAGGTTTTAAGCCAACAATAAATAGTGATATTGTTTAAACTACCTAACATTTTGTAATTGGAATTTATATTTTGACCAGAAAAACTTGCGGAAGCCAACCGAAGATATGCAGAACTTGGAGTTGGTTTAAAAAAATTATCTGGAAGAATAATCCGTACAAACAGAACTATCACACTGGAATTAGAAGAGCAGCTTCCAGATCGAATGGAAATCCATGACTCTGAGATTGCCGCATCGCCAAGGGAAATTAAAGAATTGAGTCTAAAATATTATGATTTTTACTCTTTTCTTGTCAAGTTTCAAAATTACCAAAGTCTAAACATTTTAGGCTTTCAAAGGATCCTTCGAAAACTTAATAAGGCAAGATCACAAAACCATATCTTGAAATAAATTTTATTAATTACTTAGCGAAATTTAATAATCTACCTGAACTATTTCTTCTTCTCAAAATAGTGTAAGGAAATTTTTGACTAACTTAAGCCAAGCGATTCTGGGGAAACAGTGAGGAAAATACCTTATCTTCTATAAGAATTTTCGCTGGTGCATATTTTCTCAATATTTTTCGTTCAAAGTTGGCCAATTATGTGCAAAAATGTGACAATTCCGTACAAAAAAGGAGATATTTTGTTCACGAACGTCTTTATAGTTTCAGAAATGAAGTACAGTGGGTACGAATGTGCGTATATGCTCTGTATTCTTCGCCAGTAAACCTGTCCTTCCCTCTTCCATTTTATAAGAGTTTCATATTAAATTTTGAGGAGTATCGCCAAAGGACATAATGTAGTAATTAATTCCAATAAATTATTAGGGCTGCATCAATATTATTTTCGAGCGTACTTCGGAGTAATGACACCACATTTACAATGGAAGATACGTTGATATACGTGAGTTTTTGGGCCCACGTATGTTACACGCAGTAGATCATGAACTTGTGAGTCGAAATAATCAACGTTCATCTCCGAGCTGACGTGTCCATAGATATATTTATATCCGTTGTTAAAAGACAGATGCTCTGAGTTTTGTAGCACTAGTATGATGGATCATTAGATCAATGTGTGGAATACACATACACTTGAATACTACATATTTCAAACATTGGATTTGCCGCGATGGTTTTCTTCTGGGCTTCGCTCACAAGGTCTCCATTTATTATTCCGTAACTTCTCTCTGAAGTTTCATCCAAAGCCAATAAGCCACGAGGAGCGATTCTCAGGGTCCGAATGTAAGCTTTCGAGCAGGGATCAGGGTAGTTAAGAGCTTCATTCTAAATGATCCTGCAAATATCTGTCCCAGATTGAGAAAGAAGGAGTAAAACAATCTTGTTTCAATGCCAGGGTTCATTTGGTTTGGATGGCAGCATTCCATAAGATTCCCTAGTAAGAACTCGGCTAAGCTGCTGTAGTTTTGTGGTTCGGTGTTGGGTCACTGACACGCTGGATATTACAGGCGAAATCATGGATATTTGAACGAAATTTGTGTACTAAATTAAGAGATTGTGATTTAATGAATAATAACCAAGAAGAAACAATGGAAACGAATAAGACACACCTAAATACGGGCAAGATAATAGTATCTAGATTCAAGAATTCTAAAACAAGTACTTTTATATGTCCTGTCTGCGAATACGTGAACCAACAGAAGAACCAAGAATCGACTGATCCAGATGAGATGCATCAAGAACTGTTGAAATGTGAAGGATAGCTGCTGAAATTAGGGCTACTATATCTTATTCTTATTTGCTTGAAATACTATCAAATCCCAGAAGCTTGGAACCCATCGCTGTTAGCCTCTATTTTCAAAGAAGGAAAGCGTAATGACAAAGATGATTATAGATGTTATTATGACTAAAACAGCTTATGGGATATGCATATACGAGGCATATTTAAAAATCATCAATGTATCCTTACAGATCATTTCTGAGAACCTTAGTAATAAAATAAATAGAGAACCTTAGTAATAAAAGAATAAAATGGAGTTAGAAAAGAAAAAAGAAGGTTCTGTGGCGATAAAACAAGTAATTGAAAAACACCGTGAGTTCAGCAAAGCAATGCCGTTGTTGAATTCGACACAGCCTTTGACCTAGTGGACAAACTATCGAGGCAGATATTTCAAAGTAGCAGATACTTCAGTAGTTTATAAAACAATTAAAAGTCGCTATCACAATATGGAGTCAGTAGTAAAAATAATTTTAGAGGATCGGAAAAACAATTCCAAAGCAAAGATTGACAAAGAACATCCATGTCTGTCTCGACAAAGGCGTTCTCTGCCACTCACACCTTTCAAGGCATACATTGACGAAATCGTGAGAAAATGGAAACAAATAGTTGATAAGCCTTTAAACATTTTAAAAATTGACATATATTTATTTGGAAGGTAGTAATCATCGAAGACAATCTGGTTCATGACATCTAAGATTACCTTCATTGATTGGCACTTCGATAAACTAGAGTTAATACAATACGATAATATTTTTAGTAAAAAACAAGGATATTGGTTTTCCATGGAGCTGAATAATCAGTAAAAAACTGTCATTTACAAGATAATGATAGAACAAATTAACTATTTCACTTTTTTGGGGAATTGAATTATACGAGTTCATCTCTTCGTACACAACGAGGAGATGAACAACTAGGACAAAAAGTGCGAACATATCAGATGATATGTGGAACGAATAATAAAACCATGGTGAATAGAACAAGGAGGAAACCTGAGCTAAAATGTTATTAACTAATTACAGCTCCTGTTATGTTCTATGGTAACTGGATATGGACAGTCACAAAGGAGGAATACAAGCATCGGAGACGAAAGTTCTGAAAAGAGTAAAAGAGTGCAGAAGACTAGAAGAATACATGAATGAAGTCGTAAGAGAAGACATTAGCCTAACTTTATTTCTCATAGGAATAGCTAGAGAAAATGAGGGAGAATAAAGAAAAGGATAGATGGGCGGAGAAATTAGGGAGACCTCGTATAAAAAGAAAGATAAAGAAAATGCGCACCAAAAAATATTGCAGAGTAATTCATTTAATTCCTTTCCCAGAATCGAACGGTGTAGTCATCAAGCGCAGTCAGCTGATTGAAATTGTTTTCACTAATATATACTCCTGAAAAGTTTCATATCTTATCGTAAATTACCTTAAATAAATTTAAGACTAAAGTTTCTTCTTTGGCACATTATTTTCCGAGGGAAATTCCTTTTGTAGTGTATTTTCATAATTGAATGGAGTTCAATGTAGTGACCTAATTTTTGATCGTGTCTTTTAAAGCTTTTTCAAATAGATTCCGGAACTCAGTGGTACAAAGAAAAAATTGTGTATTCAACATTTTACACTAGTGAAGACATACAGAAGTTGATCAGTGAAACGGAGGAGACAATCTCAAATACATTTGGGCATGGTGATTATGAAAAAACTGTAAAGAAACTGCACGCTCACCCTTCCAAAGACGAATATTTGCAAGGATGTGTTTTCAGAGTTGGACTGTATACCGGTTGCCTGGTCATCTTACTGGTTGCTGCAGTCTTTTCAGGTAAATTTGATTCTACCAAAAGCCAATTCCCAGCTAAGAGTCAACGAACTTTAATGAGTAATTGGTGGAACCCAATGGGTTGGATGAATGTTGCCATTCAAAAATATTTAATTCATTTTATTTGCCCATTTTAATGCGTAGTCTTCAATGGTAAATTGTTAGGTAACAGGGTTCAAGTTTGCTCAAATCTCATTTCTGCAACTCAAGCCCATAGAACTTTGATCATTTAAGATAACTTGAAAGTTCGGCAGTCACTCCTCGCTGATTTAAACTTCCATTTGCAGATGAATGCGGTAGGCGGGAATTTAATTTTTGATATACATGCCTTTAAAAATGGATACTTGAAAGAGTTGTCTTAATCCATTTTGATAAAAAATGTTTTTCAACAGTGAATTACTCGTCACCTAGGTAACTGAAAGTGAAGAGTCATATTCGATTTCCCCGTTCAGTATGTAATTATATTCTAACGTACTAGTAGAAATTTCACTGGATGACTTTCAGAACATGTGATACATTGTAAAATAAATAAATTGGAAACATTGTATTACAGTTTTTTGGAAATATAAGTGTGTGCCCTAATAATACAAATAAAAGATAACTGTAATTTTGTTACCAGTGCATTGAAAGGAAAATTGAACGAAATAGCCTCTAAGATAATATTTTAATCCAATTTTAGCTAAATACACGAATTTATTCGAGCTTGATACAGAATTAGGGCTCTAACCCAAGAAAATATTTTTTCTGAATTATTAAAATTTTACCTTTGCACAATATTTGTCCAATTTTCCGAGAATCGCAGAATTTCCTGGTTTAATGTTAATTTTATAATTTATTACTAAACATTCAAGGAAGTTTTATAATTTATTTATTAAAAATAAGATGATAATTTCTAGGCTAAAATTTAAATTGGCGTTCTGAAGGGAATGAAATTTAACATTTTAACTTCAATTAAGGAAACAAATAGTTTTAAATCTAAGACGAGTTCTTCTGTCTTAAGCTGTTTTTAATATTTTTTTTAAATCCTTAAGTATGCTCTGGTCATCTCTGAGACTAAAGCACTTCTCAACTAAATTAATATCGTTGTTGACAGTTGTAACAGAAAGTGACTTTTTAAGTGAACGCATATATTGTAATGCTCGTGTCAAATGTCACCCAACTATTTTCGGAAATATTCGACTTATTTTTTATGCGTACCCGCAACAATCTGGGAATATTTCCAAAGCATAAAATTTGTCCATTCAAAAATTAAAATCATATCAACACTATAATATAATGTACTACTGTTCATAAAAATATGGGTGAAAATTTCAGTCATTTATTATGATGGAGAAGAAGACTGGCATGTAGTTCTACGGATCTATCGTGGACCACTTGTGATAGTGGAAATGACCTTCTTTACCGGATTTAACTTTGGAACATGGCAGAAATACGGGTTGAACCACATAAGGATCTTTAATATGGATCCCAAGGATCACTTAACAAAGTACGATATTCTGGAAATCGCCTGCCTCATGGGGATTCTTTGGACGTTGAGCGTTCTGGGGTTCCTTCACTCATCTTACCTCCACATTCCACCTTATGTGTTCCCTCTGGCCATGTTCTTATTTGCTCTGGCTATATTAATAAATCCGCTTCACGTTTGCTGGTACAAAGCTCGCATCGGATTTCTGAAAATTGTGGTAAGAAATGATTTCAATGTGCGACCATTTTATGTAAATAATGTCAATTTTTATTTATAGCTACTTTAATACTTGGTTGGAATATTTGCCATAGGGAAGGACCTTAGTTTCACCATATTTCCGAGTTTATTTTACGGATTATTGGCTTGCTGACCAAATGATAAGTTTGTGGCTTGCGTTTATGGACTGGCACTTCTTTTTCTGTTTCTACATATACATCGAAAACTGGGAAGCAGCTGGAGGTAACAGCAATATTTATAGAGTCGATTACTTTTTAAATACCTGCCATTACACATGTTTGGTGCGATAACAATGATATATTTATTCTAGATACCAGTCAGTGCTTGGAACAATCCCTTACCTCAAGATCTGTTGCAGCATCCATTCCAGCTGCCATAAGATTTATTCAATGCCTCAGGCTCTATAGGGATACTAAATTAAAATTCCCACACATTGCAAACGCTGGAAAGTACAGTACAGTTTTGCTTGTTTTCACCTTTCTAGCTCTTTTTAGGATCAAAGAAGGTATTTATATCTTTAAAAAAAATGCATTATTTCCGATCAAATTTTCAATGGCACTGAAAACCGTTAGAAAATAACTTGAATATTAAAATAATTTTACAATTACTTAAAGAAATAAGAATTAAATAGCTACATTGATTTGAATGTATTTAGTGGTTTTGTTGCCTCGTGAGTTTCAACATGAAATACGGCAAACTAAAGATAATATTTACTAAATAATATTTAAAATTTAAACTACGAAATCATGATTTATTTTAAAGGTGACTATTCATCCAACCTCTATAACCCATACTTTGGTTTGTGGGTTCTTGCCTCAATTACAAATGCAATTTGGGCGTACCTTTGGGACGTGATTATTGATTGGGGACTCTTTGATACATTTAGGGGCAAAAATAAATTTTTGAAAGAAGAAATGATGATTCCAAATAAGGTGAGTTTCACATCATTTTGACTTCCAGCATGTAGTTTCACTGTATCACTGTAAATTCATCTCTGGTCAGTATATATATATATATATATATATATATATATATACATATATATAAAACCATGAAGGCAGTAATCAACCCGAAGGTCGGTTTAGTAGGTGATGGTAGAGCTCACCCATGTACCAAGCCCGACGGCCTGTGAATATTCACACATCAGGGTAGGGGGGCCAGTTCCTTTCCCTGTGCCGGTTATGGTTTCCCAGGAAGATCTGGTACCCGAAAACTAGCTTGATTGGAGCTGCAGGTGCCCAAAATGCCTTGCCCGGGAATCGAACCCGGGACCCTCCGGCCAGTAGTCCAACGCTCTACCCGCTAGACCACCGCGACCCGCATATATATATATATATACACACACACACACACACGAGGGTCATCCGGAAAGTAGTACCCGTTCGTGAAATAAAGACACAAAAGTAAATATTAACAAACATAAAAAATTTTATTTGAAAGAGGATACTTTAAACTACTTCTCAACATAATCTCCAAGCAAATTAAGGCATTTGTCATAACGTGTGACAAGTTTCTGTATTCCTGCTGCATAGTCCTTCGCCGCCAGCTCATTGAGATACAGGGTCACTCCTTCTTTAAGTTCTTCATCGCTGTCAAATCTTTTTCCTGCCAAAAAGTCTTTAAGCTTTGTAAAGAGATGAAAATCTGAAGGGGCCAAGTCCGGGCTATACGGTGGATGGTCGAAAGTTTCCCATTTGAATTGCTGCAAAAGTTTTTGTGTTATCCCAGCTGCATGAGGCCTGGCATTGTCATGAACGAGAATGACACCAGTAGACAATAGACCTCGCCGCCGATTTTGTATTGCCCGCCGTAATTTCTTTAATGTTTCACAATACGCATTGGCATTAATAGTGTCTCCACGGGCCATAAAATCAATAAGCAATACACCTCGTCGATCCCAGAAAATGGTTGCCATGAGTTTCCTGGTGGACAGAACTGTCTTGAATTTTTTTGGTTTGTTTGGTGAATGAGCATGATGCCACTCCATTGACTGTCGTTTACTCTCAGGTGATGCATAACAAACCCATGTTTCGTCACCAGGAATTATGCGAGTCAAGAAAGAGTCTCCTTCATCAGAATAACGTCCCAAAAACGTCAGTGCTGCAGCCATACGCTTGGTTTTGTGCTCATCTGTAAGCATGCGAGGGACCCATCTTGCACAAATTTTTGCATAATGCAGATGGTGTTTAACAATTTCATGAACAATTGTTCGAGAAACATTGGGAAAATGCTCACAGATGTCATCAATTGTGACGCGCCGATCGTTCCTCACGAATTCGTCAACTGAGCTCACCAGTTGGTCTGTAATGACAGACGGTCTCCCCGAACGCTCATCGTCGTGTGTGTTCCCCCTCCCCATGTTGAAGTTGCGACACCACCGCCGAACAGACGACTCGTCCATTACATTGTCTCCATACACCTCCTTTAATTGGCGATGAATATCACATGGGCGAACGTTTCTTGCATTGAGGAATTTAATCACTGCCCTCACTTCACAACTGGCGGCGTTCTCAATTTTTTTAAACATTGTAAACAATCACAGAAACAACACAGGCAATGCTAGCGTCACGCAACTTGGCTCAGAGAAGGCAGACAAGCCACTGAAGCTATCTGACCTCGTCCAGCGGCTACTCGCGTCGTCAGCACTTCATGCGGCACGAACGGGTACTACTTTCCGGATGACCCTCGTATGTGTGTGTGTGTGTGTAGATATATACATATATATATACACACAAAAACATTCATAACCGTAATTATCTAAACACAAGTATCGGTTTTAAATCGATAGGACGTCAACAGGAATCTACTTGTCCAATTGTGCATCAAGTATCCATAATTCGTAATACCACTTAATGCGTCCTATTGTGACTATCTGTGGATTGAAATTATCGTGAAATGAGTGCAAGAGAAATTATTTTAAATGATGGAATTATTTTAGTAAATAGAAGCAGATCATATGTTAGAAAAACATGTTTACCTTAATTTCAAAAGTTCTTAGTACCAATTTCAAAGTTCCTATTAACTGATAGATTAAAAATTACTTTTTAATATTAATGACTATACAAAAATGAAATTTCATATTGTGCAGTCACATCGCAAGTATTGAGCTTCAATATCGACATAACTCGTCAGGTGTCAGTATATGGACATTTCTAATACCTATGATAATGAAATATGCAGATGCAAAATTTTGCCATATATTTTCAAAAAACTTGGTTTTAACAAATTTTATGAGACTTAACGTATACAGCCTGAACATATACAGAGTACTTTTAATCAAAAAACGTCAATTCCAGTATTAAATCTAATTTAATTAATAGCATTTGATTAAATGCTACGTGCAAGTTTTTGAAAATTTTCATTAGGATTTAACTGATTTATTTAGTACTCATGAATGCTAACTCTAGCTACCAAGGATTAGTGCCATATTAGCACATAACTGACATACAAAACATGAGAGACATTTCAGATTGAAAAACTCCACAATCCAACACACACATACATTTGCCAGAATCGTGCAGGCCATCATTTGTTTAATCAGGTTATCCCTGCACTTAGGCAACCAGTGGATCAAGTGCGCCTGGTGTGTACGCCACCCACTTCACACAAAAAATTAATAAAAATTCGTGTATCCTTGGACCAACATTATTATCATCATTATAAATAAAAAACTAAGGGAGCAGTCCTTAAATTGAGCGTCATGTTCAAATGGGAACAAAGTGAATGGAAATTTGGAAAGCCAGAAACGTAGATATTCTGCGCTTAAAATAGTCGATTCCAATTTATATGGAACTACGTATACTGGTTTGTGGGTACTGATTCAGGATCTTAGTCGGGTATTTCTTCCTCATTAAATATATTATTTTGATTTCAGTATTATAATTACACTAGTCCTGTTTATAAAATTCATTTGATTACTTCCACTTTATAATCCTACATTACTCACAGATTAGTGAGTTATTCCAATAACTAAAATGATCCCTTGAAGACACCATATCATCCAAAAAGGCGCAAATATTAACTGTTTGTGATCCAACAACTAAAGGAGTCACTAAGAAAACTAAGTCTGCCATTTTAACATAGTACTAATATGACGTCATATATTAAACCAACTACGAAATGCCGCTAATTCTAATTTACCAACTTTATTGGTCAGAGAGACCCGAATTAAACATATTATAATATTTAAAACGCATTAATGCTTAATAAACTTTCCAAAAGTATATATAATAATGCTATATATAGCAATCAGTGATCAAATGCAATTTCAGATAATGTTTAAACTATATTGCTTAATAATATATAATAAAATAAGTACTTCCATCTTTTACAAAGGGCTAAATTACAAGAGAAACGAACCCTTATTAAGGCCGAGTTATCACTAACCAACATAGAGGAAAGCAAATTATTCTTTCTTAACAGAACGGGCAAATCAAGGTCGTGTGCTAAACATTTGACTATTTTGACAGATTATGTTTCTTTACAGAGTTACTATTATTTTTCAATTGTCGAAGACTTTGTATTGAGATATAACTGGTTATTACTGTATCTGATGACGCAAACAGGATATGCAAGCTTGGATTTAATGTTCACCATTCTTTCGCCTCTCGAGGTATTCAGGTACGTGAAGTTTACATTTTAAATATGTGTTATTTCAGCGTCGAAGTTAATGATAAGCAATTATTTTTACCCAATTCAGGCGATTCATCTGGAATGTATTCCGCCTAGAGAATGAGCACATTAAAAATTATGAAAATTATCAGTCTGTACGACGAATTTTATTGACTCTTCATGAAGATCCTGGCATAAAAGTTCAGGTAGAAAGTGACAATAACAAAAATGGGAAATGTAGAAAGAGAACAATAGTTGTGGAAAAGGAAAGTAACGTATCTCCACCCACGAATAATGCACTACCATCTTCGTCGAAAAAAGGTTTGTTGATTTCGTATGTCTTTCTTTTGAGAAGAAATATGTATTATTGAATCAATTATTACATATTTAAAAGATTTATGCTTCACATGCTAAATAAAAAAATAAATTCTACGTATTTGAATGGAATTATATTTATGATACACAAATAGCTCGTGAAAGAGGGAATTATACTTTTGAAGCCCAAATCAAAAAATAGCTAGAAAAAGTTTAAAATAATGAAACTAAAAGCTTTTTTGAACTTTATACACAAAACATTTATCCATATTTTTATTTTTAATTTAAGTATGAAAACATATTCACAAGTATGAAATGTTAATTACGTTTTCGCATTATACGTGATATTTATTTCCCGGATGACACGATAATGAGAGAAAGAGCTGATACTGGGCATTGCATCCGTTATCGATCGTTACATATTGGTGTCTTTGGGCAATTGAAACTGCCATGTTCTTTATTTCCGAGAATTTGTATTAAAAGGTTATTTAAAACGTCATGTTTTATGATGATATAGAAATTACGACGGATTGTTTACACCAACTATTTAATACTCTTATAACAGTGGGCTTGGTGACGCTATACGTTTGCAACAAAGGCTTCATATTCTAGGCATAATATAGAGTATTAATAGTCTAAAAGAGGTTTATGAGCGAATCCCATTAAACTGCTATTCTCTCTAATAAATTAAATTACTAACCGTAATTGAAAATAATTGTTTCACGATCGGTAGGGATGCTATATGATTTGGTAACTCAAACTTGAGCCCAACACCTATTTATCAACAAAATGACCTAAGTCCAGTGCTATTTCGCAACCTAATGATTAAATGCTTTTTCAGAAACAAAACAAATACTACCCATGAAACTGATAAAAGGAAGCTATAATATCGAAGAGAGCAAACAACCAAAACACGAAGGTGTTTCCACGGGAGTTTTTGTGATTAAATCATGGCAGGACTATCATTGAACTATGTCCCTGATTTAATGTCTTGAATTACACATGTTTTCATCGAATTTCTTAACGAAATAAAATATTTGAAATAATATTTGTAGCAATTAATTGGTATCTTAGTTAACTGTCAGTGAGATGAAAACCTATACCCTTTAGTGCATAAAGTAGGAACATTTAAAACTTATAAACAAATAAGAAGAGTAATGGTGAAGATTTTCGTAGAATTAAATTACTTTTGTAAGTACGTGATTATTCATCGAATGAAGGTTTCAAAAGATAGCCTTTATGCAAGCGTTGGTCAATATTGACCGTTTTCAATGAAACATAACAGACAACCTTTATTTTGGTTACTACGGGAGATCCAAAAGTCCGACGATATTTGTGGAAAGTTTATGTGGCATCCCCGGGTTGAACTGCAAAGAAGAAAAACCTCAAAACTGATTTTTTTTCCGCTGCGAGATTTTTTCACTCTTGAGTTTTCACGAAAGCACTCTCCTTTTCCATTAGTGCCACCACCACCTCGCTCTTCCCTCCTTCCCTCTGTTCCCTTCCCCAAAACCCTCGCTCCCTCCTGCGAACATCACACTTCCCTTCCCCATTTCCACCTTTCTCCTCCTCGTCTTTGCTTTCAGGCACGGGGGAGCCCTTGGCCCACTTGCCGTCTTCGTCTCCACGACGTGGGAATTCAAAAGACAGGGCCAGGAAGAAAGAAAGGATGAGACCCGTGGGGGGAGTTGAGTGAGACGGCAAATGGCTAGCGGCGTGGGAAGAAGATGGTCGGGGAAAGAGACGTGTGGGTAGGTGGAGGGGGGCTGGAAGGGGTGGAGAAGGGGAGAAGCTGGGTGGGGAGTTGAGTTTAGGGGAGTTACCGAGGAGAACATAAGGGGTAGCCGAGAAGAAAGATGGATAGACAATGTGGGCGTCAATATTTCGTCATTCTAAACACTACCAGGGGTGGAAAGGTGGAGGGGAGGGATGAAAGGAAGAGAGTGGACGGAGAGAAAATAGTTTCCACGCGGGATCGTTCAGAGGTGACCCTTACATGTGCAATTCGGAGGACCAACGCTTTTTTGGCGCATTGTAACTCGAGAAGACTCGTTTCTTGAAACCTATGGGGCTGGTTTGTTAAAAAAATATTCATTTACCTATCCTATAACATCAGGAAAATTATATTTTGCATACAGCATCTCCTCTTGACTCCATTGGAAACCATGATGCTATGCATGGTCACAGATATCAGCGTTTAATTTGTTGGAAATAATAATAACTCTACGGTTGTCAAAGCACTGTGATACAGTGCACAATTAGTACGAAAAATACGCATAATATGCACATATATACTATATGTACAAAATATATTTCATAAAATTAATTAACTTAGTTTTATTTACATATATATTATATGTACAAAATATATTTCATGAATATAAAATTAATTAATTTAGTTTTTAGTGTTTTGTATCCGTATGTGTTAAAATTAACTGCTTCTTGTTCTTTCACCGGGTATGGCCCTCTTTGTTAGCAGAAATTGATTGACATTTTATTCCACTGAATAAATACTCTGGGCAAAATCACTACAGTTATGTCCAAAATTTAGCTGATTAATAAAAATAAAATGCAATGGTTGTATTTAGAGCTTTCACAGTACGAGATACAAAAATTCCCTACCTTTTGGTTTTATAAGAATAATTATCTGTTAGTTACAACTGCCAGATGGTATTATGCAAACTTCAACTTCTGAATGAATTTCCAATACTTTATTACACGTTTCAAGGAAAATAATAAAGCATACGTTTATGAATTTAAAAAATTAATAATATATTGGTTTTATAAACGATAACATTGAAAAGGAAATTTGACACGATGAAACGAGGTTATAGTTTGGTACGTTTTTAAGGGAGACATTAATGTAACAGCTAAGATTTTCATTTAAGCTAAGATCATTCCCAAAATTTGATATCTTCAAGATACCCACCAAATAAAACATGCCCAAAAATTTCCCATAGTATGCAACATTACAGAGTAATGTACCGAATTTAAGCCGTTAACACAATAACGCTTTAGTGGTAGTTTTAAAATATACCATTTCATTATCCGACAGACTTCTTTCATTATCAGAATATTTTTGTGTCAATCTTCTACCTTCAATCATATCCAATGGATATCTGAACTTTGCGGCAATAATGTTACAATTTTAGGAAAAAAGTTTCACAGAAACCTTTGATAAGTGAAGCGCAACCGGGGGGGTTTAATTATTAGTTTCGATCCTTTATATAAAATGAAAATCGTAGTATAATGATACATCGGTGTGGCAGTCATCATGCAATATACCACACAACAGGGCTTCATTCAGAAGCCCTGTTGACGATGACCGAGTCGGACATCGAAACGTCGGCCGAGATGGACGATATAACCCGGTGGAGGACCCGAGAAGAATTTACGCAGCTGATACGCCGGGAAAACACCAAATCTTTTACCATACTGACTCTAGTAAACTTGTTCAATGTACAATCTTCAAATCAACCATGTCGATGAGCCATAGACGCCATATGCAGGTACATGGTTCAGCCAGAAAGTAAATTCAGGTGAATATACGCATGAATAAAGCTATTTTGAATACTAGAGTATTCAGAAAGAATTTAGCATAGTTGTTACAAGGCTATACAGATCATTATCATTTTTAAGATAGAGAATCCAACTCTAGTTAGCCCAACACGTAACCTTAATAATTCGTTGACATTTAATTCTCTTGAAACGCAGAACACCCACACACACTAATTTACTTTATGAGATTAAGCCATTATCATTTTGATAGCAAAGTTCCGCGAATGAAGTAGGTTAGATATACTATATAAAAATGCGCTAATTGGAATACTCTAAACTCATATCCAAAAATAACGATTACAGGCGATTAGTAGAATTAGAGGTGTTCTTGATGGATCCTTAAGAAATAGACGCATTTGACGTAAACTACAAGTTTTAAAATTAACACTGGAACAGTTAAATATTTCGAAGCTTGCGCACTAAAGTAGAACCAATGTATGGTTTATGAAACCACTGCAGTGAGTGTCCACGTGGACGACTTCATCAAATGACTTTCAGACTCCTGTATCAAACTGCATGCTCGTGTCATCTGACTGGCCCAAAAATAATTTCCAACATACCATAAATTTACTACACGTCACCCAAAGACTTCCTCGAGATTTATTTGCAAGCGCGTACAACTTGTCAAATGGTAGGATTGGGGGGCACCTGGTGGATGAACTCTCAGAGGGTAGTGGGTTCGTGCTCTAGAACATGGGTAACGCTTATTTAGTTCGTTAGATCCAATCACGAAATACGTTCCTCTACGACTCAGTAGAGGAGAAACTTAAAACGGGTGACCCAGAAACACATTTTAACACAATTTTATTTTCCTTCTACGGCTCGTCTGAAATCACACGGTATTCCAGAGCGGTTGTCACATTTCGGTCCTCTGGGACTCTGCTCTTTTTTTTAAAGAAGGTTGGATGGAATAAATTATTGGATGTGATGCAACCCCAATTTCACGGAAGCCATAGGCTGGACTAGAAGAGTAGACTAGAGACCAGAAGAGTCATTCATCAGATTCGGCTTCTGAAGGAGGAAGCTATAATTTACTTACCGAGAGAGCTATAGTCAGGCTAATAAATCCACCGACACAGACACACACCTGAATCTATTATCCCGTTTAACCATGCACTCACATCATGACGCTATTTCTGCATCTTCACATGTGATACAAATGGGGAGAAGGTGATTAAAGTGATTCAGTGGAAGGTAATGCGGGGTGACTCAGCTGACGGCCTATTTTTCGAATTATCAAATCATTCTATTGTTACTTCACACTCTAAATAAAGTTTGAAGAAATGTTACAAGTGATTTCATTATGGAACACTGCATTCTTTCATTCAATGTTCTTAATTTTACACCGGTTCAATAATTCATTTTTTCAACAATGAATTCAGATATTGTACTCGTAAGATGCTCCAATGGCGCTTGGTACCCTTCAAAAGATTAATGAGGTGAAAAAGGGTGCTTCTACGGCTCCTTTTTAAATGAGCAAGAAAAATAACTAACTTTGAAAAACTCCCGATTTATGAAATTTCATCCATGGAAATATCATTTTCTAGGTTAATTTTTTTGGTTACTTCATTTATACTACGCCGTCCCACTTTCCTCGATGACCACAAAAAAAGCGGAAGGCTTCTCCACTGCCCACCACGAAGTCTTTTCTTCCGGGATGCCCCCCGAGTAATCGCGCGGCGGACCCTTGACGGAGCGTCTTCGACACATAAGCGAAGGCATTCCCGAAGGTCAGAAATCGGGAAAAGACATATGCTGTGCGAGAGGAAGGTCTCGCGTGGTGGGATCTGATGAATTGCCCTCGTGAGTGGCAGGTGGTGGTGGAATGGACGGCTAGTGCGTGGGAGGATGGTGTGGTGGTGAGATGGAAGGAGACGGGTCAAACCGCCCCTGGCACACGCAACCCACCCCCTTCCCCACCTTCTCACACTCCCTCTTCGATGCTTCCCTCCTCGGATGATGGTATGGTGGGAGGAAGAGGAAGTGGTGGCGGCAGACCGGGGGGGGGGAGCGGTCTGCGAAGGGGTTGAGGGTGGGGGTGGCATGGGGTGGTGTGCGTGCATAGGGGGTGGGGAGGGCAAGAAGGTGGGAGATCCGCGGGGCGTGGTGTGTATGTGTGTGTGTGTGTGTGTGTGTGAGAGAGAGAGAGAGAGAGAGAGAGAGAGAGAGATAGATAGAGCGGAGGAGCAAGGGGTGGGCGGGAGAGGTTCCCAAATAGCAAGGGCGTTCGCGTTCACTCTCGCCGTGCACGGCACAGAACATACGTATCTCTCTCGATTGCCGACGACGAAGCGCTTGGGGGAGGCCTTCGTTCATTTTACCGGGAAGAGGAGAGAGAGAGAGAAAGAGGCAGAGAGAGGAGCGAAGTGCGAAGAAGAGGAAGCCCAAGTTGAGGGACTCGGCGAAGAGAAGAGCTCCAGGGACGACGCAAAACAGGAGTGACGCTCCGTCGCACGCCGCTCGAATCGAGAGAGGTGAGAGGTGTGTTTCATTGTGCGCGGTTTTGTGTGCGTGCTTGTGTCGCGGCGATGGCGATTCTTTTGTTCTGCTTGGATGTGCTCCCAGTAGAAATCGACCTTTCCGCGGCGGCATTCATTACGGATCCGGTTACCCGTTCAACTTTTTGCCCTTTGATCTTTGTACTTCTGGCTGTTATTTTAAACTCTTCTGAGGGTAGTTTCCAGTGATTTGCTATCGAATCGAAATTATCTGGGAAGTTCAGATAATTCTTCTCCAGCTGTTTTCAATTCGCTGGTTTATTTTACCTTCTTTAACAACACATGCTTTCACAGTAGCTTTTAAGGTATTGGGTGGGTAAAATACTGAAAAGAGTGGAATGACTCGCATGCCTTCTATGATAATTGATTCGGTGATGACACCGCGGAGCATGGGTGAATTAGGGTTCGAAGAATAGGGTAAATAGTGTTGGGAGGTAAAACTAGGTACTAAAATATTCGCTGCTATTACTTTCTAAACCTATATAAGCACAATTCAGTCTTTAAATGCTGTGTCGTCGTTAGCGAGAATATTTGAAATTATAGTATAATAACACCAATATGAAACATTATAAAACATAGTTGCAGTCATCGTTTTGGCTAGAAAAACAACTGATAAGAATATCGTTTGGATAAAAACTAAGGGTTAATTGAACTCATTAATTATTTGATTATTATAAAAGTTTTGATTTGGATTTTAGATGTTTAGGGTAATTATTTTATAGAGTAACGGGATCACATGAAATATTTTTTATGTCTTACTACGCGATAAAATAAAGGTTTTTCATATCATTGGTAGAGTGATTGACCCCTTTTTTTGGTTGGTTCCAAATTTAGAATGCGTGGAGACTGCAGCCAAAGACTTCTGATCCGTTTTCAAGAGTCAACCGATACTCTATTTTTTACCTCTGCGATCTCTGTCCTAATTAATTTTGCAGCGATGGCGTCGCCAAATTTTGTAAACTGAAATAGATCCTTTGTTACTAATGAAGTTAAGCATGGAAAAGCAGCAATATTGTATGTGCTAAGTCCTAAGGGAGACAAAGTTGTATACCTTTGTTTCTATCATTAAATAAGTGTATTATATATGAGAATTCGCCATGTGTTTATTTAGTCATAAAAATACATAAATAAATATAAGGAGAGAAACATATTAAGTTACTGTAATTCAAATTAAAGTTTGCCAGAGCTTTTTACCATTAGAGAATGGCGACGTCTCAATTTTGAATAGGCTTTTTATTTATTACTTCCGGTTTAGTTGAACTGAAGAAAGTATACGCGATTTCATAATATGCACAGAAACCAAGGAGAGGAATATTTTGGATAATTGCATTAAAGGTCATATCGCATAAGTAAATCATAAAATTGAGAGAATTGTGTAAGAATATAGTTGATATACATTAATTTTATAATTTCAGTCGGTAATCGGTTTAGGAGAAGTAAATTTCTCGAAAAAAATGCGGTTGACATTTATTTGATACTGATAATATTATTGATCAATTTGAAAAAAAAACAAACTAGAATGCGAAAGTCTATTTATATTATGTATGTATTCAAACGAATTAAAACACTAGAAATTTGTTAGTAAATTTAATGGTAACATTTATAAAACAAATTGAATGTGGTCTACGGTGCCGTACGACCTCATCCAATGGAAGAACAAATGACGCTACAGGTAAAATGAAATAGAATTATAAAATGCGATCCTGCCATTTATTTTCCTTATTTCCGAAATACTGGGTACGATTTTAGATATAGGAATTATGTTTATACTTGTGTATATATACATTCACACTCACGCGCGGGCACACACACACGCACACTCACACGTAAGAATGCATAAAGGAATACCTGTATGAATCTAATTAAAAGAAGTAGATTTCATTTTATTACACCAATGGAAATATTAGTTTATATTTTACAGTATGTTATTTAATGATATCTATCAATAATACTCGAGGGTTTTGGACAATAATGTAAAGTTAAATATTAATTTTATTTCATTTTATGTATCACTCGAAATCATTAATTGAAAATATGTTTCAATAACAAGTTTTTAATTGTTCAAAGGAAGTAATGTTACCTTTAACTAATTTCAGCTCTTGATGCAAATTATTATTTTCTATTACTTCCACTATACTTTCCAAGCAAATTCCTGCGTATTACTTGGTTTATATTTTTATACAATCCGACGGAAATTTAATTAGCTTTAACTCTGAAACGTGCTACAAGCGCTCGGCACCGGGTATTAAGACGGGCGCCGAAGGCCCCGGTCGCGTGGCTTTTTTTTTTGGACGCGTTATTTCCGTCTTATCACTTGGCAAGCTCTCGAGAAAGCGTAAATTCAGGCATTCTAAAGTAGGGAAAAAATCTGAAATTCTCTATTAAAAATCTCCTAATGCAAGTCTAGCGGAAAACGTCTTTCATTCCATCTAATAAGCTATACTCCATCACTGATTGGTGGGTTAAATTTGACATTTGAAAGTCAGAGTCAGCCACCTTTAACACAATGGCTCATTCTTGTACGTTGTGCCAAAATGAGTTACATACCAATTCTGTGCTACGTTTCTCATGCTTTTAGGCATCTGCTTAAGGAGATGACTGTTGAGTCCAAAATTGGCCACGGTCCTGAGTATTACTAACGTTTTAGCGAAATTTCAATTCGTTCTTCAGTCATTAGACGGACGTTTCAAAAAGATGAGCGAACCACCCGGATGTAATACGGGAAGAGTGATTTGTTGTGCTTGGTGTCATAGTTGACTTGAGCTGAACGTAAGAATATGAAAAAATACTCTTCCTGTGTCAAATATTTTTGTGATAAACTCAACCTTTAGTAAAGACAAACCATGTTTGTTAGGTGTGCATTGAGAGATGTACAAATATAGCATGTATAAGATCGCATTAGCACATTAGTGATAATAATGTAGAACATGGAATTAAATCAAATAGATGGAAACATGATCAAAATATTTCATGATTCGTACTTTAAGAATGGTGCACTACATCTAGTTTAGAGGTCCTGCTTGAGGCAGTTATTTGTTATTTTTCTAACATATCCTAAATCCTTAAATGTGCGAAAATAAACATCTCCTGTTCGAATAACTGCTTCTTTCGCCAAAATCCAAATAATGCAAAATCCATATTTTCACAAGGAAGGCATATGTTGAACGATTAATTTTTTACGCTGCGAGAATATCAGTACAGGCTATGTTTTACGTGCAGGATGAAATTTATACTGAAAGCAAACACTCACGTGTGACTTTCATCAAAGCCTTCGACTTGCTATAGAGAACAATGAGGCTGTTTTAAATCCGATAGCTATTTAAAAGATCTGAGCTTGAGGTGCGAGCTCATTAATTATTTTTTAGAGTCATATTTGTATTAGCAGCTAATTCATTGTTTTCTTTATACATAAATATATATATACACCTTACACTTTATGTACATATATATATATATATATATATATATATATATATATATATATATATATATATATATATATATATATATATATATATATATATATGCATAAGTCCGACAAAGGGGAAAGCTGGCATTATATCCGATGCCTTTCATTTTTAACGAAATTCAAAAATGAAAAAACAGACTACTCAGTTAACGCCGGCTAACTGAGAGTGGAAATCCTTTTACGAATTGGAATCTGGTCATACACTGGAGTACCCGCGAAGTGGACGTACCGCAAACATGGCAAAGGACATCACCTACTATGTAATGCATCGACTCAGCAGTACCTTCACAGGGCTCTTTGATAAATTAATCCCTTGCAGTAGAATTCTCATTAATTTTGCAATGCCCTCAGAGGGGAAATGTTTTATAACCCGGTTTTTTATGATTGTTGTGGGTTAAAATTGACTACGTCAGAATATATGCAAGAGATGAAAAATGTCGGACGATGTGACTAACAATTTTTTAAACTATTTTTTTCACGCTGCTGGCATACAAAATTGGAATGAATCATTAATCAAACAGTCGATTTGGATTTTATTTTGAAGTGAAATTCCAGCAGCATTTATCATTCGTTGCTTCTAGTTCTTAAACGTTTTAATTGATATCCTTCTTTTCTATTGATATTCTTTTAAATTGTACAATTTTTGTTTCTCTGGAAACAGTTCCATAAGCAAAAGACACAATGGCAGGAAGACGTCCATTGAGCAGACCAAGAACGAAGCTGTACGACTACAATTACAGCTTAGGCGAGCAGTTGTACAAGCCCATGATGGACCGACTGGATAGGAAATACTCTGGTCGCCCTGCAGAGGATCTCGAAAGCGCTCTCCCCAGGAGACCAGCTTCTTTCGTGGAAGTAGACGACGTCCCAAGACGCCGTTCCCTGTCGTCTCTTCTTGGTAAGGGATCAGGCGGCCTACCCCTGAGGATCCTTCTGCAGGATTACCTGGGGAAACCCCCGAAGCAGTTCTAAGCACATAATTCAGGGACTGGGGGGGGGGGAGAAGAACGGGAGAATGAAATGTAACGGGTTCTTGCCTCGCCTCAGAAAGCGGGCAGATCACATTTGAAAACATACCTCAATTGTGGATTTAAAATAACCAAATGCGTTTCACCTTGCTCAAAACAAAAGAAACAAAATTATGCTTTGTTCGCTTCCTTTTTTTAAAATTTTTATTTTTATTTTATTTTTAAACACACTTTGACCGAATTACGTAAAAAATAGTTAATACATCTGAATGCATTTATTTTTTAAGTTTCTCTTTAGTTTAAAAAGTCAAATAGTTGAATTTTTGAAAATATTCTAACTTTTTTTACATGTTTTAACCAGTTAAAAGTAAATAAAACTCTGGCAATTAGTTTTTTTTTACTGAAACGCAAACAAAACGTCTAAGGAAATCCAGCCTAATTCAGGAAAATTACCTATTCTGAATAGTATTTGTGCAATATTGAACAAGAGCAAAATTATTGTACCTATGTTATGTGACAATGGAAACAAACTTTTGTTTCTTGTATATTTTATGAGCTATGAATGGCGTAAATATCTATTATTGTACTATCAGGGACTGAAAAAAATGGCACTTCTATAGTCATGTTGTTGATATTTAAGGATCGAATAAAGTGATTATCACATACATAATGTAAAATTGTATCTGATTACAAACACGAAAATCCGCATTCATCTACTGCTAAAAAGGATAGTATTTGCATTTTAGTGAAACGCTTTTTACTTAATTTTTACTTGAACGCCTAATGCTTTTAACTAAGCTGTGCCTAACCTGCCGTAGCTTAGTTTTGAACTAAACGGTCTTTATAACTTTCCAGCCGCACTTGCCGCGACACTTTACCCCGTTGGGGTAAAATGATTTCTGCTGTCAATAATTTCACACAAGGAGGAGACAGTTTTGGAAACTACACCACAGTGGAGTTTACCTTCCAGGAGGAGTGACACTTCTCTCCACTTGCTTACTTCTCGAAAATCTGAGCTGCTTGTTCACTTCGATTATAGGTGGGGTGGCGATTATTTAGGGGAAGCTTACTATTTATTATTAATGGGCATATTTGCATCGGATCAGAAAAAAATATACGTAGATAATAATCTCCTGCTACGACGGGAAAGCTATCGCAAAAACCACCACATTATGCGAATAAATAAAAAAAGACAGCGAACAAAGAAAGGTGAATAAACGCAAAAGATCAGTTCATCCTTTTGGCTATGAAATTCAATGGAATTTAGAAAATTACTCTTTATGAGGCAAGAATATTGATTACAGGAATGAGACGTTGGTGACAAGCTGTTGCCTATGAAGCATTAGAGTTTTAGATCTAGATGGAAGGAAACTAGTGTTAAAGCTCTATCAGTTTTAAGCGCATGGATTTATTTATTGGCTATGGCCATTATTTTTAGTCCGTATTTTTTAAGATATTTAATATTAGAACAAATATACAAATTTTACTTTGGCATCATAGGTGGCAGTTGTCACCAACTTGGCAAATGGAATGGGCGTTTTTATTAATTCGTAGTTTTAATCGACTCAAGCTATTGGGTTAATTTTAAGTGTTATAGACTAAGATCCGCTAAACCTCAAATGCATACGTGTTAGCATCATGACGTCTGAAATATAAAAATCACCCGAAAACAATTGTTTCCAAAAAAAGTAACAATTTTTAAAATGTTGACGTGGCTATTTTTGTTTATTCAGTATAAATAGTACGATGAACAAAATGGAATAATTTTCAAAGTCCGGGATTTACACGACCATAATTTCAAAAATGAGTATCAAAAAAGATTTTTTGATGGAGTTTTACGATAAAATAATATCAACCTTGAAAATATATACAAACACGGATGTTGTAATTCTTACTTGGGTTCGTTAACCGAATGCTTAACCAATCCCCCTTTTACCGTTGCCAACTCGGGAAGAGGGAATCTTACCCTTTTTGCAATGGTACATTTCAGATTGGTGACGTATATTTTAACGAAATCGGGTCAGTCATCAATTGAATAACCAACTAGTTTAATTACCCATATCACTTCCAAGCTCAATTGAAGCGACAAATTTAAATTGAGAAATGAAGCGCTTAGGTTCTGTCATTTTACCTCCATCATTTTGGCATAAATATAATTGACTGTTTAATGTTGTGAAGGAAATGGGTGCCGATTAGTTGCTGCGTAGGGAAAATGTTTTGATGACAACTATTTAGAGAATGTTGTGCCCCATAGACGTGGAGTTCTCTTAAATTAGATTAAGTTGCATTGAAGCTATGATGAATTTCCGTTTTGAAATGGATCTAAAGTCGGGGACCACGATTTCTCAGGAGAGATGAACACATCGTCCAACCACTCTGCCGCATCCCAGATGTTGTCTCAAGTCGAGGAAGAAGATGATATCACCTCAGCCGCCCTCAAAAGAATGAGGGCTGCCCGGGCCGGGCGATCCCTGACTCTCGAAGAAACCATGGAAGATCCGGACTCCGTCTCCTCCCGCCTACGCCGCCGGCCTAAAATCGCTATCTCCGACAGACTAATGGATAGTGTCGGCCTCAAGACCAGCGAGCTGGGCGACCTGGAATCGGACAGCTTCTTCAAGCGGAGGACCCTCCGCGAATCCTCCGAGGAGAACGGCCTGGAGAACGGGACGATGACCAAGTGGACGGCGCTGAAGCCGGACGCAGCGCGCAGGGCACTGGAGGCCGCCAGCGCGGCGGACGCCGAGGAAGATGCCGCCGCGGCCATGCGCGCCAAGAGGTCGCGGGCCAGAATCGCGGAGATCGAGAACGAGATGGAGGAGCTGGCGGAGAGGGCAGCCGGGAGGGCGGGGCGGAGAGCCATGGTGACGGCCCGCCTGGCGGAGGCCGCCGAGATGGGCGATGGCAGTGGCAGCGTCAACGCCTCCTCTTCCTCAGCCACCTCGTCCACAGTGAGGGTAAAGAAGACCTCGATCCAACAGTCGGCGACGGCTGAAAAGAAGGTGGTCAGCTTCTAGCGACACTTGAACGAGTTCCCTTCTGCTTAACATTCTGGAGGAATTTAAGCACAGAATAATAATTTTTCGATGATGATGATCGATGACGATGCTGATAGTATGGAAGACGATGGCCGAACTCATCGCGTAAGAGGGTTCTCATGGAGAAAAGGCCTTTAATGTATGAAAAAAATAACTCCTTTCTTGTGAAAGCCACAACTTTTGTCAATTTTAGAAACTGTATATTACTGTCTCTTCTATGAAAAAACCTGAAAACACAAGCAAACCCTAACACACTCTTGAACATATATATTCAAGAAGTCTATTTGACGGGGCACATCCTGTGCTTATGTTTATTCGCTAGCTTCATCAGTGATCTCTTGTACATATCGTATATAAACGGAAAAATTTGATTTTTCACTTCACTAATGATTCATATCTTAATATTTATGATCCCATAAGTAAGTTTTTAGTAAAATTTAATTCGTTTCTTTTTCTCGGGAAAAAATTAAGAAATGAAAAGAGTGACTCTCAAATTCATGTTTCTAAACATATGTGACGCATTTTTTTAAGAAGAGACTTGTTAATAATTTTCAAGCTTAGTGAACCCCTCAATATATTTGCTGTAATAAACATGCCGGAAATGCATTTGCGCGAGGGGAATTGTTATTTCTTACTTGATTTTCTTAGTTCAGTTATTAAGACATTTTTCTATATATACTTCTTTCAACATTTGTACTTAGTATTCTAATTTTTACGCCCATTTTTTTAACTAATTGAGCTTCTTAATCAGAAAATATACTCGCAGAAGCACAAATATTTGTCAATCGTTGAAACTCAAAAATTGTATTCGTTTAATCAGGTGATAAATATTTCTTGTTATGCCATGTACAGTTGTTGTATGTTGGTACTAAATGCACAAAAAATTAGAAATTAGTGTACATTATTTGAGTCACATTTATTGCATGTAATTATATCAAAAATGTTTTCTATTTGTTTCGCTGGAAAGTTGATAATTACCGTCGAGATGAAAGCACTGCTATTTGCCATACATGTCGCACATTGTTCAATAACTGATTGCATACCTAACATTATTATTTTATTGCAGTGGGACACTTTCTCATAGAAACCTTCAATTTTATAACCAAATCCCTTGCACTTTCTTAAACCATACCAACGATGCTTTAATCTTCTTATTGTGCTGCAAAACAAAATTACGTCCAAATTGTAAACGTTTTACTGGGCTTTGACGTTCCTATTTTTTTTTAGTTACACTTGAGACCCTGGTTTTCCTTATAAAAATAGCAGAGAAAACTAATAATTGCCATCGTAGTATGTATGAATAGCTTATCTCCTTCTTGGGGACGTACGACATTTACCTGCCAATTTATTATTCAAATATGGACCTGAGACTCACAGTAGTTATGTTCCTGTGATGAAACTCAATGAAAGTTAACTTTTTGTTAATTTTTGCAAAAATGAATTCCAAAGCCGCTTTCAAGTAAAAAAAACATGTTAAATGCCAAAGTTTAAATTAAAAAGTGTATTGTTAAAAAAATTGTTTCCCAAATTTTATTTTGACATTTTCAAATATATAATTAACTCACCTCATCGTGAACTCATACTTTCTGACAACATTATTGGCAAGGCATACTTAGTTAAAATTTAAATTGACAAGGTCAACATGAGAGAAATCATATTCTAATGGTAGAAAATTTTCTTCCAGGTTGTTAATTTTTAAGAAACGCCGCTATAGAAAATTTTCATCCAGCTGTAGTCGTCTTTATTTGAGTTATAACACTTTTATCGCAGAAACAAATTGAATTAAAGCAAAATTAGCTAAACGATTGGCAGGATTTTTTATGTTTTAAGTTTGGTATTTTTACTATTCTATTTTTAGAAATAGATGAGCTCGACGAAGGAATTCGGCTCATTATAGTAATTACTTGCAGTGAGTCAGTTTGGAGAGAGTAGTGCGGTTCACTATTAGAAGAGGTTTATTGGCAATTGAAAAGGGTCTATTTAAAGGCGCTGCAAATAATTATAATGCTATGCGTTACTTCCTCTTTTGTCGAGGAAGTGATCTCTATTTTTAGTCGGGTCGCTAAATCTTAGACATTGGATAGGGCTTGGAGAGAAAACTGTGATAATTTTGTTTAAATTAAATCGTTAGAATATTCACCATTTTCTTCAAATTCAACCCATATTAAATGTCCTGAAGTGTTATGTACAAAATGACTATCTAATCTATAGGAATAAATAATCATTCGGAACACATTTCCCAAAAACATTAGGCCAGTGCATGGAGAAGTGTTACAATTTGCATAAAAAAAGGAACAGTGGTTTGAAAGTTTCTCAAATCATTGTACTGCTTATAATTTCAAAAATAAAATTATGGGAATAATTTTCTCTTTGGTATGTGTCACGAGAAATTCATTCTGTGAAAAACTAATAAATACTTCGAAAAGCAATCGTGAGAAATCCACCTGAGTCCCCTCAATGGAAGGAGAATATGATAATTTAATTTCCCGTGAAGTCGAGACAAACTAAGCAACTGACCATTCCATGAGGAGTAGGGCGGAAACAATGAATTGCTCCTGGAACGATTTCAAGTCGTCTCGCGCGGAAACTCGCTCGTTACAGGAGACGGGTTCGCCGGGCGGAGGGGGGGTAGCGGTGTGGGGCGGAGCGAGGAGGGGTGCCAGCCGAGGAGAGCAGGGAATCTGGTGGTCGGAGAGACGGGGTCGAGGGGAAAGGGTGAGGGACGAAGTCGTGGGGTGAGGGATTTGGAAGGGTAGTAGGGAAGGGAGGGATGGAAAGGGGGAGGGCGGAGGAGGAGGAGGTGGACGAGGTTCTCGGGGGTTGAGGAAGACCGGGAATATTGGTATAGCCCCAAGCTTGGACAGGTGAAGCGGCTATTATTGTGCTCCATGGGAGCAGTGGAGGAAGGGAGGTGAGGGGGGTGGAGGATTGACGGGAGTGGAGGCGAGGAAATGGGGGAAGGGCAGAGGGGGAGAAGAGGGATAAATGTTTTTGGGTGCAGAGAGCTACCCGAGGCTCGAGAGAAGATCCGCTTCTTCCCCTTTATCCTGTTTTGCAGTCCCGGGTAGGCGGCGCCACAGTATCTCAGACGCCGTGAGCTCATAACCTAGGAACCCTTGAGGGGGAATGTACGTAAGACAAGGCCGGTGGAAACTATTTAAAAGTCCTTAAACCTTGGCTTTTTTTAATCTTATGCTTAGTCCCAGAGACTAAAAACTTCGAACAACATTACACAAGGAAATTGGCAATGATAGTCATTCCTAAGTTCCAAGCCCCTCTCTCAACAATGGTCGTCTTTCTCTGAACTATCAAGTTACCCACGAGCATATTCCAATTAGACTCGGTAGGCAATTAGGCTTCTCATATTGCCAAAATATCTGGCCCAATGTCCAAATATTAGTTGGCTCATTTTCTTGTAATTTACGAAAACGCAAATATAAATTAAAAGGAACGGTATGAGTATTATGGGAAGAATCAAGCCCAGCCGTACTATTAATAGTGGGCAAAAGATATGGTGAGGAAAATTATAGAGGAAAATAAATAAATGAAAATAAATTTAAAAATAAAATGATATATGGGGTTAGTACAAAACAAACGATTAAACCAAAATACGACAACCAAAACGCTCTGGCTAAGGTGTACTAGATAGCATTGACCATCGCCCTTGTCAAGCACTCACCCAGATAGGACTTGCGAGAGATTTCTCCCTGCGCCAGCGACCCACCAATCGCACGTAATAAAATAAATGGAAATTAATCACGCACTTCCTCGCTTGGATGTACTAAATAGCATGGATTCTTGCTAGCCTCAAGCACTCACCCAGTGCTTGCGACAGAGGTAAGGGAGGTGCCCAGATACTTTCCCAAAATGCAATTTACAGGGCTAACATCGGAAGAGATTCCACGAAAGACCTGTTTGGGTGAGTTAGCTTTGCAAGGCTTAAGGCGTTTACGCATACCCAAGCAAGTAAGTGATGGGTGGGCCACTGGCGCAGGGATAAATCTCTCGCAACCACTGGGTGTGTGAGTGCTTCAGACTAGCAAGGATCAAGGCTATTTAGTACATCCAAGCCAGGGAGTGAGTGATTAATTTCCATTTATTTTATTATGTGCGATTGGTGGGCCGCTGGCGCAGTGAGAAATATCTCGCAAGTCATGACTGGGCGAGTGCTTGACAAGGGCGAGGGTCAATGCCACCTAGTACACCTTAGCCAGAGCGTTTTTGTTATGGTATTATGCTTTAATCGTTTGTTCTGTTCTAACCCCCCTTTATCATTTTATTTTTAAATTTATTTTTATTTTTCCTCTATAATTTCCCTCGCCACATTCTTTGTCCACTATTAAAAGTACGGCTGAGGTTGATTATTCTCACAAACGCAGAAATAATTAATATTTTTATTTAGGCAAGTAATGTTATTTATCATTCTGTACGATAAGTAGGCATACCTACCTGGCCCAAGACCGAAATACGTTTATTAATTGTATAGTTGATAATTTTCTTCTAATTTTCGATGAGGGCGAAATAATTTATAGTTTTAATTTATTAAAGTTACGCTATTTATAATTCTATAAAATATGTAGGCATACTGTTATTAATTTTCATTGACATTTTCTTCCTTAATCATACTTGCCCCGTGTAGTTGTATCATACCAACCCAAAACGGAGACTAATGCACCAAAGATCTCAATATTGGTATGAAGTATATGATAATTTAAGTAGTACCACATAAGGGAAATTCATATTTGTTTAGAGGAAAATGCATTTTGAAAGAGAGAAATCACTAACCAATGAATCAGTGATCCCCAAAATATTGTCAAAAAGAATATTATTATTGATCATAGTTGGGCATACGATACTTTTAACTAATCTTAAAACCTTTTTCCAGCACTCTTTCAATGGCGTTTTGGCACATTATTTGATTAATGCATAGTCGTGTGTATTTCATTGACGTTTTCAGGCATCATACCCTTGAAGTGAATATGTTATAATCTATTTAGTAATCTAGATTCATTCAGTAATCAAAAGATTCTTTACAATCTAAAGAACTGTAGAGAATATATTAGATCTACCTTAACATACTGTGAGTTAGAAATTAAATATGAAGCCATAGGAAATATCAACAATGATTTTCATAAAATATTTACATTTAACTGAGTTTACATTTTATATCCAGATGGATTTTCTTGAATTACTTCAATGATGCATATTTATAGTAAAAAAAAACAAAACTGAGGTGGATTGGATTTAAAAGAGTGCAACTTGCGCATGCTATTTTTCACTCTAACAACGGATTAATAATAAGGAATGATTATAAGTTTGTGATGCAAGTGTAAAATAATAAATTTAAGAAGAAATTAATTTATTAGCTTCCAGACTCAGAATAACTCTAAGGAAGTCTTAATTACGCCTCGCACCACTAACAAAGCTACTTGGAATCCATTTTTTCGACCTTCTCCGCTGAAAAAATCTTTGCTATACATACAGCTCCAGGATGATTGAGCTTAAGCACCGCATTAAGCGTAACCTGCACAGCTTTGAACTGCATATTTAAGCTTAGATGTTATATCATGGACGACATGCTTTTTAATCTTGCACTTTAGCAAACTCTACCTATTATTTGATGCCATCTTCTCACATTTTCCTCGCTTCCACTCGAGCTTACACTCGGAGCGCATTGCACCGCCTGAGTATCAACAGAATCACCCTCCTCCCACTCACCCCATCCTTAGAATCTCGCTCTCACCTCACCTCTTTCATCGCTATCCCCAGCGCTCACACCCCTTACACCCCGCACCGCAACCGACGTCACGTCCTCCGTCCCTTCGCTTTCCCTCGTCCTTTCGGCCGGCTGTCAAACACGTTCCCAACCCTTCCCACTCACGTCCCTGCTCACGTTACGAATTCCTTGACCCAACACCCTTCGTCATATATTACACCTGCCGCCACCCGAAGGCCTGATTCGCCAAAATTAGTCGATACTCATCCAAGAAGAGTCGATATCGTAACTCGCTTACCTATTCACTGCAGCAGTTTTCCGGCGAATCCCATGGATATCCTATTTTCTTGACTAATCAATAGCATATGCTTAATCATAACCCAGGGATAGGAGGGTGCAACAAATGTATTGCAATCCATTAAAAATGACGTAATGCGTAAGAGTGGATTCAAAGTCTTAGATCTTCTAATTTGATTCGGATTAAGTAATTAAAACAAAAATTTAAAGCTTTTGTAACTTCAGAAACGCAACTTCTATTCAAATTAATACATTTTTCACAACTTAGACGCCATTATTCCATTGTCGAAGAAAATGTTTCTGTCCGGATTCCTTGGTCACTGGAAAAACCGGCTGGTCCGAAGCCGAGTCTTCTTGTTTTCGTTTTCACACGATCTTTGGCCTTCTTTGCAATGTCACATCCACGGACGCATATTTTATACACATCCATAACATCATTGGCGCATGTCCTACTCAATTGACGATGAAGTTCGATGGCTATTAAACCACGCAGGTTTCTTGTACGCTAGACGACGTATTTCAAGCATGGAAAACTCTTCTCAATCTTACGGAGGCCACACAAACTCTGAGTAATGTACGATAGAGCCGTATATGTTTTGTATCGATCAAAATTTTCCAAATATAATAAGCTCAACCATATCTTTCTATCTATTCCGTCTTGAGAAAAAGAATACTAGGGCACCCGAACCTACCTCAAACTGTAAGAGTTAAAATTGTGCATTATTTTGAGAGTTTTTGCTTCACCTTTAATTTTGAGTTTTGTGGTATAAAAACTTCACAGGCACAGGGATGCCTAAGCAAATATATGACGAAGGAATGGAACTAATAAGATGTATTTTTCTATGAGTGCATCTGAAACAGGCAAAGAAGCGTTCACAAAGAGGCTGAAGTTAATGACACACACCCAAAAGCAAAGACGTAAAGATGGGACTGGTGAAAACTTGAACATGGAGTGTAGTTTTTTTATGGATCGCAAATGTAAGTCGATGAGGCATGAGAAGAAGTGGAAACTGCAAGGCTTCGAGACGTTGTTGTGGAGAAGAATGGAGAATATAATACAAGTATATACGGATAGGAAAGCAAACGAAGTCCTAGACATGGTGGGTTACGTGAGACCTGTTGTTAGTTGAAATTCGATGATGGCAGGGTCAGTGGATTTTGGAGACGCTGAGAGGCAATGGGGTGGTGAAGAAATGAATAGAGAGGAGAATGCTAGAAAAACGAGTTAAAGGGAGGAAAGAATAGGCATTTTGACTTGAATTAAAGGGATCAAAAAATTCAGAGCTACAGAATACGCCATTGTAATATGTAGAATAGAGTTGGGGATTTTTTGTATCATGTTAGTTAGGGCTCACGAATATATTAAAGTGTAGTAACAGGGTCCGTCCAAGAGATACCCAAAGCCGGTTAACTACAGCTTATAATGATTTGGAATGCCTATCTTTAATTTAAACGCCTTTTATCACAAACAGATGAAGCGGTCGGACCTGTCTACCAATCGTCCGATCACATTGTGACCGTAACTGTTCCCACCGATGTGAAAGTTTTCTTAAGTTGGCAGATCCAAGGGTTAAGTAGTATTCCGAAGAAAACGCTCCGTAAATACCACCAAAGTGCACTGCTGTCACAAGGAGGTCACAGAGGAAGTTCCGATTCTTGCCCTGCCTCGACAACGGCCCATAGATATATCCAAGTGCACTTAAACCCACACGCTAACTGCTCACATTAATGTTTACTACTTCGGCACATACTACACACTCAGCAATTTCACGGTCAAACTTTTTTATTTTTGACCCTTTAGTCCAATATTTCGAGCGTAATTTGACCAACGCTGACTGCCCGTTCCAAAGTGTAATGTAGTGGAATAGCCTTCCTCTGGTGCATTTCCGTGGTTATCTGTATCTTTAACAAACATTCAAAACGATGACAACTTATTTTTAAACTTTCCTTGGAGCATACTGCTCAAATAATACCACTCGTTGAACTAATTCCCCGATTCCAAGCAATGAGGACGCATAAAAGGCTATGCTCGGGCTTTAAAACCATATGATTGTCAAGGCATCCTGGTGGAATTACCTGTGCCTCTTCGACCTTTCGTCCAACCTATTCTTGCTCTTCACGTCCTAGTCTCTCGTGCCCTCGTTAACCTCCTTTCCGTTCCATCTTGTTTTTGATGACTTTGCTTCCATTCTCTTAATCTGGATCTTCGAACCCTTTTTCTATTTCCTAGCTCTATTAGCCCACGTATATTTTGCCCTCCTGCACTTGTTTATATTAAAGCTACATTAAAGCATCACAGGCGGCCTCATTGGCTACATATTTTTAACAATCTTAATATAATCTGAAAAGTAAATAATGCACTGCTCCATCCAGCTTACTCCTTCAGTTCCTTTCTAGCATGATATAAATATTTGTTTTCGGCGCACAATTTCAGCTCTTATGCCAGACTCACTTTTTTCGCTATCAATCTTCTCGTTCCCTGCGTCATTTTCAGACTGAATTAAATATATTAAAGCTATTCATTTTCTCGTCTACCTAATTCTTCATTCTCCTTTGCCTCATTTAGTGTTATTTTTTCTTGATACTTTAATCATCGTATTTGTTTTATCCTCACTTCACGCTCTTTGTAATTTCCGTTTCCTCTCTTTGATTCAGCGAGAATTTTCTGAAATCTTTCCTTTAAGAACAGGAGTTTGGAAATAACTTTGCAGCTTCCACATAAAATAACTTATTTATTTTCTACTAGTTTCGCTACACTGTAGCATCTTCAGGAACGTACTAGATGCTACAGTGTAGCGAAACTAGTAGAAAATAAATAAGTTATTTTATGTGGAAGCTGCAAAGTTAATTCTAAACTCCTGTTCGCAATGGATTTCTACAAAGTCTCGGCCTCAACCATCAGTCACATCTTTCCTTTAAGATTCTTCAATAACCAGAAATAAGTTGACTGATTTCTTCAATTGTAAAATTTATTTGTTGATCGTAATATTTTGAGTTTAAATTTTTATGTAGCCTACTAGGATCTCCAAAAAACTGAATTTATCATTAAGTTCCCTAGAGGCATGTCATAAGCTACACAAGATCTACGAATATCGATCGACAGAAAATTATACGTAACCTATGAGTACGTTACGGATGAGACTAAAATAAAAAAAGTCAAATGTGATTACATTCCTGCGCTGTTCTTAGCCCACTAAAAATAATAAAATTGGTGAATACTAACATGTGAATAATTTCTGCCTTACTTTCATAAGGAATTCATGTTATCACTATTGTTAAATGGTTACAGGAGACATCAAATGAATAGTCAACATATTTATAATTAAAAATGATTTATACATTGACTGCTCTGAATACGGCTCATTACCGCTTAGTTTTCGCACTTATCTATACTATATAATAGGTACATTCTAGATTTGCTTCGTTCATTTCAATCATGGAATTTTCTCCTCTCGTTTAAGTTTATGTTGCAGCAATGATACTACCAATTTGTAGTACAAGTGTTGGAAACCAACTCATTTTTCATAAATGAGGGAAAAATAATGACGGCAGTAGGCTTCACCCAATCTGAACTTCCCTATCAACGAAAACTTTGTCTTTTTTCCATTTCAAGTATTTTACCATTTTTGTTAGATAAAAAGCAATAATTACTACTATTTTAGGGAATAAACGTAAAGATCCACTTTTCAAAATAATGAGCTAGGTAGCGGGGAAAAATTAAATATGTGTGCATGAAAACTGCATAATTTAAATAATCATTCATAATGGAAGGGGGTAAAACTAACAAAAATCTTTTTCACACTCACAGATAAAATTTGTTATTCAATTATCAAGGAACTATCAAGTGACTACTTTCACTACTGGAGTCTGGCTTGAGACATAAAGGCTGAGATAAATTTCGTCCGAGAGCCGGTGGGAGGTTTTAATCCACTTTGATCCATATCCGCCATTCTCAAGCCATTAGCAAAAACCATAAACACATTTCAGGCACGCTTTCCCTACTCTTTAGTTGCCCGATTAAATATCGTCCATTTATCACTTCATTGAACCATATTTCTCCTGAGAGCAAAAACGCTTTACCACGCCCCCTTCCCATGCAAAATCACTATCCCCTCCTCCTGAATCGTCTGAGCTCTCTTCTCAAACTCTCCTTTGAGGTCGTGGCCATCAGCGCAAGAATTCTTTTAGATAAGCTTCGTTAGTGTGAACGCATTAACCCACTCGTATTTACCTTCCAGACCACCTTTCTCCCCTATCCTTACGACGGACATCGGCTCAACATGCATACTTCCTCTCGCAGTTCAACGTTTCGTCATTTTTTTGGAGCATTTCCCTCCTTCGCATCACCCTCCTAAAATTTTCCATTACCCCACCCTCTGCAGTTCTTTCTTCCACACACTCTCTTTCTCTCTCTCACACACACACTTCCGTGCCCTCCCCGTTCCCTTCTCCCTCCGCGGACGTCCCTAACCCGCAAAATACGACTTCACTCCGCCTCGACGGATGTATATTCCGGAGACGCGCGTGTTCTGCACCGAAATAGGTTTCCGCATGCCTCAACGAGTTGCGCCTTAACGAGCGAGCACGAACAATCTCTCGGTCGCGGCGAAACTTAGTGTGAGGGAGTGTGTTTCCCCAGTGCTTGGCAGAAAAAAAAAGTTCACGGTGAGCGCTCTCACTGTAGGCACGCATTTATTTGGTTTAATTTATTTTAAAGAATGGTAAATCTGTCGATATGTTTCTGCTTTATGCCGCGTAAAGTTGCCAATTTTTCCAGAAAAAATAAATAGATTACATTTAATTATGAAGTGCAGAAATTCAGTTCAGAATATTTCACATTACTTGTCCCCCTCGGTTATCTTGATGGAATTTCATTTAATTGCGCGTCAGATCGAGGCGTTATGTTTAAAATTCTAGAATAAATTCCTTGACATTTTTTCACCATCAATGCGAAACAAATATGCATTTTTTTAATCCAAGAAATGAAGTTGGTCATATGTTCTTATTTTCAGAAATGTGGGTTGCTTGAACGTTGCTGTCTGACGAAGGACAGATTCCCCAGACCACGTGGGTCATATAATTTCTACCACTCATGATTTAGTTCTTGACGCGCTTACGATTGCGGATGAGCACGTACTAATTTCACCTTATGCAATTGATACAGGACAATCTCGCACTAATGGCGTTCAATATTTAAACTTATGACGGGTGCGAATGAGGTCACGAGGGAATGGACCTAATGAGATCCGGGAAAGAGGAAGCAATGGTCCAGGAGTAAAGGGGAAGTAAAAGTAGAGGTAAAGGGGAAGGGGAAATGCGACCTGCTAGGAAAAGTAAACAGGATTTATGGCGGAGAAGGGTCCATTCCAGAGGTGACGAAGACAGGCAGCTTGTTCACTGCACTGACTTATTTATGGCGTCCGAGTTGAAGACAAAGGACTTGAGTGGAAGGGAGGAGCAGCGGGGGCTGAAGTGTATGGAAAAGGAGAGTGGGAGGAGGATTGATGGTTCGAGATTGGCGCAAAGGGCAAGGGCCACCGGTTTAGAAACGGTCTGGGAAGAGGGCTAGTGTTGAGCGATGTAATCATTCGATTTCCCATGGAATCGCTCGAACGAATGAGTGATTCGAGAGTGGAATAGTGTACAGTTATTAAAGCTTGAATTATTGTTTTTATTTTTTAATAAGCTGCATGATCTGTTCTTTTTACTTAGACTTCTGGCCTTCGGTAAATTCAGTCCCAGTTATATCGGAGCAACACATCAACTGAGTGGTTGCAGTATTTCAGATACCGTCTAGAAAATAATATCCTGGCTACAGTTTATACGCGATTCACTCAAGTGGTCAGATTTAAAATAGAGTTATTTTTTTTATCAGCATAGCAATGGTAGTATTAGTAATATTCAGTCGTCGACGAGGCTCAGATTTGGGGGAATGAGCGTTACCAGATTTTATAGGCAAGTAATTTGATAAGCGGAGGGCGTATGTGCTTAATTGAATTCAATACTTTCGAAACACGCAATAATCAACGAAATCCTAACGACGCTTTTCTCGCAGACTGTGAACCAAATACGTAAGTAATACACATTTGTATAATAGTTCAGTAATATTTATCATAACATTTCCAGGGTAATTTGTTTTCATTAAAAGAGGCATACATTGAGTTGAATAAAAAGATAATATTTCGAACTAATATGGGAAACATTTTGAACAGTCATCATTTTAAAACATTGATACAAATTTAATGTAAGAAAACTATCTATTTATCTAATGATAAAATTATTTTCGTGCAACATTTAATTTCTAATTGATGCATACTCTTCTACGAGAACAATATCATGAATTCATATACTAAATTTTATTTCTTATTAGGATTGAAATTAATGCAGTAATAGGGAAGATAGAGGAGAAAAATGATTTGCAAGAAGTTATTTCTTACAAATTGATGAAATAAATTCTGCCCGCTTAGTCAATTTTTGCAACGTTCTAACAGACAGACTGGAAAATTGGGGATGACGGATTGCCATTCCAAATTCAAACTATTTTGGCGATCGCAGAGGATGAAAGTCTCGAAAAAACGGTGACGGCTAATTTATCTCTTTACTTACCCTGTGGTGGAAGTAAAGATGAAGGGAAGGAAAAATGTAAAATATATGAGAAAAGTTTCAACACGATATCAATCAGCGAATTCTGCTCTGAAAAAAAGAGAAATTTCACCCTCAAATGGAGAAAAAGATCTGTTGAAAATTTATTTATAAGCCAATACCGTGGAGATGATATGAATAAAATGACTCCGATGCCTTATGCATGAACGCAATGAATAGAATGAATTATTGATCAAATTTAAGCGTAAAAATATTGGATTTAAAGAGGATGTACACTAAAAATTCACAGGGTAACTATACCCTCAAAAATAAATATACTGTATTAATGCATAGAATTTCAAATATACTATCTTTAAGTAGACTATTATCTTGGGAGAGATAACTGAAGCAGAAATGTTTATGACAAAACTGAGTACACCGAAGCGTTATTTTCATGACAATGATTTCAAAACCTAGCCGAAGGTCCAGCTGTTCAAGTTTGACTGGAAACTATGTTTTTTGAGTTGAACATTCCAGAATTAGCATATTCAAGTAATAACATCATATTTAACTTCTTTTAAACTGAAGAACCAGATATATTTTTCCTTTACTCTTTTAAAATCTAGTCTTATGATTTGGCCAGCCTAATATACATGACCTGGTAAATGTCACTTTTCGTGACAGAAACCTTCTATATTCCTAATGAATAATGGATAGTAGCTCTATCCCACTATCCAGTGGAAAAGTACTACTATCAGTCATCCATTATGTTCGATTTACATCACACCACGCCTGAAACTACTCAATTCTATACTCCTGTTTTATTTAAATTATCATTCGTTAAATAACAAAAACGAAGAAAAACATCCATAAAAATCAATAACAGTACATTTCTTTATATTTGGATGATGTTAAATATTATCATAATACATTAAAATAAAAAATACGCTTTTGTTTCTTATTATTTTCAGCATTACAGAGAAACGCATCATATAACATTGAAAATCATACAAATGGATGATCGTGGAATGAAGATGTGGGGGAGTTAGTTTAGGCAGGTACTCGTATGCATTCAGCGAAGGTTCTTTGAAATTGACACAATAAATACCAGCACAAATCAGTGTAAAACACTCAAATATAACGCTAAATAAGGATTAAACTTTCAACACTTAAAATTACACATTTAATTCCATTCGCATGATCACACCCTCATATAAAATTAATTGAAACAACATTAAACAGTTTTAGTGCTCATTATCATTTTGAATATAATTGACGAAACATCTATGGTTGCCAACAATACAATGATGATCAGCGATTAATTGAGTTAAAGTGAGTGATAAAGTTTGATAAACCTACCAACACGAAAGTAGCACTCATTTACAGTCTAATATATACATTTGTCGGAGTGGTATCCGTCCTTTAAACTTGACGATTTAAGGAAATATCGTCTACAGAAACTACGTATTCTCCCAAAAATATCGAAATATTAACTGCCTCTAATTTAGATACATAATAGTTAAAATAATACGGGATAAACGAGCCAAACGAGTTAGTTGACAGTTTTTCAATATGAAACAATTAGACCGCTTACCGAAGAATGCTCGAGTAAAGATGAAACCAGACTAATCAGCCTATTTCGACTATTATAGCTCGGTGGATATTCAATTAGTACCAAATCTTAGAAACATTCTATGCAATGAATTAGGCCAACATTTTTTAGAATTAAATGCACTATTGCCTCTTCCGATCTCATTTTTTGTCCTGGACGTTTTCCGCGCACACTAAAAAAACTACGCTCAAAGATTATTATCACCCGTTCATTAGATCTTATTAGCATTTGAGTACATTTTCGTGGCCACGCCAAAAAAATATTTCAAGAAAATGGCTTTGTTTTTGGCACCGCAACAGGCCTCGTAATGAAATTAGGGGCACTAAAGACTGCGACAGAGGTTGGGAAATTAAAAAAAAAACCTCACTCGTGTGTACACTTGGAATTAAAGAAACACAAAACTTTGGACGGAAGAGATGACCTTTGACCCTTTGCAGGTTCCTCTTTACGATGGAATAAAAATAAACAATAGTCCAACAAGCCATTAGAAACTATTGATGGCTGTTGCAAAACATAGGGTAGAAAAGTTGAGGCGGCGGCCATCTAGGATACCGATGGGTTCAAACAAATGGGAAAGAATCAAAGCAGTAAGATAAAAATACCCAAAGATATAGAATAGCGTTTGTTTGCTTGAAAATATCCATTACGCAAGATAGAAAAATGAATAATGTAAGATAACAAGAATAATAATGAATAAACTGGCCCCGGTGGCGGCGGGGTAACACCCTCGTCTACCAACCCAAGGGTCGTGGGTTCGATTCCAGCATGAGTAGGTTTGACTTTATAGATTTGAAGGTGAAAAAACAATTCCTACATGAATATAACTGCGCACACAACTACTACTGTAAGAAAAGTGGGATACACCACAATTAATTGGCATAGATTTCTAAATTGATTTCACAAGAGAACAATGAGTAAAAAGTATTTCGTAAGTGGCATAATCACCATTCCTTAACTCAGAGTATGAGATGACCATCAATTTCTTTAAAAACTCATCAAATGACCCATATGTAAAGTAGGAAATATGACTTATTCCGGTTTGCTGATGAAATTTCACCCGGGGTCGACAGAAAAACACATTTTTATCGAAAAGTAAATGCGAGACCAACATTAATATGACAAAAATAATACAAGGACGTTAAAATTGCAAGAGAGAGTTTTCTTCTCTGCCCATTATGTGCCATTCAAGGAAAATGGAAGTTTTGTGGTTGCTCAGAAATTCATTGATAAAAGCACGTGCCCTATTTACAAGTATAAAGGAAACGATAATCTGAGAGGAAATATTATTTCTCAACTCTAATTTTATTCATTAGTGAGGCCATGAAATTGATTTCAGTATCATTTTACCCTAGGAAACCGAAGCTAAAATCTATAAATAACACTCATAAAAAATCTTTCAGTTTTGTGTCTGAAAATGGTCTTTCTAGAGTAATACCAGAAAATTAAAGTAATGTTCTCAAAGGAAAACTAATGTTTAACGCCTTAAGTCAAGGAAAGGAAATAAAATAATATCAAAGCAAGACGTCTTTGAATCCAATGTCTCCTGTGACCAAAACAGAAAGAGGCGATTCCTAGAGACGGTGTCACAAGGGGGGAAAAAGGGCGAAAGCACAAATTATATGGACGGAAAGGAAGAGACAGGAGACAAGAAAGTAGACGAGTGGAATTGGAGCAATGAAAAAGACTCGAAAGAGTGTCGAGGAAGAAGGGACGGAGAATAAAATCGCGAGAGGGGAGAAACGGAGGTTGGTGTGGAAGAAGAGAGACCTCTCCGACGGAGATAGACGAGGAGAGGAGGAGACGAGGAGGGAGAGGGATAAGCTGACCTGGCAAACACCCAGGAAAATGTAGTCTTGCGTTCGCGATCCTGCACCGCCACGGCTTTGCCAGCTTCGTGGACCCAATGGATGGAGGGGAGGGAGGAGGGGCGAGAGGGAGACGGGCTGTGCGCTCAAAATAAACCTCCCAAGATGTTTCCACCGCGCCCACAAGTCCCATCCCCTTCCACTTTTCCTCTCCTCTTCCTCTGCCCCCCCTATCTCTCTCCCACACGCCCTTCTCCCCCTTCTCCCTCCGCACCCGCTCTCCTGGTCCACATTATTACTGTCGTCATCCACGTATCTCAACCACATTTCACACCGCCGCGGCGCTTTGAGAACCTCCGCCACGCCGCGCCACCGAGGCCCGTGAGCTAATGCGTCACCTGACGGAGGCTCGCGGTAAGATATTACCTCGGCAGCTGATGCGGTGGGGAATTCGGATTGTATTCAATGGTGAAAGAAGGTAAGTAATGCGAAGGTAAGTGTGTGTCGGGATTTTAACCCTCCGGAGTAAAAGGAGGCAAGAGAAGATAAAAAAAATAAACCATATTGAAAGGAATTAAGTGGAATCAGGTGAATTGAGAAGCTGAGAGTTCCTCATCTTCCAGATCTGGAAGAGGGGTATGGAATAGGGAAAAAGTTAATAAAACCGTCCGGGTGACGGAGGGGAGGGATGAAAGGGGTTGGTCGCAATCCTTGCCGGCCAAAATTAGTTCAGCAGAGGGCCCCATTCTCTTATTTAGTGGGTGCCGACCTGATACATGTGTCGCATTTTTTATTCGTACTCGTGGAGTGGGAATATAAATATACTATATATTCCACGAAAAGAGGGCTAAGATTCAAGGTTTCTTCTCGGAGGTTTGAGACGGTGACCTAAGCTCCAACTTCCGACCATTGCAAAAAATGAGGGAGGTATTCTCGAGCGTTCGGAAGCGCCATGATCTTCCGACGTGAAAATTGGGAACTCCGTCAGGGTCGCGAGGGAGTAAATTTTTTTCTGATATCCCACCTTTAAAAAAATTCTAAAAGTTCACCCTTTAAACAATCAATGCGCGGCGGCTATTAAAAAAAATGATTTTGCAAACGGACGTTTGCAAAATCATTTTTTTTTTGTCCCTAGACAATGAGAAATTGAGTTTTTTCGGTCACTGACAATCCTTTTTTTTCTTTGATCTAAGCCACTCGTAGTTAATTATCCGAGAATATAGTCTTCTAACGGCTGTTTTCCTGGCAATATACGTATTTCGCAAAAAACGGTAAAAATATCGGAATAAGAGAATATATATTTCATTTCTATATCTTAATAAAAATTGGCTGAGGAGGTAGGAGAGCAAAAATTATTTTGAGTCGGCGGTTCAGAAGGGGTCCAACTATAGCTATTAAGGCGTAGTTAGATATATTCCTTGACGCCACGGATATGCTTTCACCAATTAAAATCGTTCTTGGATTTAAGTGAGGGTGGTGATATCTGAATGAAAGCCAAACTTATGTAGCATTAATTATTGTCTTTCAGTGATATTATTTACACCTAAAATAGGTTCTAACAATAACTATGATATAATTGTTATGAGATACACACCAACTTTGGATGGCATATGTTTGTTGTAACGATGTACGCAGAGCTATATGATAAGAAGGAGCTACGTTTTCTAATTTATGTGAACTTTTACCGCCCATCTTCGTAGTACCAGAAAGTTTTGTAACCATATGATCCTAATGAAGATACAAATTATCACCACGTCACTCTAGTAGGTACTGTAGGGAATCAGGCATAAGATTCTTATGGTCTCCCTCTTATGATTCAAAATATCGAAACATGCCACCTAAATTCATTTCATGTGAAATTATTTCTGAATTATGGAGTATTTTTTTATAAATTTATGCCAACAAAATAGAAGAGGGAACACGGTAAAATTAATAAAAATCTGTTAGTGACTCAGTCGATATATTTCTAAAACGTTATCAATAGATGCTGTCTTCTTTCCGTCAGTTGTCTATGAAGGAACATATCAGGGCGTTCACATTATACGTAGTGTAATGTATACGTAGGTAAGGTAAGGTACGTTCGCACCGAAACTTTAACAGAAACTACCCGCAGAAAGATTATGAAAACGGTTTTCACATGCTGGTTTAACGTTGTGCCGCAAGGCAACGCAAAAAGTTACCATTTTCTATTATTTAATTATAGCCATTAAAAGAATTTCAAGAAAAACTTACTTCATCGAGAAACGGTTGAAAAGTAAACAACCCACTTGCGACACACTTGATTAAAAATACCGAAATTCTTCATCTCCAGCTTAAAATAGCCTGAACACTTAATCATATTTTTTTAGGTGCTCTTGAAGCGAAATAATATGCCTGGGATTTCAAAATACGTCAGGATATTAATCCTCCTCTTATAGACTATTCTCGTATCTAAGGAAAACGTTCCCATGCTTCATCGTTTGGTAGAACGAGTGCGCAATTGAGGATAATTTATCTCGAGAATTTAACCATTTCTGGAGCAATATTAAGTATATTAAATAATTTCAAGTATATTAATGAATGTTATATAGCAAAATCGAATTTGGAAAGGAAAGTTACATAGTACCTACTGAGTTCAGTATTCACCAATTTTATTCACGTATTCAAAGTTAGAACTCCACCATTTTTATTCGAAAACACTGAATAATTTGATGATTTACCCAACGAGATTTGGTCTGTAGTTAAGACTTCGATGAGATTAAATGCCGTGATAACAGGGTGGAATAAAATCCTGAACGGTGCCCACATCTTTGTACTTGACACGGAAAGAAATAAATCGCAATAATTAAAAATAGTCTCTTGAAATCCAAGTAACAAATCAGAAACAGATTTAATGAAAAACGCAAAAATCGCCTGCTAATGGGCTTTGATGTCCTTGCTAAAGATTAAAAGATGTGGCGAAAATAAATAGGAAATAAATTAAATGAGGAAAATTGAAAGTTCAAAAAATTATAACTATATTTAGAGATGCTATAAATAAAATACAAATGGACGTCGAGTGACTCTGGTATAATGATGGTTTAAACAGCCAGTTCAGATGAACATATTTTAAAGTAAAGACATAATGTGCACGGCACATTGAGCATTGGAAAAGTAATGGTGAAAAGTAAATTATCATTCTTAATTTAAACAAAACATTTCTAAATCAATGGCTCTTGTTTCAACTTCCTTTCCTGATTACAATAGAAAATATTCTGACATGAATAGCTAGCGCACGGAGGAGAACGTCTAGTATCCCAGCTTCACGTAACAGATAAATGGTAATTTTCCAGCTATTTATGTTTAAAACTCATTAACTTTAAAAAGTATTCATAATTAGGAATAAAATCATAAATTCTATGATTCTGTTAAGGTCTACTGATATTAGTTCAGATCATTAATCGTAGAACATATATTCTAATTGTATCAAATAGGGACACCATTAACATAGTACCTTCACGTATCTCTGAAAGAAGTATGGAACGACGACCAGAATATAGAATGAATGTGGGTGCGTAATTCTAAGCCTGTTTTCCTCGAATTTTATGGAATGGGCTAAAGTGTCTCAAATAACTCAGCGCAGAATTTTATTTTCCATGTTTTTTTGAGTACATATTTGAAATATCTACTCGTAATTCCCAAAGCTTGCTTCAAATTTAAAGTAGGAATGATAATAAAATTTACTTAGGATGAAGGTTATTGAAATCATATGATTTTAGAACGAAGATCAGTAGCTGAAATTTAATTAATATTTATTCGCACATTGGAAAAGGAAGAGAAAGAAACACCACTAATATTTTATTTTCACGACTCGAACATGATTAAAGGAGTCAAAGTCCGGATTGTAAAAAGATGCTTGTGGGAACCACAGTTTCTTTGTGATCCTTTTCCAATTATACATATCATAGATATCGTAAAAAAACTACCACACTCATTACTAGGCCAAAAATAGCACATTTTAGTTCGTTTAAATGAGAGTTCACCCGTGCACAGAAAATAAAAATCTCACCAATGGATGAAAGTGTACCCTCATCGTGCATGTCATTAGGGAAAGCATTACAATCATGAAAAAAATCTTCCGAATTTCAATGTAAATACACCTTTGAAGCACTCTGAACTCCTTTTGAATTTTTCCGCAAAGCTCGCTTTGTGGAAAAATTCAAAGCTCCCTTGTGTGCGTCTGTTTGTATGTTATGTAGGTGTAAATGTGTGTGTACGCATTTAATTTGGATTTAATGAGACTGCTGGCGCAAGAAAAAATATACAAAATTGACATTTTGTATATTTAGTATGAGCGCGCCAAGAATTGATTTTGGCACAAGCCTTGACGAGTTGCAAAAATTGAGTGTCGGATGCTAAAATATAATACTTGTTGCCACAATTTAGGGCCAAATATGGATGAAAGGGCGTACGTGCGTTGGGCAAAGTTGACGTAAATTGTACCGAGCACATTTTTAAGAGGTTCTCACGTGAACCAACCAATTCCTTAGAGCCGTTAAAATCGGAAATTTTTGCGCATTACCTATATTTTACGGGTAATAATTAATACGCGTTATAATTACTGAATGTGACTGAGTGACTTCAAAATTGAATTAATAGGAATTATCAAACTGCATACACAATGAGGCATTTTGAAGGGAGAATTCATGCATTCGTTTTTAGGTTTTCTGTTCTCCATAATTCTCCAATCACTATCCAGAACGCTGTTTTAGCAATCACTTTACGTGATTTGCTTTAAATAAATTATGATGGATTTTAAATCCAAGAATCAGCTTAACTAATTAGGAAATGGCTTTATGATCTAATAAGCAAAGTTTCTTTTACAGTGATAAGTTCAGGTCAGAAAGTTGTTAATTACGTCGTGGAGGTATATTAAGCATGAAAATGTGTTTCTAAAACTTTTATTCAAATCCAAAACCTATTATTGAATGAAACTTACTTTTTGAATGTAAAATTATAATTACTGATTAAGGTAATTTTAACTTGAATCCGATACAAAAAAACTAGTAAAATGTACATCTGGAAACAAAAGTTAATGTGGTCTCATCGGCATGCCGTATGCTGGGGAAGGCTAAGATTATATACTAAAGAATCGAGGGGAAATACGTGTATATTTTGATCAGTGAGGATAGAACTAAAGGTATTTTGGGGGGAATGAATCGGAGAATGCAGTAAGAGGGCGTCTCTCGTAGAGGGACTTCCCTGGGTTTCGGAATACAATTTAAGCGTGAGTTGATATTAGGACATTATCATAAAATTAGGCTTCAGCAAGAAATTTTTATTAGGTTAATTCATATTTCTTGAAAAGGTTTTAAGCAAAATAATTATGACTGACCATCACTACAGTTATGCTTAAGCCTATATCTATTTAAAGAGCACCGCGCTGAGTGAAGAGAGAATAATCTTGCGGCTGTTTTCAATAAGCAGGAATGTCCCCTATCTATGCCAACAAAAAGACCTTTCAAACCTTCGTATTTATTTTTATTGCATCTTGAGTGAATTTGATTTATCGGAAAGTTAATAATGAATAAAATAACGTAAGTTCCGGAAATATTTGTATTTTCCAGCTTAAATATTTCAAATTATAAAAATAGCATTTTCAGAAAATTCACCAAAAGACATATTTCATTTAGAGCTCGGAACATTGAGTCAATGTATACATGGACATGGTGAAGGGATGGAGAGAGGGGGAATCATATTTTAACAAGGCAGAAGGAAATTTCCGATTCCCGCAGGTCAAAATTTGGGAGAAGGAGAATAGGTTAAGAAGAGAAAGGAAATGGAAAGGGGTGAGGGAGAGTACCAGGGATAGTTTGAGGTGATGTATAGAGCGTGAGTCACAACGTTGTTGGAGGAGTGTGGAAACACAAGAAAAACAGAGGGAGTGAGGAAAACAGCAATTTAGAAGGTTCACTTTAGGTTTAGATGTTACTATAATCTCAAACTTTCCATGAGAATCCAACATTGCGCCTTTACTATGGATGAGAAGCACCTTTCGCATTAACTCATTAAAATATGTTTTTCTTCCAAGTGTTTTGGCCATTAGGAAATTTAATTTCCTCTATGTACACATTTTTTTGTGCTGAAAGATCCCGGTATATACAGAGTGATGAGCTTGGCCGACGTATTCAGAGGTACAGTTGGAGCCGATAAAACTCGGTCTAAATACAAGGTTAATAAAAGGCGATAAACCGTTAAATAAAAGTCTGTCGTATGAGTGCTGATGGTTAACATTTCTTGTGGCTGGAACGTCTACAATCAAGTCCAAAATTTTAAATATTTTCTCACACAGTTTGAGGGTAAAAGTGACAGATTTGAGTAAATTATTTAAATCATTTAACAATTTATAGATTGCGTGAGCCTTTTGTCCATCAACAAAAATGTTGCCAATATACCGTTACCAGTAATTCATATTTTTTAAAAGAGGAGTATGTGTTTGAAGTCTTTCTTCTAAGTTATTCAGAAAAATAATCAAAATTAGACGTAAAAGGTGATAGCCAATCCACAGGTTTGTCCCCCCTCTCCTTACTCCAACATACTATATTTGTTTCGAGCGACCAGCTCTAATTACCTTGAGAATGACCTGCACCAGTTGAAACATAAAAATACCAAGTGACGTCTTAAAACATTAAGTTTATTAAATATTGATAAAATTATCGAGGCACCAAAATTCAAATATTGTTGTCTTTGGCTGTCAAGTGCTGTAACCTTTCGAAGAATTGAGAGCTGATGAGGGAAATTTCCGTAGTGACTCGAGGGAATTGGATATTTACTATTAATCCAATTTCAATTTCATGAAGTAAAAATACCGACAACACACTATTAATTAAACTTAAAATTATAAGAAATACTTTACTTTTTACCCGAATAAATAGATGTTCTTGATATATATTGTGTGATTTTCAAAACCGATTCTATAGAGATCGAAACTGAATGAGAACTTCACTTTAAACAACATGTCGTATTGCAAAATGAATAATACAGTACAGGACGGATTTGTAAATGATAAATTTATGCATGGAAACATTTTATTGTAGACTGACAGATGATTTAATATTATGAATTCAAAATATTATCCTTTATTAATTGTGAGTGTCACGATATCATATGAAGTTATCAACAGAGATGGAATGCTATCACTACGAATTATGTCGGAATTTCGTCTAATTCATTAGTCTTGAATAGATGACAGGAAACAAAAATTCTTCAAGGTTTGTGACATTACACTTAAACTTAGTGTGACTAACCTTACGTAACCAATATGTTTCCTTCGGCGGTTTTTGAAAATTTAATATAATTTCGGACACCTGGCATATTCAGAGTATTTTAATGGAAATATGATAATTTTAACGCAAGATTTGTTTTTCAAAATGCAATAGCAATGCAAATGAAATACATAGAATTCAAATTGAACTTTGATTTGTGCACAATTAGATGCATTGATTAAACTCAAACATGAACATTCCGCGAATTTTACTTGCTCGTTTTTTTCTGACTGATTTTATTTATTACCTTTTGTGATACTGATTGGATTTGCGATGTCATGTTATTTTTTCCGAGGTAAGTTTGATTGTAATACTTGGGACTTGTGTGTCACCTGACATTGGCTATTTGCACATGTGCGTTTTAATGATATAGTAATTAGGAATCGGGATACCACTGAAAAAATCTTGTCACATATATTATTCAAACCCAGGCCTTGGGGCGGGAGCAGGCATATTTTATTTATTTATTTTCAGCGGATGCTCTCTGAGCGATATTTCAATGTCGGACGTTTATTGAAATATTGAGAGAGGGAGTTATGGATATAATGAGTCTTCACACGACAAAAAATATTAAATTTCAGAAACTGATGATTAATCTACTAGTAAAAATGAGGTATTAGAATATTGAATCTTATTTTAAACCGGGGCGGTATAATGTAGTAGAAAAGTCAAAAACTTATTCTGGCTGACTCGGAGGATAGTGCCGGGCTCCTTCTACTAAGTCCTTGGTGTCTAAAATGCGCAACTTCAAATTGGGGTGGGCCAGTTTTATTCCTCAATATGCCATATGGTTTCCAGAAAAGTCTTGGTCTCTGGTTGGTCAAAAGCTCGATCTACATGACTATATAAAATTATATTGCCATAAAATTTGAAACAAAATATCGGCTATTGGCCATATTATTGTTAGTACAAAGACAGACATTGTAGCGGGAACGGAAAGTTGGCTCACGGGAGATACAGACAACAATGAAGTTTTCCTGAGCGGTTTCACAATTTACAGAAGGGACAGGCCTACTAGATTGGTTGGAGGAGTATTAATTGCTGTAAAGTCACGTCTTAGTAGCTAACGATATAAATGCGACGAAAATGACAAAGAAAGGTTTTGGTGCAACATAAAGGACTTCAACGACAGAAGCCTATTCGTGTGCTCATTTTATAGACCCCCAGATTCTAATACAGATGTTCCACGCAAGCTCGACGACCCAATATCCACTCTCAGCAACAAAAATAGCAACAATATTATTAAAAACGCTGGTGATACAAATCTACCGTCAATTGATTTGGCCACGTACTGCGTAGGAAGATCTACCAAAAACAGAGATTCATGCCTCCTTCGTACATTTGCAAAACAGTTCTACAGTATGATTTGAATGAATATATTCTGTTTTTGAGTATTATTTCATGCAAGTACTTTCTTTCGTGTGATTAAGGTTTTTTGAGTGGATGAATTGCATAGAGGTAACATAATTTGGTTTTGCATGTGATTTAATTCTTGTAAACGGGGGATGACCTAACACCCCCCGCCATACACACTTGCGGCGGCTTGCGGGGTGTTGTGTAGATGAAGAAAATACTCTTTAGAATAAATTGTTAAATCGCCAATATGGGGCCATGGCATACTTGATATCTTCGCAACTTCTACACCCGAAAACGTAACAAAACATTGAAATATTGGACGGAATAAGTGACACTAAAGCTATTTTTGTAGAGTTCAAAACTAAGTTCGTGAAAATAAACAAGGAAAAGCGAAAAATATACTTATTCAATAAAGCACATTTTAACGGACTACGAGAATATTAAAAAAAGAATCACCAGAATACAATACAAAAACACTGACAACCGATACAAAGAACACTTGGAAATATTTCTTAAATATTTTACGCGAAGGAATGAAGACGTATCATACATCCCATCCAAACTTAAATGCGACAGTAAGGAACCTAGATGGTACAACGGGGAAGTAAAATCGGCACTAAGAAGACTACCATCAGATTTTTAAAAGAGTTTAAAAAGTGACAATGTAGTTTATGTGACTATATCCAAATAAAAACTAAAAGAATGTCGTAGTGCGAAAATTATCATGCACAGCTTTACACTCTTTTAAATCCACAATGCTATGAGAAGATCTTAAGGAGAATTCAAAGTAATTCTGGTTTCATGTTAGGAAAATAGAGGGTACACGTCCAACTGTACATTGTTTGAAGACGGAAAATGGAGAAATCATTACAAACAGCGTGAAAAAGGCAAATATTTAAACAAGTTTTTCAAGAGCGTCCACACTAAAGACACGCACGCACCAAACGATCTTACACACCCACCCGGGGAACACATGAGCGATATAACAGTGACCAAGAAGGGAATAGAATATTAGGACCGTAGTATCAAAGCTAACAAAGCCCAAGGTCCGGAAGAAAAACCTGTCAGAATATTAAAGGAATTAGCTGAAGAGATTGCCCTGTTTTTAGAAATTGTTTTTCTAAAATCAATAGGAGGAGGCTCAGTACCTCGCGATTGGGAGATAGCCCATATAACTCCAATCTATAAAGGCGACGATAGGGATAGGCCAACCAAATACCCATTTCCTTAACATCGATCTCTTGTAAAATATTAGAACACATTATTGTCAGTAACACTATGAGATTTCTTGATAGTAGGAGAATAACCACACCAGCACACCACAATAAATAACACAGCCAGCATAACCATAGAGAATAACCACAACCAGCAAGGATTTAGAAAGAGCAGATCTTGCGAAATACAATTAGGTCTTTTCATTCGCGATATACTTATGTGATTGATGGTTGAGGCCGAGACTTTGTGGAAATCCATTGTGAACCGGAGTTTCAGGAAATAACTTTGCAGTTTCCACATAAAATAACTGATTTATTTTTGACTAGTATCGCTACACTGTAGCATCTTCAGGAACGTATCTGAAGATACTACAGTGTAGCGAAACTAGTAAAAAATAAATCAGTTATTTTATGTGGAAACTGCAAAGTTATTTCCTGAAACTCCGGTTCGCGATATACTTAGATCGGGAGAAAGCAACACACAAGTCGATGCAGTATTCCCAGATTTCAAAAAAGCCTTTGATAAAGTCCCACACAATAAATTGTTACACAAACTTAGATGGTATGGAATCAATGAGAAAATTATTAATTGGATTCGAGAGTTTTTGTGAAATCGCAAACAAATAGTTGTCATCGATGGGTTGTGCTCAACGGAAAGAGATGTAACTTCGGGCGTCTCCCAGGGAAGTGTAATAGGGGTTCTTCTATTCTTAATATACATTCATGACTTAAGCACACACGTTAGTAGTAATCTCAGGTTATTTGCTGATGACACGGTGGTATACAGGGAAATAAGGAGCCAACTAGATCGCGAGCTACTCTCTAGAGACTTAGCCAAAATCTCGGATTGGTGCATGAAATGGGGATTTATGATTAACATAGACAAATGCGCAGTTTTGAAATTTTGGAACAAAGGAAGTGGCAAACAGGACATGAATTACGAAATAGAGGGTTCAGTACCAACTACGGCCAAATAAGTAAAATATTTGGAGGTAGTTCTAACACCACGACTTTCATGGGGGGCACATATCAGGACAATATGCGGATCCGCTTTAAAGGATCGGCTTCATTAGAATGGTGATGGGGTTACGTAATGAGAATGTTGAAGAAAGGTTTTATTTTGCTCTAGTTAGACCTCATTTGGAATATGCCACAAGTATTTGGAATCCTTGGGAGAAAATTTGGCAAAAACAATTAGATGAAGTCCAGAGAAAATCCGCCAAATTCGTTAAAAATTGTTATAATAAGAACACAAGTGTGACAGATCTCTTAGGAGATATAGGCTTGGGACCACTTGAGATACGAAGAGAACAAGCGAGACTTAGGCTTTTAGAAAGGTTAAGAACAAATAAGTTAAACAATGACACCAAAGGAATTATTATGGCCCCACACTACTTAGGTAGATCAGACCACAAATACTTATAAAATAAGGGAGATAGATTCCAGTTCAGATAGATACAAATACACATTCTTTCCCCGAATAATCAGAAATCATAATAATAAGAAACCGAAGTCTATTTAGAAATGTTAATAACATTTAATTTACAAGTCGGAACAAAATTGAGCATTCCAAAGCTATCAGGTATATTTGTAGGTGCATATGTATGTTAGTTGGTAGCTTGTGTGTTTGTATGTGCGTGGGTTGTAAGGATTTTTGCATGAAGGTAAACCATATTTCGTTTCTGGTTTGTATAAAGTTGTGACTTTTGCATGCGGTTTTTTTCTTAAGTAGGTGTTGTGCCGTAACACCCCTCGCCATACGCCCTTGCGGGGTATTAAGTAGAAGTAGAAACCTCCTTTCTTCGATTCTCCCTACGTAACTTGTAGGTATTACGGGCGAATGTTGGATAAATGTCGTGCGGTAGTGACCGAATGCTCTGCTGCATGAGATAATTCTATGCGTCCAGTGTATACCCCTTATCCTACTAGTAATATCAGCTGAGATGTTCTCTAAGGTGGAAATGCTTTACCTTGACTATTAAATATTACATGACTCTTACTGCAATAGTTAATGGCAGAACCGTTCAGGCATCATTGACTTAGGATTTGCAGTAGTATCCCACGAATTCCATCAGTGGAAGTCAGTCATCCATGAGCAGTTAGTCACACTTCGTACATTTAAGAAAATATTTTGAATTTTAAAACGGGTTAACGATATTTTCTATATCTGTGCCAGTTGCTGATGACCAATGGTTCCTAGATGCATGAATTATAATAAGAAACAAAGAAATAGTATATAGTATATTTCTTTTGGGTGGAATACCCTCAAGAAAGAAATTACGAGTTGACCAAACTTTCATGCACGTGTTTTCTTTTGCCTGGACATCAAAGGCTCTGGGCTCGAATGCCTTACCCAGGCTATTACGGTAGAGAGGCATTCGCCGCAATCAGAATAGAACAAAGGAAGGAGGATTTACGCGTGCGGATGGGAGCACGTGGGCTTAGAGTGGGGGAGCGCCAGGAAGGACATGGGAGGGTTGGCGGAAGGAAGGTAGAAGAGAGAGGAGCTAGTAGAGATGGTTGTATGATTTGTCAAATCTCTGGGGAGCCAAGTCAGCGCCGTTGGAGGGCTTCACCTTCGTGTCATCCAGTGCGTGAATTTTATGGAGCTATTGCTGGAGTGACTATTAACCCAGTAATTAAAATCCTATCGTGAATAATAGCAGTAGTATGCGAGCACATCTTCGATTTGTCGCGATGGATCATACCTGAAACTTATCCAGCGAAATTGCCAACTCTCCGGCCTTAAATAATTAGATGATGTTTTCAGTTGCGCACGGGCATAGTTATGATTTTTCTCGATGAGGATTGAATCAAAATGTGTAAATCTGTTGGCCAGAAAACGAAAGTGTAATCGAAGAAACCCTTAAAGAAGTCTTTCAAAGACACCATTCTTCTACAAAATGACGCGGGGAAAATTAAAAAAATATTCATTAGGAATGGCTAAGTAAGCAAAAATAAACTGGTGATAAGGCATCAGAGAAAAAAGTTAATAAATGAACGAAATAAATATAAAACAACATGATTTTGAGTGAAAATTTCCCGGTAGCAGCGTAATTTGGAGCTATTAGCTATCCATTAATTGAAGTCTAACGATAATAAGCATTACTGATATTAATACTGAGATGTAAATCGAAATTTGACCGATTTATTTGCCTATGATCATATTTTTATAAAATCTTTTAGGAAGCTAGATGACCGAGCGCAACGATAAAAATGATATGGAGTTCAGATTGGCTGGAAGACACGATTATTCTTACCTAAGGGATGATGTAATGTGATTAGTTTTTATGGCAATGTATAAAGAACGTGAAGGATTATGTAAAGGAATTTATATCATAAGTACCTGTTCATTTATTTACAAGTATTACCAACACTGTTTGGGTACACAAAACGAGAAGGAATTAATTTTATTAAGATTGAATTAGTGAACAATCCCATCATTTGTATTTAGATACATGCAAGCAAATTTTACCTACCTCGATTATTTCGACAGATCGGTCGAGAGGGTCTTACATCCCCCCGGACAGTTTTTTTGTCACAGGTTCAAACCCTGATTCGCACATGCATTGTCTATTTGTCACGACGCGGAGTTTTCTTTGAGGAAGTGACTGGGTGTCGACTGTCAGAGAAGTTAGAGATCAAGTAATTGAACAAAATACCTTTGAGGCTTCCGCACCCAAATAACACTAATTCTACGCAGGCCTTCTGATTTGGCAAGCGCTTCAAATTCCAATGGTGCCTCCAACGTACAGGTATGACGTCATCACTCAATTTCGTTTTAGCTACGTAATAATGGAAAAGTTTGAAAATAGATGAACGTATTATGTAACTTTACACACGGCACGTTGTCTGCAGTTCACGATGATCACATTATTTTGCATCAACCGAAGTATTTTGCCAATGATACAAAATTATAGAACATTTTCAACTGTGTTGGAATGCAACTCATATCTTCATTAAGACAAAAGAGATAGGATCAGATTACGATTCCATGACAAAAAATCTATGGATGTTTAGCAGATGCATTGGGTTTCACTCGAGCTTTCGTATTATACACGGGAAGGGAGAGTACAAGGGTGGTCTGAAAAGTTTCGGACCTAACCAAGATACAAGACATTTTTTCTGAAATTTTCTGAGTCGGAAACTTTTCAGATCACCCATGCATTAGCAAACCCAGAAATTCCAAGCAGGCTTTAAGAATGTATAGCATAATGTGTGTATAGTTCAGTTTGTCCTCCGCCTTGAAAAACAAACTGGAAATTAGATCGCAAACCATCTTAAAAGAAACAAGTTTATGTTACAGAAAGTAATTATTCAAATTTTAAGTAAAGAGAGTAGCAAAGAGTACGTCTCCTGTTACAGATGTGAACAAGTCTTGTAGCGTAGTTGTGAAACAGTGTGCAACACTAAGAAAAAATCTAGCAGTCATCTCCTCAGCCACCATACTCCATGAGAAACAAAAAAAATACACATGAGATAAAAGTGGAAACATTATCGTATACCGAATTTTCCCACTGGAAAACCCTATATAAATTTCGAACGGTGTAATGACCTAATACCAGAACTTGATGGGAAGCCGCAGGTGGCAAAGGACCAATTAAAATGAGTGAATTTTCACAGGCTATAAGGCATCGTTCCAGATGAGTTCCACTCTCATCTGTCAAAACCAACCTTAGATTAAAAAATAGAAAAAGTATTTAATGTCCGAGTGATTGAAGTGATGGAAGCAAATGCTACATTGCAGTTATGCTAAAGTGGTAGTTTAAGTTATATAATATTAATACCAACAAAACAGAGTGTACCTCACGCATACCTCCTAAATCATTCATGTTGTAACTATGCCGGTACTGTTGATGAATCAGGAAATAAATTGCAAATATAAACATTCGAATGAAACCTAAAAAACAGAACAATGAGGATAGAATATGTTAACGTTCTTGGATAGTAAGAGGCAAAGAAAGAGACAACTGGTACCAAATCGGAAAAAATCTCAAACTCCGCCACCATCTTACCAAAATTAATAAATCGTTAGCGTTTTCAAGACAGGAATCATAAAAAGTAAAATAAGAGTGATAATTTACATTGAATATTGAACGAGTGGACCTTGTTCATGCATCTTTTTCCTAAGTAAACCTATTATTTTTCACTGATAAAATTCATCAATCTTTATCTACACCTTAATATTTTTTTCAGAGATAAATAATTTTTTGTCAAATGGAAGCCCATGGCACTGTCACAAATGTTGCCGAACTATTTCCCGTGGAGAAACTATGAATCGCGGAGGTGGTAATAGGTTACTCGGGGAAAAAATACTTACAGATCCACAGCAAACCCATCTATGGCTCACTTGTCGGAAATTGGTAGTACGTATATTCTAGAGGCATGCTTGGACTTACTTGTATGTGGGGGAATATTAGAAAACAACAAAAAACATGCTCGAATATTTTAACCAACACTATCCTGATGAAATTCTGTGACTACTTACCAAATATGATAATTATGAGTCATCATTATCAATCAAATGTCAGCAAAAACATACTTCTATTATATAATTCTAAGGAGAAAGTACTATAAATTTTATCATATTATGTAATTAACTAACACCCAAATCACCACCATTTTGGTTTCACTAATATAAAGTGGTCTCTCGTGACGCTGAATATCTCTGTGCACCATGCCTAGCCTCAATGGCATATGCCCTCGTATATGGCATTGAGACTCTAAGGGTGTTTTTAGCTGAGCATTAGCAAGCACTAATACAGCTGAAGTTGTCTGGGGTAGTTTGATCGTTTACTTAATTTTTTCTTGTTCCAAAAATATAAAAAAATCATCTTCCTATGCATACACTATCCTCTTATAATTGATGCGTTAAATGGATATTTTACTATAACCGAAGAAAGTACGCAAACAAATTTGAAAAAAATAATAGTATTATGAACATATTTTTATAGATGCAAAAATGACCAAGAGTGAATAATCTTTGTGAAAAAAGAATAGATATGATTTGTAATAAACGTCGTGCATGTTTTTAACTTTTGAGATAAATTCAGAATGTGACTATAATACTCGTACTTTGGAAATGGAGAGTAGAGCGAAGTTTAATTTATTTATAAAGACAAATTACCAAAACATTTTGTAACTGCACGCATTTCCTAATGTCCTTATCTCATGTTACCATTTAATGATTAAAATTCGATAAAAAGGTTTTGCTTCAAAATATTTTAAATGAATTCGCCATTTCTATTCCAACTTTCGTTGTTACCCACCATTTTTCTCTATATTTACACCAAAGTCCTTTAAATATTACTTTCGTTTGATTTGGGTCCAGTTTAACAATGGGCATAGTCAGTTTTATGACAGGTGTGATTAATGAAACTATAATGCTTTCTACATAATTTTTCGCCATAAATTACCTCATCATATCTATTTAAGGTAAGCTTTAGTAGGGTCCTAAATACTATTTTACAGTGAATATCGCGGATACTGCATTTAGATTAAACGCTAATATGCCCTGCATTCATTTAATTTCAATTCTCCACATTGCACAAATATAACAACACCACAATCCAATCCCTGAATTTTCGATGAGTTTTTCTGGATACTGTATGCACGGAATTTTAGTCGAACTGGTCTGTGGTTAGAAAAATCAATTGATATGCTTTAACGTCAATATTTTATTGAGATGCCCTTGAGACGGTGGACAATAGCGATCTATGTTTAATTTTTTTGGGTATATGATGGGCACCTATACAAACCGTATTTGTTTAAGTCCTATATTTTTAAATGATATTATACTAATTTCCACATGCATTATTGGAAATAAACTATTGGGTACATTATTAACATTATTTGCTATTGCTTTTTCCATTTGAATGAGATGAGTTGAGTGATGAATGAATGAAATCAAGTTCACGACTTCATTAGGTTTTCGTTTTGTATAAGGCTTATTAAAATATTGCAATGTATTTTTAGTTGAGCTAATTGTTAGAAAAACACTTCACCAACACCCAGTCTTGGCAACTTTCAAAACGAGAAGTGCGAGCACTTAAGTAATTTATTTTTACTACAGGGATAACCCAGCAAGAGTGCAAAAATGTATCTGAGTGTTATTTCGTGCACCTTTCCAAAATTTCACGAAGTGGATAACTAAAAACAGATAGTAGTTATCCCTATATTTGAAAAACATCGCATGACCTTGTCCAAAGAACTACGGTAGATATGCCTAATCTTTGTTGCGAAGCTAAATCACGGCACAGGCTTTTACCTCCCCGTTTCGCTGCTATAAAAAACCACATCATCCCTCATGTAGATTGAGGCTTTGCCAGGCAAGGAACAGGGAACTTCTAGTGTTCTAATAAATTAAAATGATACTAACGAGGACACGCATTAAAAGAGACTTTAGACGCACTGAGGCAAGAAAACATAAATATTTCCTTGAACCATTTAGTGCAAAGCTTAGGCAACCAAAATTATGAAGGGACAATGGCCGAAGGATCCCAAGTTCAAAAATCTTGAGGAACCTTGAAGTTCTAAACTTTCACGATAAGAAGCCTAGCATTACCATAGGTTTTCTGAGTTCCAATACAAATATTTAGTACAACTACGTTAGGCGCGCAGAAATCGGAGAGTTAAAGACTCTACAATGAACTTTAACCTTTATTTACTTTTTATTAGTTTCTGACAGTCATTGTGAGCTCGGATTTCATCATGCATGTTAATAATGAATTTTGCTGAACCAACATTGCACGAGTCCCAAAAAAATTTAAATCTGAAATGCAATAAAAATGCCATAATATATGGGTATAAACGTTAAAATAATTTCAGCTCATGTCAAATTTCTTTCTCCCTTCGGCGATGATATTTTTGTGTTTATTTCACATTTTCATCCACCTCACTGAAATTTCCGTAAACGATATATCTATAATTATTCATATTAGCCTTAATATTAAATGTATTTTTAATGTTAAAAAGTTTTAAAATCGAAACTATTTTTCCACCACACTGTTTTTAATATTTCCTATGTCCTTTTACTTCTGATCACTTCCCAAAGAATCCTTGGCAAAAACTGGTCTAATTTTTATGCATATCCTGAAATTACTACGTTGCTTTCTAGCAGGTTTTTTGTTGAAAGACCCTTAAAAAAGAGATTCCATTGATCAATAAATCTTGTGTCGCAATCCGTTCTTCTTCTCATTTAAAACTACTAGTATAACCTCGAACTTATCTGAACTTCAGCGTGCCACCTAAGATTCTTTTAACTATTCCTTCAAGCTTTCTCAAGTCTATTGCACTAGGCCTCTATTTTTAACCCTTTCTCTTTAGTGCTTAGCCAAAGGCAAATCATTTTGCCGCACTAAATCACCGCTCGACAGAATTATTGAGACTTATTTACATGCCTCTGATCAACAAGGGCACTACAGTATTGCAGACTAATGCCAACTTCGGTCGTCGCTTTTTAATTTCACATAAAGAACTTTTTCGACACGATAAAATCATCACTAATTATGTTTGCTACTCAATTATTCGCCCTCAACATGTTTTCCAATTACTAGAGAAACGTCTACTGTCGCTACTCACCATTATCAAGTTAGGGAAAGTGATGAGGAATGTGTCTCAAAATACATAAAAAGTTAATTTCAATTCATATAAGATTGATAGGTCCTACGAAAAATCACTTGCTGAACAATAATATGAACTCTCAATGTACGATTCCCCCACAGGCGTCTTAAACAATAACCACAACTGATTCATTTTTCCCGAATCAAATTTCATTCAGACAAGTGACTTCGTGCTTACTAAATCCCTCCTTGGCCTCCCCCGATGTATCTTTGCTTTGATTTTAGATTAGTGAAAGGCATACACGATTGAAACTTTTTTCTGATTGAACTACAAGAAAATACCATTTAAAATACAGACACATATTAAAAGAGCGTAGGGATCCGGTTCGGTAACCCTGGTCCATTTCCATGGTGGCCATTTCATAAATCTACAAGCCAGTTTGCGAGTCCTTGTGATTTGCACATCAAGGTATACTGATGGCAATAAATGGCGCATCCCTTTTTACTGTACTCAAATGAACAGTATACGTTTTATATTACACTTTAGACTGTTTTCAAAGGACCCGTGAGTTGACTTGTAGCGTTGAGAAACGGGCCCCTGGTGTCTTGAAGTTCCTTCACGTCCCACTCCCAAACAACTCTTGGCCACGTTTCGCGAAGGAGGAGAAGACCTATCCACATCTCTCGCCCGCTTCGCCGAGGGCAAACCCCTTGAACACACTTCGGGGAGACATTTTTCTTTCCTCGCTTGGATCAGACGTACCCATCGCTCCGTGTTTTGTTTTCACACCGCTCTCCGGGAGGGAGATTGTGAACGACACCGGAACGAGGCGGAGACGGACCGGTCACATGGAGAGGGCGCGGCGGCAATCTCCATGAGGGAGGGAGAGGTCATGGATAGCGGTAAGCGAGGGAGAGGACAGGGTGGAGTTGGAACGACCGGTGATGAGGAGATGGGGAAATAATTGGGTCCGTCTCGAGGTGGATTCTTATCTCGGAGGAAGATGGAGTAGATTATTGCGAGGGGTGAGTCGTGCTTGGGGGATGACGAGAGAAATGGAGGGGCGCGTTTGTGTGGGAGGAAAGGCAAGAGGGGTTTGGGAAAGAGATGGGGTTGGAGGTGCGCTGAGAGAAGGGATGAGGGTGTGGGTAGTGGGGACGGGTGTTTGGAAGGTGTGGTGAGGGAAGAGGACGTGGAGGGGATCGAGGGGGTGGAGATGGTGTTGGTGGAGGAGAGGAGGGGGTGGATGGTGGGCTTGGAAGTTAGTCAGGGTGGACCGGGAAGGGGAGGATCTATTCCCGTAGTGGCAGCCGCCGCCGGGAGGATATCATCGGGCGAGGGTATAGTTTTTCGGGAGCTCTAGTTTATCCCCCGCACCGGAGCGCCGGCGCGTCTCCCTTAGCCTGCACGCCCCCTTTCTATTCTCCTCGCTTCTACTCTTCCTCCGCCAGCCCCGTGGACCCCTTTCATCCCCACCCCCACAACCCGCGACCCATTCCCTATACTTCCACCCCCAATGGGGCGCATAGCAGCCGGGGATAGAGCCTTACTAAGGACCGAATACCTCAGTCGCTGGCCTATAGACCCACTTGCAACGAAGACAGATTCGACGTGCGGCACTGACGCGCGTGGTGAAAGACGATGCCAGATGATCGCCACATTACATAGTGTGGAGCTCAGCGTGCACTTGTGAAAATATTTTTGATTACGAGTTTTGTAATCGATTTGGCAGAACCGTGGTTGGAGGAGATCGGGATTAAAAGGAAACCAACTAAGAGTAAAACTTTTTCTTTTAAATTATTTCGGAGAGGTTGATTATTTTCTTTTCCCCAGGGCACCGAAAGTCTCAGCTGTACTTGAAGGATTCTGTGTTTTGAAGATCTTGTATCTCATCATAGAGAAGAATAAGATTTTACCCTTTTCCGTTCATGACCTCAGGTTTTGAAAGTATGCCATTCCTCTTTACTGATGCAAAGAGATTAAATTCTGAGATGAATGTTGTTGCTGTAGCACGAAATCATTTTTGTTATTAGGATGAGTAAAGAAAATAAAAAAAAACAAATTTAACAGTGGTCTTTCTTGAAGTTACATGTTTTATGTACCTTCTGGAAAGCCATGCCTTTATTGTTCTATCGATGTTTCATGGTCATTCGGTTGGGTTTTAAGCTATTCCAAAGTTTCTGTCAAATAAAATTATTACTGACATTTACGTTTCACTCTGGGAAACTTATAGTGCAGAAGAAGTAGTATTCATCCACGGCACTTATGTGTGCGCGTATGCATATGATCCCGCTAGAATGATCATTGATATATTATGGTATCACAGTACCCGCCTACTTCATCAAATAGATAGAAATTTGAGAGAAAACAACGCGTACAATTATTTTTCTCACCTTATCCATGAAAAGTTATAATCAAAATCTAGCAAAAATTACCTAATAACATGACAGCATAGCAGAATATAATACATTCATTTATGCATGAAAGAGTTCATTTCTTCCTATTCTAGGCCATTCTCAAACATTGATTGCTTTATGTTAAAATAATCCTGTTTTTGTCTAATGAATTGTAAGCCTCACATATAATTTTGTTCTACTCGTATTCCTCATTAAAATACACAAAAAACGGGTGAAAACATTTATGTCTATATATAAATGTTTTCACCCATATTTTATGTATTTTAACTGGGTATACGAGGAGAAAAAAATATGTCAGGCTTGAAATGCATTTATTTGACATATACTCGTATATATGTGTATTTATATACATATATATATACACACATATATACGTGTGGGTCGCGGTAGTCCATGGGGTAGAGCGTTAGACTATTCACCGGAGGTCCTGAGAGTGAGTCCCTCTCTGGGTACCTGTAGCTCCACGCAAGCTATGTGATTTTTCTGGTACCAGATCTTCCTGGGAAATCATAACCTGCACAGGGAAAGGATCTGGCCCCCCTACCCTGATGTATGAATTTCACACGCCGTCTTGCTTAGTACTGTGTGAACTCTGCCATCACCAACTAAACCGACTTTTGGGTTACTTTGTTTTGTATTATAAATAGCAAAAGAGAATTAAGACTCGCATTGAAGTACCTTCAATACTCGATATAAGTATTACATTCACTTTTAGTCAACCCGAAAAAAGCGTAATAGGTGAGTCAATAAGAGTTTCACAGGCGCTGTTCGCTACTCATGATTGTTTAAAATTCGATTACTCAATTGGATTCATTACTTGATGAGTAATTTGATAATCAACTTACCCCGGGGTGGCGACTTCGTATGGTGCCAAGTTATAGAAACGGATACTAGACTGAGAATTTCTGATTTCAGGCTTAATACGATATTTCACCTTGTGGATTCAGATGTTAAAGAGTGCTAAAAATATGAAGATACAGTGTATACTGTTTCACTTCAAGCACATATGGTGGGTTGCAGCAATTAAATTTAGTTTAACCATAAGACGGAAATCATCAAAGCAATTTTGTTTAATGTTACATACATGAATTGAAATACTTTTCATTTCTACTCGTATATTAATATTGTTTTGGTATTTTTTTAAGATCCTAATAATTGGGTTCAAACTTATCCTAAGCCCTAAGCAAATCCTTATAATTGGGTGCGGGTTCTTAAAAAATAATGGTGTAGTCACTACCGTGCATAACCTCTCTTCCAGATAAAGTTGTAGCCAATGCTTAGAACCAAAAACTTTTCGCCCCAGCCATTCTCGCTGGAGAAAGACAAATAAATTACATTTAATCGTCGTTCTGTTATTAATATGCGATCAAGGGAGAGTTGGACTAAAGTTAATGATTCTTTAGGCAAGAAGACTCGTGTTTATTAATGAACTATGAGAGTCAAATGGGAACTGATTATGGGATAAAGATATATGTAACAAATACTAATATACTAAATAATGTATGGATTTTTGAAAATTCGAGTTTGGCCAATTTATGATTCACGTATCAACTTGCTAAGGAATATTAAATTACCTACAGAATGTTTTTGGCATTATTTTGAATGCTTGTGAACACCTTATGAGTCACATAATTTTGTTTCGTTCCAGTACTATAAAATCATATGTCGAGTTCTGAGCATGTATTGTGAAATATTTAATTCCATGTGACTGATGGTTGAGGCCGAGACTTTGTGGAAATCCATTGCGAACAGGAGTTTGGAAATAACTTTACTTACGATTTTATGTGGAAGCTGCAAAGTTATTTCCAAACTCCTGTTTATTTAATTCCATACAAAAGTATGTCCTCAATTCATTTTTTGTAATTTTTACTTCAATTTGTCTTTTCATGGATTTGCACGAAATGCTTTTTGATCAGTGATGATGGTGAGTGTTTAGACTTCGTTTATTCCCAAATTAACGTCTTCTGTCATAGTATTTTGACAAATATTGCTCTTAATTTTTAAACCATCGAATTCTCACTCTAAAACTATTGTGCAAAATTTTCCGACGAAAATACGAGAAGCACGGCTACTAACTCGCCCCGCGAAGTCGTGGACGCAATTGCATCCATTAGCTAGTCCAACACCTCCTCCTCCCCATTCGCGCCTTCTATGTGGATGTGCCCCTTGGAAACGCTTGATCTGTAGAGGGGCTCACTGAATTTACGGCGGTCAGAACGGACCGCGATGAGTTCATCCGGCGGCATGATTCCAGCTCTCGGGCAATTACTCCTGTGGCCAAAGGGGGAGGCGGCGACAGAGGCCGCTGAGAGTGAAAGCGGCGGAGGCAGCTCACTCATCTCGCTTTTTCTTGGGAACGGAGCAAGTTTTCCATGTCAACGTTTTCCGGACGAGATGCGGACCCTCCTCAAGGCGGCGAGGTCGTGGTTAAGCCTCCGGAAGTGTCTTCCCGACCGATCGTGGGCGGCATATTAAGGAGGCCACCCGAGCGAAAGCATTCCTCCCTTGTATTTCATCCAGAGGCACGCACGCTGCCGCTCAGACTTGGATGAGTGAAGTGTGGCTCTCGGCCTGGCTTATAGCGTATCTCTGAGTAAGCACAAAAACAATGTGCCAGGGTGCCGTAGCCTCCTCACGCGGGCGAGGGATGAACCCACTCTTTTGCATACGAAACGCTTACGCAAGGCGCCTTAATGGATACCAAATCAAAAGTAAATTCCGTATAAACGAATATTTCGAAACATTTACTACTATCAACAGCAATGGGCAATAATCGAAGCGGAAAGGTAACTGAAGTTCAGTCTAACAACTCGGTGATGGCGTTAGGAACATTTAGGCTCTTTCCTTCATTTTTTCATGATACCACCTAACCGAAAACTGACATGTGAAAGTGGCTCAGAAACTGAGTTCAGTTCACAAGGTAATCTAATCAGCTATTAAAAAATTACACTTAACCATTATGCTCCTTCATGTGGAGGTTCGATCTCCCGACTTAAAACTAGTAGGCGAGCGAATTAAACATGAGTTCTCCCTGGGTCTGCCGTAAAGTGAAACCAGACAAGAGATTTCGGGTGTTATTAATTCACATATAGCTCATATGAGCCAAGAATTCACTGTTATACGTTCAACTAACTGAAACAGCCAGGGTATAGGATAAATTTCCTTAGCTTTTTCTTAGCTGATATACACAAGGTCGTGGTACGTCGTGGTGATGATACGTGGAACGCAATAGACGTTATGGACCAGCCAAAACCTAACTTCAATTGATATATTTTTTTGAATGAAATACGGCGCTACTTTTCATGGTTGAGGTTCATGGAGTATATTTTCATTTTGTTTCAAAATTGGTCTACAGAATTCACGGTAACCGCTTGTTATTTCTAATAGCGACTCTATTAAACTGTCTTAAAATCTTTGGAATAGATGTAGGTTTACTTTGCCTTATATTCCAAAGTAAATTCATAAAATATTAGCATAAGATATGCAAGTGAATAACAAAATAAACTTACATTTAACAAATAATGTGAAATTTAAATGTCATGAAACCAGTTATGAAAAATTATGAAGTATACAGGTATCCTAACGAAGCATCCCATTACAATTATTTGATATTTAATTAGTCAATATTTATCATTGTTGCCACCTCAGCTAGTAAAAGTGCTTCGTGATGATTGAGGTACTTTTAGTGTGAGGTCAACGTAATAAAGAAAAAAATATCTCCTTTAATTTCCTCCGCTGTCCTTTTTAAAGACGCTAATGTAAGTGCGATTTTCCCAGATTAACTGCATATGCTTCGTGTTAGTTTCCCTAAACAGAACTAGCCCTAGGATGGTGAGTTTTTGACATGTTTAGAAGTACTTATTTTTTCAATCCTAGGGTTCAGGTACATCAGTTTGACTATTGCTTTATTAAGGTATCTTGCAGCACAAATTCATCTGACGACTTCTCAATCCTATTTACTCCAGAATGTTTTGTGCAGTAGTATTTCAAACTCGTGATCCGAGTGAAAATTCGCGGCATATAAGTGATTCATACAAAAATACCATTTTTTCAAACAAGTATCTAAAATATCACTATTATTATCAGTATTAATTTATTGAATAATTTTTCACCCTGTCAAGAACTTAATTTATGTACGGAAGCATCCCTGCTGTTAAAGTGTAAACTGTAAAAGTTCCTACTGTCGAAATTAATTCAATAATAATAATAGAAATTCATTATAATTTTCCCGCCACAAAGAATATCCTGGAACATTTAGTATCTCACAAGCCCGTCTCGCCATGTTTTCCATCTAAACATCTCCAGAAGATTTACGCCGGAGAATCGACAGGGCGTAGTAATTATATCCATTGGACATTTTCCAATGGGATAAGGAACAGAGTTCCAAGGAAGGTTAGGACAGCAGATATTACATCACAACCAATGAGAGCTACGCGGTTCAGTCGACATGGCTGTTAATCAATTCATTTAAATCATTGTGTATCGACCGCAGTGAAAAACAGTTGTAAACATATCAGACGAAAAGCTGTTAAACAGTCGACCACTATAATAATATCATTTCAGCGACAGGAGTTTATTACTGTAATTCAGTTCTCGCTGAACACCAAGTAAGCCTGAATAAGTAATAAGTAGAGTAAATAACTAGATATATAACTAGATAGAGACTATCCTCCAGTTTTTTAATGAGGCCCTCGCACGAAAGTTAAAATACTTCTAGGACATTTGATACTTAAAAACTTGAGGAATATACACAAATAATAGAATATGGATGTGACAGCACGATCATTTACCAAAGTATTTGAGCAAACCATTTGAGGTTCAAAACAATTCCATGTTTTTATGCATCTGAAAATATTTCCGTGAACTTCAGTAACGAATTATAAAATATGACAAAGAAAACGTAAACTAATATTTTTATGGAAGTTCGCCATTGTAATTCAACCGTTACAATAAGTGTTTAAAGATCATTAGGTGATCATAAGTGTTTAAAGGTCATTAGGTGACCATAACTCTTCAATATAAAGTCATGGATTAAAATCCTTAAATATAATGAACTTTGACCCCTTAAAACGAAGTTATGAACCAAAAATTAAATTAAAATTCACTTTTGAATTAATAAAGTGTCGCACGTTATTAATTTTTTTATCAGTCGATAAAAATTTGACCTTCACAAAAGAAAATAAAACTGGTTGAATTATACGAGGAAGCAAATTGATGTAGAAACTAGATCTATTTAGCTTTCCATTTCTATCACCGTTGGAAGTGGTAAATGGCGTGATGAAATTTGTCTTTAGTGTGCATGAATAAGGGCTCAGTTATCACTTTTGCACATAGGTTATCTTCATTCTCGTCCGCACTTTATCATTCTATTGTTATTGAATGTCTTACAGTAAAGCATGGAGTTGGCCACGCATCACATGGCACCCGAGTTAGCTTCCTGTCCACTTAAATCGACTACTTCGAAACCGAAGGGTCTTAAATAACGGGGACTGAGTAGACGCAGCTATTCTTATCAGTTGCACAGCATCGAGTAATCCTACGATGGTCTTGAGCGCAGGGGCACTTCCAGTCTTTAGTCTTAATGAGATCGGAGCGGAATTGAGACTCACAGCCCTCGTTAACGTTCTCTAGGATTGCTATCCTGCGGTGGCGACGAGTCTAAATGACTGAAAGCGACTACTATTTGGACAACGAAAAAAATAGAGAGAGATGAAATAATGAAAAAAGAAGTGGAATCCTGTTCCCAATTTATGCATTCACGAAATAATATACGTAGATAAAAACGAAAAATAACGTGATTGAGAATACCAATACATTTTCCAGACATTGATTTGTGATTTTGACTGACGTAAGACTATAAAAAAGCAACGCTTTTTTAAACAAAATTGATGAGGGTTCGTGGTCATAGAAACATGTACTATGAAAAGATTTGTTACATTTACGTTCAAAATTATTATTATAATCTCGTTAGTATTATTGTCTGAGAGATAGATAATTTCGTCGGAAGCAAATTGTACATACAGTCGAGTTTTGGAATTAAACCCACATTAACCGCTGTATTTAAGTCTGCATTCTGATCTGGAAGTGGTGTTACATGATGCAAGAGTAATTGTGTAAGTCTTTTGAAAACAGCTGGGATCAACATCCCTGGCAACTATCACATCCCCAAGTTGTGCTGTGAAACGCAAAATTAGGCCCTTGTGTTCATGGCAGAAAGGAGATTTTCCGAGGCATTTTTGCGCTATTTATATGTAACTGATTCATTCTTTACGGAACTTAAGGGCTACGCACACTAACAAGAAGCAATGGAAGAGGGGAGAAAATGCTCGCAGATGCCAATTTTGCCCGCACATGCGGACCATATTCGTAAAACAATGATCGGCAAACTTGGTGTAGTAGCCAACGATTAAAGTTAGAACAAGACAAATAATGATAGCAATTAGGGAATATTGGACCTTTAATTCCATCCAACGCCTATATTTACCACCGCTTTTGCAGCTGGAATTATACGACGAAAAATATACGACAAAAAAGCACAGAAGTTTTTAATATACATTCTGTTTACCTTTGAAGTATTAAATAATATTTCTCGACTTGGAATCGAATGGAAGTTTCACTGATTGGTAATTCGACGGCTAGAATGTGTCAAAATGAAATTAGCAATAGTGCGGGAATTTCGAGCGCGCAGACCCCTCCATTGACGTCACGCGTGACAAATGGTAGAGATCATTCATTGTCATTTTTGAATGCCATTCCAGTTCCAAAATCAAGACATACTTTCCCGTACTCTGGTTTCATGATGGAACTAGGCAAAAGGTCATGGGGACCTAGACCCTGGCTGGATTGGACAAATTTACATTGCGATGGGGCTGCTTTCTATTCTTTTAAATGGACAGAGAAAAAAATGAATGATAAGATTGAATAATTGCTGATAAATATTTACGCATTAAAATAAGCACATGGATGAACAATAGAGTTTTCATTCGCTCGAAAAAATAAGCTAATGAAAAATAAATCAAATGCGTTATCACCTAGTTGATTACATACACTCACTGTCTACCCATCTACTGTCTAATCATATTTATTAAAAGACAGAATGGCCTGATATATGAGACTACGGAAAAAAACTCTTCTACATCGTTACATTTTTTTGCTAGCATTGTTCATGTTTTATGGATTAGCTATCGAATTTCAATTAGTTTTGTGTAACTTTTCGAGATTAGCAAAAAGTAGCTTGATCTCACTAATACTCAGTTTGATAATGAACACAGATTATTAAAACATTTTCTTTCACATTTTAACCTTAATTTTTAAACTTCTCTATGGAAATAGTTATTTAGTCTTAGTCCGAAAACAGCACTTTTTGGCCTTTTACATCGGACTATTAACAGTGATAACAATGGACACGATTTACGAACAGCCAAGCCCTAGGTGGAAAATTACCCACTCAGACGGGAATCAAACCCGCGACCCTTGGATTGGTAGACAAAGAACGTTACCCCTCCGCCACAGGGTCCGGAAAATTATAAATCTATGTGATCTACATCTTACTGGGAAACCTGGAAGTCAGAAAAGAGCCATGTCATTGGTTAACAAATCCGGTTCTTGAATTAGACACGTAACTAAACATATTTAAAACATGAGTTATTCAGACCTGGACTTCAAAATCTAGAAATTTTCTGCAAAAACCAAACTTTCTGAAAATTAGCCAATTTCTAAAATTAAGTAAGTTCCTAGGATTAAAATAAGCAGCAATTTTTCAGCAAAAAAAAGAATTGCTGAAAATCAGCCAAATGTCTTAAATTCAACAAATTTTTCGCGCTTTTTCTACCGCTACCCTTGCTATCGCCGCTATTTAAATAGTTTGAAATCAAACTTCCTATTGACTGATTACAGTACTGTTGCGTTAATCTGAGCGTCGGTAAATTTTAGCAATTTGCGGTGCGCCGCTTGAATGTCGACATATCTTAGACTTGCCCCCCCCCTGGTACATTTGCGTTAATTGCACCGGAACAGAAGCAATTTAGCTCACAATAAATTCATTGGAAAAACGAAGTTGTGTAAACAGCATTACTGGATATCCATGTCAGCAAGCGTAAGATGAAGTTCTTCAAAGTAGAATTTCAAGGTGACGAATACAAAAGCCTAGACTCGTGACGTTCATATTGTGTTGAATTTTGAAGTGGTGGAGTTGGTAATCATGGTATCAGCGGTACCTGTGTTCATTTCAATTGCTGATGTTTTGGTTACTGTTCAACAAATATGACTACTGTTAATGGGTGGCACATATCGGAAAGAGGGTTGGGATTTTGCGTGGACGCTATTTTTATGGCTAGAAATATATCCGGAAATTTAGAAAAATTTTCAGAAAGGTTTTGCGAATTTCATAGTTTTTTTGCTCAAAATTTCAATTCTTACACTTGCTTATTTGTTGGTGTAAATTAAGTCAAAGATCTCTCGCTGAATTTCAGCAAATTTGGTAGTGTGTCAATACATTTTGCTAATGAATGAACTCAGATATAAATATTATTTTTAATTATGCATGAATATGTGTAACAACAACGTGGGAATTAAGGATAGATTCTTCTCTTAGATATTAGTTTAGTTGGTTGTAATATTAGATAGTTACGCACATTGAAAAATACTAATAGAGAGAAAATATAGAGTGTAGGCATTTGGAAATATACCCTTAATACTAATCAAATGGTTGGTAATAAAAATGAGAACATATTTTCATGCATTCAATAAGATTTATCAAGGTGTGTGGTTCAAATAAATTATGTTTTTATTTATATTTAATGCTCAATTTAAAAACAAATTGGTGAAATGAAAACTACTGGAATATACGTTTGGTTTCATTTCTCAAAGGTGGGACTGGGTGTTAAAAATAGAAGAGTGGTGTTGGGAGCCAACGAATATCATACTAAGGTGAGGATCGATTTGGGTTTAGGAATGGGAAAGGAACGCGCGTGATGAGGACACTGATTGACAAGATTCCAGTAGCTCAGTTAGAGTATGTATCGCGGGCTACGAAAAGGGTTTTGGCAGAGTGTGGGCAAGGATGAGGGAAGTTCTGAAGAAGATGCGGGTACATCGGGGGGGATAAGCGTTCTACCGAGACCAGGCAGCAAAAGTGAAGCAGATAGAGAATCGGTAGTGGGGCGTGAGACAGAGTCGTTCTCTATCTTTCCAGAATCTTAACTTGCACAAAGGAACGGTTGAAAAGGCATGAGAAGGATTTAGGGATGATAGTAAAAGTTGACTTTAAGGTTAATTCCGGCTACTAAGTTTGCACATGATGAATATCTATTGAAACTGTAACCACAGTTGCTTCAAAAAACCCCTGAAACCCATTAATTATCATCGAGGATAACGAGATGCAATGCCAGAGAAATTCAAAGAAAAAATGATTCTGAAAAAGATGAAAGGTACATAGTGATGCCGAATGAGACGTTAAAAAATAGGATTAATTTAATCAAAGAGGTAATAAGTAGAGAGGCAGGGAAATGATTTATGAAAAAAATTGTTATACTTGTGGAATGTTGTGCGAGTCTGAAAAGTGAGTTTTGAATATAGAGAGTGCATTTTGGAGCTTTTGGGTTAGGAGAGATTTATATGCAAAGGATAAAGTAAACAAGATAAAAATTAGGGTAGGAGATCATAAAGTATATTGCTTAGCTAAGCAGTAACATGTTTAGTAATCATTAAATATAGAAGGAACAAAACAATCAATTTAGACCGTATGAAAATTATGCAAAATGGAATTATAAGGAATGATTATATTATGTGAAGTTATATTAACACTTTTAGGTCAGTCGTTATAAAGGTACATAAATCTGTTATTGATTAATCCTTTCTATATTTCCAAGAAGAGCATTGATTTCATAGACTAATCACTACCTACCTTTGCCCCATGGAACACTTATCAAGGAGTCAAGGACTGGCCAGGCGGTCTATGATGATTTGGAGAATCTGGACGATGACAGTGGTGAATGATACAGGTGATTCAAAAGTCCTCTTCTTATCGACTCCAATAAGATGGGAACGAGCGAGGTTTTGAGAATTTAAGAGGAGTTGCTTTTTAAAGAGTACGTGTGAATTTAAAAATGTATCGACGGATTTAACCGTGACGCATTAGAGACAAGAACAATTGAAAAGTATACCATATTCTAATGAGAAACACATTTTGTCAAAATTTTTTAATGTTTTTGTGTGAAGTTCAAACCCTAATAGTGTGATGCGTGAAAAAATAAGGAGGGGAAGAAAAATGTACCCGGATGATTTTGTGGTCATTTCCTAAGTGTTCATCTAAGATAAGTTTTTCCTTCGAAGTATCCATAAACCACATAAACATCTGGATTTGAATCGCACCTTCGCTCGAAGTTCGCCAGGAAACCACAGGCTTCAAAGAAGAACAGAAAACCCTGCATATATTGGAATGGACCGGAAAAAATACCACGGCAAGATGCTAATTAGGGAAGAATTCGTGAAATGTGTAGTGTGTTTCAAAAGATTCGAAACGACTCAAGGAAGAGAATCTGCCCTTGCCTTTTAGAAGTACCGAAGCAGGTAGACATAATTTTCGTTCGTTTCCAAATCGCATGGTGACGGCGACATAGAAAGGACGGCGGCAAGCGGAATGCGAATCGTGCGGCGACATGCCCCCGCGGTGACCCCGCCGCCAACCCCCCGAATCTTTTTCCTCTTCCCCGCGTTTCACCTTTCCGCTTCCGTTTTGATGAGTTTGGCAGTATCACCCCATTGCGACGGGGGGAGGCGATGGAGGGAGTGCGGCGACCTACCCACCTCCATCCCGCCAACCATGGTGCGGGCTATGCCGTAATCCCAGACACACGGCACGGATGGACCGATCGGATGGAAGGGGATGTGGATCCTCCTCCCCTCCCTTCCTCCCATCCGGCCGCGTCGGATATGTTGCGCAATCGTGGGGGAGGGTGGGTGTAGTTGAAGAAGGGGGATTGCACGACGGGATGGCGGGGGTCGAGGAGGAGAGAGTTAGCGAAGCATTGTAGGGATTGGGAGGGTAGGACGGGGGTTGGCTGGGGTGAGGTGGTGGAGAGGAACTCGATTGTGGCGCCAGCAGCGGTCACGCCCCCCCCCCCTTTCTCTATCCCCTTTCCTCCTCTCTCACCCCTCACCACCGAACTCCGCTGCCGTCGTCTCGGATCGCGCGCCTCGCGAAGGTTCAGGGTGAGTGGGGAAGACAAAAGGCTTCGGGGGAAGATAAGAAGGGGGAAAACCTTCTCGCTGGGTTGCGTGAGGGGAGGGGGTGGGGGGAAGGGGGGTGAGAGCAGGGTGCAGGGGAGTCGTGAGGCGGGAGGGAGGAGGTGAGAGAGAGGACGTAAGTGGATAGGAGGTGGAATGGGGCGAGGAAGTGGGAGGGAGAATTGGATGGGAATGCGAGGGCCGAAGGAATAAGAAAGAATGGGGGAGAAGGGTGGGATTCGGGGACGAAGGGTGAAGTGTTTGGGGAGGTTGACGAGGACGAAGTATGCAGCTGAATTTCGCTTTGGAGAAACCAGAAAAAATATACAGGAGTGAAATCATCTGGTAAATGCGCGGAGCGCATCATTCAGAATCCTTGTTATGATAATGAGAGGGATATCTCGAGAATTTCCTGGAACTTGTTCAACATTTCTTTACGAAGTTCTCTGGGGAGATTGAAGATTGAGGGGAATCGACTATTATATCCTCACGATGAAAAATATGCTAAATTTAGTGCTAAACGCCCGACGTTTACGATGAAAAGGAAGACTATTTTTTTACACAGTTCACCAATTTAATTTCATTTAAAAAATGTAACAAAATGAATTTTTGAAAAATGTATGCACTACAATGTTGAATTAAAATACCTAACGACCAGAACTGTAAGCACACAGAGTAGGGAGCATTCTTTTGGCAGACGAAATTCGTTAACAGTACGCTTAATGAAGCTCACTCCGGCACGGGTTTTGCGTTCGAAAACCACAGCAGCCAACTGCCAACAGTAGCTAATGATGAGCAAGAACAAAAATTCTTAGACGAAGTGAAACACAGAATTGGATGAGACTTAAGAAGGGGAATTCTAGTCTTTACGGCAGTGAGCCAGGACCTAGAAGCAAAGCCAATGGGAATAAAGAAAGAGTAGAAGTCTGAGTCAGACAAATGCAAGTTAGCGACAAGCAGGAATTGAAGAGCATTATTTAGCCCTGAAGACAGCTAGAATAAGGGAGAAATCATCGGGTGATACTAATTCACTTTTTCGAAGGTTTAGTACTAAAACATCGGGAAACTTTTTGTTCGTAGTCATGAGAAGCAACGTTTTATTTAAAAGTATGAGAACATGGTGTCAATGATGGTTTAAAAAAAATGTTCGACTGAAATATGTTAACATACAAATTTTTTTCAAGTGCACAAGTAAACTCCTTGAGGTTAAAAATATTAATAACTTTACTGAAAAGCTATCCAAATTAAATCACTGGCGCGAATTACTTGGGGTCTTGAAAATATAATGTACAAAATAAAAGAAAATAATTATGTATGAAAAAAATAGTAAGGGAGCGTAGATGATGGAAAATCAACGACAAAAATGGATATAAAATGTAGGAGTGATTCTATGATCATTACTTAATAATTTCCCATAATAAATACTCAATAATTATCTGATTTTATGGAATCTCCCAGCAATGGTTTATTCGACCTTTTCTTTCCGTGTTGCATTATGATATTTGAACTGGGACTTGATCGCCTTGGATTCCTTCGGGGACGAAAAAGTTTTGTAATTTAGGGAAAAAAATATGTAGATAATATTTCAAAGAATCAAATCCTACATTTCCTATACTGACATTTATGTCCTTAAAATCTGCTCAACGATATATGATCGACGGTGCTACTACGGATGGAAAGCGAAGGCAATGAAATTTAAAGATTGGATTAAGATTGAGAACCCTCAGGTTTGTGTTTTTGCGCCTAGTTCATGAAAAAATGACGTTACCAAATCTCTTAGTCCTGGCATGTATTTCTCTTATTTTGTTTAAATGATCAGCATGCCGTTTACTGCGAACTACGGATGATGCATGGGGCAGTTGCGAGTGAGCCTTCCCTAAGAATGTCAGTAGAGTACAAGGTGAAATATATTTCTTCCTAGTGATTCCTAGCACCTTACGAAATAATTGGAGAATATTGAAATGGCTGCTCATTTCGTATTATCGCAAGAGTTTTCATAGAATTGGACCTCTCTATGTCGAAATTTCACAATCCCACGAAAGTTAAACGGACGTCATTCAGTGTTTGTATCAGCTCCCTTCGTACCATGAGCGCCTAATGAAGTGAAAGTGAAAGATAGAACGATCCGAGTGGTAGGCACGAACAGAGAGAAGGGGAACGTTAAGCGAAAACGAGTCCAATACATTAATTCAACGCTGCCTAATTGATAATTCAACTCAAAAACGCGGTCAAAGGCATTTGCGAGTTATTCTAAAATACCAATAATTTGCATATGCACTAAACGTGCGGACTCTTTAGAAATCTACGCTTAAAGGCATAAAATGGACATTATCAACTATATTTTGCAAAATATTGTTCCGCCGACTTCCCTCAACACACGCTTAATTCCATTAGTCTCAGACTAGAGTTGATGTCAACACACGACTACATTCCATCGACTAAGAAAAACATATCATGTTGCCTCAAATTAAAGCTCCAACTTAGGGAATCATACCATTTGATAAATTGTCACTGTCTAAAGATTGTTTTCGAGTAGAATTTTTCAAGTCGAAGAACCGGAAGGAATTAGAAAAGATCAAATGTAGAAGATGAGAATAACCAAATTGGATTAAACAAGGGTGAATTCCGCGGAGAAAATTTGATCGGTCTAGCTGCTGCAACGTGAGTTGGCCTAGCGGGGAGAACGCTTACTCGTATCGACGGTTGCACTGTCGCCACTGACTCCCCGCACGGTAATTGGAGTAAGGAACGAGGAGATCGCGACTCACGCGATGTCACGAGCACATCTAACCTATGAATAGGTCCAATTGGGCTATTGGTCCGGATGCGATTACGGACACGCTGACTCGAAAATAGACGCCCCCTTGTCTTGTTTATAATGTGGTCATTCGGTCAACACCGTTTTTATCCACGTGCATGAACGAAATCCGAAGAGATGGATATTGATACGCCTTAACGCTTTCGCTTGATTTCATTCAGAGTTTTATGTCACTCCATAGTGGAAGAAATCAATTCAAAATATTGGCGATGGGCAATATCGACTGATCGGAACACACCTCTTGTTATTCTTTGTCGTCAGCAACTAGCAGAAACTCAAACGCTTTCGCAGTTCAGCAATATAAAGTTCAGCTTCAACTCAGAAATAACCTGGGACGACATCCTTGCTCCTTGATTTGTTTTGTTTACTCTTCCCCCATTGCTCTTCGGAAATGATGATCCAAAATAGTATCCAGGGTGTTATTTACGACATTTTTGTGGGACGGAAGGGGCATCCACACCTCGCAATTACCACGAGGCAAGTAGAATTTAAAAAGCTTCAAGATGCGCCCTTGCTCTAAAATTAGATGTGATTACTTAATGATTGAAAAAATTATCATTACCTTGCTTGTTTATTTATATTATATTTTTGGGGCATTAAATCCGTACCGAAAGCAACGACGAGCTTTAATAATTACTAAGATGTTTGAAAGTCGATTATGATAACGTTTGATAAAAATCATATCCACCGAATTGGATTGGAATAGAATTGATTGCTATGTGATCGATTATTTTTGTCTTCTATTATCTACAAATTAACTTATACCAAGCGAAGAAATAGGCAAAAACTGATACAATTATTCCGAACCCAAAAATATTATCAGCCTATAACTAGACATAATAGGCTTATGATATATGGCATGCGGTTATATAAAAAATAAAGTTGATCTCATATTTAATTTATTTATTAAATGAACAAATATGTGCAGAATAAGTTAAATGAGTTATTTTTTATCAAATCAGTCCGACTAGCAGTGGATTGTTGTGAGAAAAATTTTCATGCTTGGGGAATGCTTTGATTTCAGGGAACTGGATCTGACGTGATACTTTACAAATATGACGGAGTTACTTAAATAGCAATTAACATGATTTAAGTGTACTGTTCCGCTTTCTTTCTTGTGAGACCAGACTTGAATGCATGCTTTACAAAAAAACTGCAGTAATTTAAATTCACGACAACAGCCTAGTTTTTCGGAGAAAATATGAACATAAATATTATTAAAATCGGTAATCAAACGGTTAAGGTAGGTTTTGCATGAACGCAAGCTAGAAAACGGTAGAGCAATAATTTCTATGCCTCTCCTAAAAAAACAAAAAACATCCGGCACTACAACAAGCCCCTCTTCAACTTTCTATACTTACTTATTCCCTTCATTCCGTCCAACATCCCTATGCAATTGCTGCCTCTTCCTCTTTTGCCTAACACCCTTCCCTCTGTCACACTCATCAACATTCCATTGCCGATCAAAATATTCTGCATCCATCTTTCCTGCCTCCTTTGGATTCCTCCCAACAAGACCCTCTCCTCTCCTACTTTCCTGTCTGTTGAAAAAGTTGAAGTAGATCATGTATATGACAGTAATAAAAGTATTTATACCACATTTAAATTTGCTCCAACTAGGATACCAACCAATTAATTATGATGTAAATAAAAGCTTAATCTATATGGGAATACCATAGTAATTATTCTTGATCGGGGAGAGATAAAAAGATTAATTTATAAATAGAAAATTTGGCGCACATTTAGTTCATAAGCAAGGTGCCCATTTTGAACTGTACAAGAAGAATTAAAAGTAATGAATTCGAAAGCCACATGCAGTTCTTCAAAATAGGGCACACTTTCCTGAAACATGGGGTGAAAACGAAAGTAACTCTCCCACGAAAAGAAATTATTAAGTTAAGATACGTATATTTTTCCGTCAGCAATTATTAGAATAAAGAATTTCCGTGCTTTTAAGTGGTGAAAACATTACACTGAATTAGCGGTTCCTGTCATTTTACTGGGATTCGCATATCTATATTGTATATAAATATATATATATATATGTATGTATATATATCCTCTACATACCCCTCCTTCACCCCTCCCCCACTACCTGTTTTCCCCCCTCCCTCTGCCCCTTCTCTCTCTGCACCACATACCCATATACCTCAGTCCTAACTTATCTTCCGAAGAAGACGGAGTTCTAGTCCGTCGAAATTATCAAGATATTACGTGTGAGTGCTCCTTTTATGTGTTCTCGTGCTGTGCGTTGCTGTCCAAGTTTAATATGTATATGTATATATATATATATATATATATATATATATATATATATATATATATATATATATATACATGTATTGTTTTAAAAGACATCAAGATATCAACACACCATAAAAATAGCAGTATTATTCTGTAACTATGGGTGAAGAAATCGAATCTCTTCCATATGCAACTTAAATAGACCACATAAGTAAAAAAAATCCCTAGGTTCTCTACCTTAATGTTTCCTAGAAATATAGTTGCCGGTCAATGGGATTCCGAATAGTTTTGATCTAATTAAATAATAACTATAAAATATAACATTTGACCTTTTTGTTGGGTTTCTTTACAAACTTTCTTTTAATTATAAGAACTATATTGTACTGCATGTTTTAAAATATTACATCAAATGAACACAGGCAGGTGTTGGCCCATTGTTTCAATAGTTAAATTTTATCCTACACTTGTATGAAAATATCTGATGACATCTGCACATTAATTTCTCGATACGATTTTTGTATCCAGTACCAATGATTAGTACGTAGCATTGGATAACATCAGATAATTATTGAATGGAAAACATAAACGTGTAACCACAGTGAACATACAAATGAAAAAATGAAAATGTAGATTTTCGTTCAAATCAGAGTAACGTGTTTAAGAAAGGTGAGGTATTCAATACAAAATATTCAATGCATGGAATATTTGACGAGAAGAAGGGATTTAATAATAAAAATTAAATCATTAAAAGTGAACGTGTTTTCTGGCTTGCGAAGAGTGGCATCATAAGATAGCTGTATAAAAATAAAGTAATAATTTTCCCGGAGGAGCAAACACGTATTGCATCAAACAACAACAACTTGGAAGTAAATTCTGTCCCGTGCGAGTTAAAAGTAATAATAACGCTGTTTTCCCTCAGGTGAGATCTGGAAAACAAAGTTTGAGAAATTGTGGTTGCCTGGGACTAAAAATTGAATGGTATCCGATATGTTATCTGGACAGTTCTTGCGACTATGTTGGATATCTTATCCAATTTTCTCTCCGGAAAGGAAGACAAGAATATATATTGAGAAGAATCGACACTAGTGCAATTGAAAAAGTCTAATAGGCTGGATATATCATGATAATGCTACAAATCGTGCTACTTTGAATATCCTGATTTCGAAAATCCCGTATAACATTCAGAGATTGTGAAAAAGAAAACTCAAAGACTCGAGGAAAAATCTCAAGGTTTTTATCTTGTGGATTTTGAAATTTGCGCACAGATGAGCGTGTGGGTACACGCAAGCACAGGCAAACTGACAAACAGAAGACTAAGAGATTTTGTAGAAGACATAAAAATGTCCCATTAGGAATAAAAATAAGAACAGGAGAAATGCACGCAGATTACAATTACAGTCAAGTTCAAGTCTGACTGCGAATACTATATTTCCAAGCAGGACTCGTTTTCTGCTCTAAAATTATCTATTGATCGAATTCATAGGAAACAATTACTATTTCTATGTTTCGTAAAGAAAAATGCGGGTTTGATCGCGAGGACATCTGAATTTAGTTCAGATTTAAAGAGCATACTTCTTCCTATTCTCCTTACAATTTATATCATAGGAAATTTCACTAGTTGATTTTTCATTTACTGTTGCCTCCAGATTAGCCCTGGATCTACCAATATATTCTTAGTGGGGATTTTTCTGTAACTATGTCCACTTTCCTATTTGCTCCCATGTGGCTAATATAATCATTCCATTATTTTCTTCTGTTCACTGTCCAGTCTGAAATATTTTTAAAATTTAAATTGTTCTATTTTTCGTTGCCGCTACACACCTCCTTTTTTCTAGTCTCTCTTGGTGGTTTGATGGCTATAATTCCTAATATTTCCTAATATTCCTAAGGTCCCTAACATGTGTCGTGTGGTTTCCGTGTCCCATGTTGTTTTGTATTGGTCTAAAATAGCACCTCGATGATACGTGCTTTCGCGTTCGTTATCATTCATTTGCTTCTCGAGAACCCTTCTAATCAGTTAGCTTCCTCTGGTTGCTCATGTCTGTTCTCCAAGCGACTGTATCTAATTAAGTCTATTCATAAATATCATATTTTTTAAAATTTGTTGTATAGTATTATTATTCATCGTTCTTATTTTAATTTTCCAATGGCATATGACTATTAAATTGGTGCACAGACAACCTGAATCCTTAAAACAATCGCTGTAGATCATCATCGATTTTAGTTACAAGAATAGATCGAGGATAAAATGTGTACTTCTATATTGACAGTGTAACAACCTCTTTTTGTTTCATTTCTTTATCATTTCATTCATGATTAAATTGAACAAAAGTGAACTTAGTGCGTGCCTTAACGTATTTTTTCACTATACATTTCACCACATACCTTTTTCAAAGATCGTGTATTTCATGGAGTAAAATCCATTTATGCGATGAAATTGGTCGTATCACAGTTAAAAACCTTCGAGATATCGACATTTAATCAGTTACCAGTACACTCCAGTATCCATATGCACAAAAAGACGAATGAAATACGAAAATGACAGTTTTTACTGGGAGAATGACAAAAAATTCCAAAGTCAAGATACATACAACGATACTTCATTTTGGATAGACATTTGTATTGTGACCTCCTTTCCCTACGAAAAAGAGAAAGCGCACATGCAGTTTCCAATTAAGCTTTCATAATGGAATCAGTCAACCCCTTGGCAGGGGTTGAAAGGACGCGGTAGTGACAAGTGAGAGAGATATGTCTTAAAGGTGGCTCAGCGGCGGTGTCGGCGTGGGGGGGGGGAGCGGCGGGAGGGGGGGGGATGGCGGGAGTTCTACGCGGAGGAGAGGGAGGGATGACTCCTATTTACTCTTTTAGCGTCGTTTTATAATAGCATTGCAAGGGAAGCGAAACGGCATGAAGATTGTTGGCTTAAAAATGGATTTCCCGTGAGATCAACAGATTGTGGCGTGATTTTTTTTCGTTACGGGATGAAAGCTTTTCTCTTGGGGGGGATTCGCTCCGGCTTTTCACACCTAATTTTTGAAAGTGAAGAGAACGTAAAAACACCTCTCTTCTTCAATATGAAAACCACACATTATACAGTTGTTACCTCTTTTCACACATGAGTGTCAGAGTATTAAAGCTGCTATCTTTTTCGCCGGCATTATCCAGCCAAATGTTTGATTTTCATTCCTCAAGCTAAATTGAAGCGCTATTTTAAAATAATAGGAAAAACATCGGGTTCGAAATACAACGATCTTTCAAAAAATTAAATGATTCGATCATTAAAAATAGTTTAATTTCCAGGACACGTCCAGCATTCCAGAAATGACGTAAACATTTTATGGATAACAGGCTCTTTAAAATAAAATGTTTCATAAATTAAAAGAGCTAACTCTACGATAGTTTACAGTGTTATCATTTACTCAATCCTACGAAACCATTTCATCAATAATGTGAGAGCAGATTATAAATTCAATTTCATGTTGTGGCACGATTTTATACAGTTCTACGCGTTTCGCATGCTATTTTTGAGGCTGGACACAATTGATTTCGATTTCATTTAGGTGCTCAAACAACATTAGGAAAAATCGATGTCCAATATTGCCCCATCATTACATTTCCATTCAGCTGTTTCTATTAAAATTTCTCACGCACATTGAATTCGTGCTTTCGTAAGAGTTCAACTTAAAAATTGTTTTATTTATAAAACTTTTATGGATTCCACGAGTAATCGATCAAATCGGAACGAGAGTGTATGTTCACTCCATGATAGTTGTCGTTTTTCTAATATTTACATTGTTCTCTGTCAGGAGAGCTTTGCAGTTGTTTTAGAAGGATACTCCTCCCGTTGCCCTTCCTACCCACTCCTCCTATCAGTTACTGGCATTATCGGAGGGGAAATCTGGTGGATGGCCTCCTCTCCGAGAACATTCGTCCTCACCTAGAGGTTGCATCTCCAAAGGAAAGGGGGTGTGGTGTAATCGCGTTCAGCAACGGCGGAGGGGTTCACAACCCGGAGGACTCAATCCGTGAATTTGTCCACAAGCGTCTCCAATAAGAGAGGCCTGCCAAGATAGAATGAGAAAGGTGGTGGTGTAGGATTAATTTGGAGAAAGGGGAACCGAGGAAGGGGAGGATGGGGGGGATCGAAGGGGGTTTTCGCCTCGAGGGGGACAAGGGGTGGAGGGATCCAGAGGGGGGGAGAACCTGGCGGGGAAGGGGGGCGAAAAGGATAGGGGGGAGGGGAAGGACGTTCCTTGGCTGGGCGCGGTGCTCTTTGAAGAGGGGGGGTGTCCTCTCCGCGGAAGAAGGGCGAACGAAAGGGGGTGGAAGGGTGGGTGGTCCGCAGGGTGAGGGCGAATGAAGCAGGGATCGGTGTGACGGGATACCCCGGGGGTTAGGAGGGGGAGACCGCGGAGAAAGGTCTGAGTGGAGGAGACATGGGGGTGTGGGGTGGGTGGGTGTGAGGGAGGGAGAGGTCATGGGGCGAGGGAAGGAGGGACCAGGAGGAGTAGGATCGGAGTGGGGGTCCAAAGGGGTGAGACGGTGCTTTCGCAGTGGGCCAGTTAGGAAGAGGAGTCCGTCGTCAGACGCCGCCGGCAGGGGGAGGGTGGGGTCGATGGGGAGAGGGCGGGGGAGGGCTGGGAGTGAAGAGCAGCTAGCGCGACCCGGTGGGATAACAATGGTGACGGATGTGGTGGGGGAGGAGGAGGAGGGCGCGGAGGAGAGGTATGGGGGACGGTGGTTTCGGGGGGAAACTTGCGTGTGTGTGTACGTGCGTGAACGTGGTGGGGGACGGGGGTTCTGAGGGAAGGGGGACGGCGGGTTACGGCAAGGGGACGTGGCTGGGGTGCCCAAAATCACCCGGATCGAACGTGGCAGGAGTTGGGTTTGTGGTTGAGGTAAAGAGAGCCTGGGAGAGGAGGGAGGGAGTGGGGGGAATCTGGGAGTGGGTGAGGGGGCGGGAAGGGCGCCTTGCGAAGGAGGTTGCCTTGTCCAGTGAGAGGGGGGGGCGAGAAGAGGAGGGAGGAGAAGTGAGAAAAAGGGGGGGGGTTGGTCCTTTTCCATTCGACTATCCCTCTTCAGTTAGTGCGTGGTGCCGGCCACGGGATCGACTCGATTAGTTGTGGTTTTGTAGCCGAGGTGTGTGGATCGGGACATTAGATCGGAGCGGGCGGTTTGGAGACGAGACCTTCCGGGGAGGCAAAGGTGAGTCGAACGCCAGGAAAGTTGGAGCGCCACTGGAGCTGAAGGGGGGGAGGCCCGCATCCCCACGCCGAGGAAATATTTTGAGGAATAACACTCACGTTGGAGGGACTGTGAGGAGGGAAACGAAAGCGGAGGTGGACTTCGTTTTAATTTTTTTCCCCGCTCGAGTCACCCGTCTTCTCTCTCTTTCCCCCCTTTCGGCCTGAGCGACCAAGAGACCCGACTACACTACTCACTGTTGTCGTTGGCCCCCGATCGGGTTCATTAGAGCAAGCGAACTTCAGTCGACGCACGCCTTCGAAAAGTCCGAGAGACGAGAGGTAGGCGGAACCCATTTTCCTGCCCTGAGGTGGTGAGTGCGGGGGGAAGAGGAGGAGTACGTGGACATTGCGTGAGTGCGAGTGAAAAGGGAGAGTGGATGGGCGTGGTGGTGGGGAGAGTATTTGGGAGAGAGAAAGAAAGAGGAAGGGAAGGGAAACCCTTTCGATATCCCACGGACGAGAAGAACGACCTGTTGTGGGAGGACTTCCTTGTTATCTCTGCGGTGTGGAGTTAAGGTCATTCAGATCTTGATCAGACGTTGGAATATAGCTGTCGGACCGTCTGAGGCGAGGGAGAGGACCTGAGGCGAGAGCCAAATTTTGAGGGCGGGACAAGGGGGAAGATAGATAGAGAGAGAGAGAGAGAGAGGGAAAGCCAGACAGAGGTACCATGTCATACGCCCCTCTTTATATGAGACCAGATGTTGGCAAAAGAATCTTTATGGGGAATGGGATCAAAAGGCTGTATATACACAATCGCCCACGTTCTGGAAGCGAAGCCAGTGTGTTGGATGAAGGGACTTGAAAAAGTGCAAGCTTGTGAAATGAAGCGCGTGCTTCGTTTTTCATTTCGGGTTCGGTGCCTCCAAGAATATAAGTAATGGAGAGGTTAGGCACGGACCTGATGCCAAGCTGTTCGGCGAAGAAAGGGAAACGTGAAAGGTCGAGGTTAAAAGATGACGGTCTCAGTGAGCAGGGGAACAGTTTTCTACTAACTCGCACCTTCAAATGCACAGCTGTATCGTGAGGAATGCAGTTTCTTTAAATTACAAGTTGAATGAGCAATATAGGCCACAATAACTAACGCGGCACGCCCACAATCGGTAACTGACCTTGACATAATGCATTATCCAGTTTTATTGCTTGATTCTATTTGCATGGTCGTTGGACTTCCTCACGGTGTTCACCTCAAACCTTAGCAGTATGTGTTACATCTACTCTCCTTTTTTTTGCTTACGAAAATTTGGATGTACCCGCTGTGTTTTGATAGTGTTCATGGTTGAGAGTTGATCGCTGACCCAATCGATTTGACGTTAGTGCAAGTAAACTAAGGGCAAACCCTAAAATAACGTCAGTACTATAAAATGATGAATTATGAAATAATGTCATTACTTCAGAGTGAAATTAAAATTGTTTCCCGGGTTGTCGATGGAAATGAAAACATAAATTGGTACAAATTATTTTCACATTACCGTTATAAGAAGCAAAATGAACGAAGTGAAGCAAGTGCAATGGTAGTAAAAATAAATTTTTATTAGCATATTGACAATGATTCTCTTTTAATAATTGCCACGAGAAAGATATCGGTATTTTAAACAGGATCTAATGTTAACATACTGGAATGTACCAATCTACAATTATCCACAAATCAATTTGAACAAGCCATTCAAAAAACTAAAATGGCAAAGGTGTTTTGGCATTTTTGTTTGAACCATTCATTCATTGTTCAAGCATCTACATATATATGATTTAAATTATACCCAACAATCTTAACGCACACGGTTGATTCTGGCATCACCACGGATTGCGTACGCTAAATGTGGTCGACATAATCAAGAGCGACACACACGAATGCTAGATAATTGGAGTCAGAACCTTTTGCCGTCAGGTGCTCGCTCCATCACAAGAGGAGATGAAAAACATATGTCATCTCATCTGTGAAATGTATGATTTATTGGCCAGAATATCTTCCATAATAAACGTCTGTCCTAGCCATCGGAGCGCACGGAAGACCGATTTCAATTCCAACGACGGAGGTATTTTATATTATTTTTAGTCCTAAGGCTTCGCCAGCCTATAGTTTTTATGTGGTGCTAAAAGTAAAGTTGGAGCAAGACGTCGTGGATACTCCGGGATATCTGGCTCCGGAAAGAGTATTTTCTCGAATAAAGCATTTATTTGATTTGTACAATTATCCGATTTAATGCCAATGGCGCTAGTGGGAAAGTTTCGAGCTCGGTGGGGGAGGAGAATCCTATCTGTCAAGGACTTGGTCCCTTATTGTGCTCGCGGTTGAAGTAGCTATATGCGGAGGCGATTCGGGAGCTGGCCTAGGGATCTGATATTTGAATCTAGCGAGATCAGTTACTGCGCAGGACTAGAATCTATCGCTCAATTTGTTGTTGGAGAGAGGTCGAGACAGATAGAGAGATGGAGGGAGAGGAATCACATGAATTGTTAATAGAAATCATTGACGAAATATTAAAACCTCAATCAAGGGACTTGATCGTAAATGATCATAATATCGAAATGATTATAACATGTGAAACAAATGTCCCAAGGAACAAGTAGAAACGTAATTTTATGATAACATATTTCCCCGATTGCTGTTATATGCTTTCCCAAGAACGAATAGGCCTTCTGTAAGATGGAGTTTGGAAAAAAATATGCATTGGTAAAATGTTCAAATGACAGCTCTTCAATGCAATGCAATGTAACTGCCTAAACAATAAAACTTGCTTACGTAAATCTATTTTGGTTTATTTTAATACGCAATATATTTTGCAAAAGTAATTCGATGTGAACTGCTAATTTATCGATTTTTACTTTGAGGTATTCATCTCGCGATATTTAGCATTTTATGAATGTCACCATTTTACTATCACAATACTACTATATGAATACGGGTCACATAGGGTCGCAGAATCGTGCAATACAAGTGGTGCGGTGTGCTAAGTTATAATAATGAAGTGGAGAGATAGCTAATGTAATTACAGAAATAGTAGTTTTTAAGTATACATAATACAATGTCCATCAATAAATTTTTATTTTTGGAATATATTTCTTTGACAGTAATTTTTAAGAGAATATATTGACAGTTGCTTGGATTACGGAATAGATTACCGGAGAGTTTGAAGAAGAATAAATATCTCTTGTAGACGTTATAACCGATAAGTCGGGAGAGCACCAAAGAAAATACTGGGAATCATAAAGGAAATGCATGAAGGAAAATATGATGGTTTAATTGGTAGAGGTCATATTGTTTTAGCGAGCTGAAGAAGTCTTGAGAAAAACCTGGATTTGGTATTATCTTACTATTAACGACGCACACTCAGGGATCTATAATTAAACAACCTATCCGACGAAAGGAGTACTGTAATTGAATTTCCGTTCACACGACATCCGTGGAGGGATCGGAATACCACTAAAATGTCCCTTCTTTTGAGATTCGAGTCCATACCCTCATGGTGAAGAAGTCAGGACATTAGATACATGATCAGTCCATTACTAGATCAATACCGTTGCATAATATCCTATTACTTTATAAAGAACTTATATACGCTCAAAATTTAAAAGTGGTATTGGTCGGGGTACAATTAGTAATTCCTGATAAGTCTACAGTTGCGTATTAACCACGTCACAATAGCCTTCAACTTAATCAGTTACAATAGATGAATAATCGAAACTAGTTATGTAAAACCAGAATACTTGCATGAATCAGAATTATTATACTGTATATATCGTTACGTTATCAATATGAGGAATTCATTATTGATGCTTAGCATATTTTTTCTGCTTACTTAAGGCAAGTTCCTGACCTTTGGGCACACAATCAATGGCTTAAAATCCTTGCCATATACTCCCATTCATACATATATTACAATCGCTCATTTTCACGTATGATATTAAATTCAATAGAAGAGTACAAAATGATTGCAACACAATTCTATCCTTACACACTCATTTTATCGTGTCTACAAAATTTTGATGTTTAATCATTAATTTTAAAAAATCTCAGTGTTACTATTCATATCGTGAGGTAATCTAATTATTAAGAAATTGAATGGCCAAACCGTAATATTTTAAAATGTCATGATAACTTGTTTAATCGATTTTTACGAGCCGCATAACTTAGTAAATGGATTCAATTTAGTGATGCTCCAAGACGCTACAAAATATCTATCCATGCTATTCAAATCTAGTCGTGATATTCCTTATGTACGAATGATAAAATTCAAAAATATAAATCTCAATATTTATATTTTATAGATCGCAACATATTTAGGCGGCGGGTTTAAAGGAAAACAATGGGAAGAAATAAAAAGTCCTTTCTAACGTAAATTAGTTACGACAAATAGTGTTTGAAATATGACCGAGACAATGAATCTTGTAGAACATAGCTTATGAATAATCAATAGTTCTCTTGACTCATGAGAGGAAAAGCAAGCGATTGATTTTAACTAGACATCGGTTAGACATATTCAAGTTTGTGCCTTAATTTTTTTCTAAAATAGCTAATAGCGGTAGTTTGATCCTTAACAGACCGCTCTGGCGACAGAAGATATGTCGTTTATGCCCCAGGTTTAGTTATTTAGGATATATTAATTATATAGGCGTGATAATATCTTAGCTGTTGGGGTACCTAAAACAGAAATTCTTTTACAAATACTTTTTACGAGTAACCTTTGAGTGCCTCTTCTTTAGTCGATTGATAATGGCGCTCCTGAAAGAATTATGCAATAAATCGGTGTGGAAATCTGTTTTCATTTTGTTGTAATGAGTATCAAATATTGCCACCAAATTACTCCTGAAACAGTTTCCTTAATTTGATGTTTTCATTGCTCAAGTAGAAAGTTTGAAGGCACTCATTCTGTCCTATGGACACGCCATATAGATAGAGACGCCACATAGAGCCGTGGCGCCCCCAATTGCATCTTAATTCAAAGAGAGAAGAGCCTTAACGAGCGTCCCATTCTCTCCCCTCGCAGGTTTAAGCAGTCGCCATGGATGACGAGTCACCCAATTGGATGGACGACACTCCAGAGGAGGGTGCGCCCGCCGAAGCCGCAGATGCCCCACCCCTGGAGGGCGGTGAGGCGGCTCCCCCCGCCGAGGGAGAGGCGCCCCCTCCGCAGGACGAGACGCCCCCACCTCCACGCCCCCGCGACCCCAACCGTCCCATCTACTTCCGCGTGTGGAGCCGGCCCAAGCACCTGCAGTACAGCTACCTGTACGACTACCGCCACAACTACTACGATGACGTGATCGACTACCTCGACAGGCGCACCCGCGGCACTAGCTCTCCGGACATCCCCAGGCCTCAGACCTGGGCCGAGAGGGCCCTCCGCACCTACACCCAGAAGTCTCGTACTACTCACGAGAGGTCCAAGGACGACGAGCTCCTCTCGCGCATCCGCTTGTCCAACTACAACTACCACTACCACACGAGGGAATTCTTCAACCGAACCCACAGCTCCACCTACATATAAAGCGGGAGGTTCCGACCCGCGACGTGAGGGGAGGGGGGGGGAGGTGCCGGGGCAATTTTCCATCGAGCTCCCGGCGAAAAGTGCCACGCCACACCGTGGAATGGTCATCTAACCCCAGAAAGAAAGCACGAGGGAAAGAAGATATAAAAGAGAGAGAGAAAACGACCATAAAAACGAACAATCACAGGCAGTGAAGATTATTTCCGCAATCATCGAAAAGATGTTTCTCCGAGGAGGGAGTATTATATCGGATGCGTTAAGAAGCGAAGTAACATCGTGCTCATCAAGACAAAGACCATAGATTTGACGATTGAAATCCGTTGAGTTATTGGTAGCAAAATCCATTTCCACATTTCAGTTCACGAATGGCCGCGCGAGATCGGGTCGTTCAACACACCTCAAGAATTTTTCTAACAGCACAATGCTTTCTTGGACGTGAAGCAGTGGGTTTTTGTTTCTTAACAAATCATTGGAATTATGAAATGCAACCTTGTAAGAGTAATTATCCAAATAAATTCCAAATTTAAATGACTTAATTATTAATAGAGAAAGTAGAATTTTACACATGTTATTTTCCAGGAATTTCTCCACACCAATATATAGTATGTCTGACACTAAAATCATTAGTGTAGTATCACAAAAAGGGAGGTTAACAAAATAGACAGGTAATCCTTGCTTTGATAATTGTTAATAGCAAAAGACTGTTTCTAGACAAACCAGGGTTTTATCATAGTTCTATCACTATTTTATGTAGTTGCCAATTACAGATTTTGGGTGCAATGATAGCGTGATACAATGTTTTATCCAATAAAATGTGTGATATTTCTGATTGCTCAGTGAAGATTTGAATATCATAATTTGATATTTATTTGTAAATATTCTTGTGTTTTTATTGAACTGACCTATAATATAACTATTAAATATCCAGGTTATTGTTCTTAAGAAAAACCGCAAATAAAAATACGTTGGGATTTCAATAAATTATACGTGATTCCCCTTATTTATATATGCCATTGTGATAGTGATATAGATTTACCAGATTCGACCTGAATGTTAATTAGTATAATAGATGTATATGTTATCCATTTTCAAACCTCCTTCCATTCGACTAATAATACAAACCCTCATTGACTCCAAAGCTATACCGTTACTGATAATTTGTAATATTCATTGACGAAGATGGAGCCGAGGTAATGGTTTGTGTACTCTTTGTACTTCATTCATTGACCCATTGGAGAAAAAATAAGACCTGTACAACCCTATGATGATGCGAAAGCACGGTATTTTAATTCCATGATGTGAAAGAAAGCGCTGTCAAAATGAGAACGTCCTCCCTATTTTTTAACGATTAAATCACCCTATGAGAACGTGGCAACTGGGGTTTCCATTATTTCAATGTTGCCATGCAATTTCACGCCATTTAGAGCAGCTGGATTGATGTTTATATTGAGCTTTGAATGGAAACAACGCAACTCACGACGCTTGAGGATCAACTAGACATCCAAAGAATATAAATTTCCTAAACTTTCCATTTCTCAGTCGGATTGAAAGATAATCCGTGAATCGTACAAATATTGTAGGTAGGAACTTTTGAACCACTCTTTCACTTTATGTAAGAATACATGTATTTTAGGTTGCATGATACCTACTGAGAGAGATTTCCTTTACGAAATCATTATCTTTATATTTAACCATCACCAACCAGAGTAATAAACCCATAGGTCAGTTTTACCGGTGAGGGTAAAGCCCACACACATATTAAGCCCAATGGGGAATTCACACAGTTTCCCGGGAGAATCTAGTACCCGAAATATGACAGCGCTTGTGTAAAGCTGAGGGTGCCCCTGAGCAGTCACCCGGAATCGAACAAGAACCCTCCGGTGGGTATTCCAGCACAATACCCACTAGTTTACTTCGCCCCAGTATGACATATTTAACGGAATTGCTTTTCCAGCTTTATCGAAAACTTATCATGTGATCATTGAATTATTTTCCAATGAGGGATATTAAAGTTTTTCGGATAAATGTTCATAAAAATGACTAATGACCAGGTCTTAACGTAAAGATCGAGTGTATTTTACTGAACCAGGGAGATACAATCTTTTTAATTTCAAGCGCTTCTCATGCACAGTCGGAACACCTGGGAGAAATGTTTTCATACTTGATGAAAGTATATCCGAATTCCAAAAGGGCAACATTTAATCCTAAATGTATCTCTATCTAAGAGACGCTCTATAATAATAAGTACCTTGCGTTGGTCCCATTCCTTTGCTGTTCACCTCCGTGAGTACTTGGTATTCCACGAACAGAATCCACAAAAAGTGGCACACGAACCTCAGATGACCTCAAATGGCACTGCATTCTGTTGATGCACTCAATGACCACGACACGAGAAATATGGATTCAGTTTACGCCACGGAAAAAATCAATGTAAAATTAACTGCCTTCCTTCGAAATGATTTGGTCAAAGGATATGCAACGACGCACAGTTCAGTCACACTCACAATTTAGGGGCTCGGGTTCCACTAAGATATAGTTTTCACCAAATAGAACACTTATTTTCACATTAAATTCATTCAGATCGAATGATTCTATTGTTTCGCATGCCGAAAAAGTAACCGAAGGTCTATTGTTGGTTGATCACACGGATAAAACAGATATCACCACCGGAACTTAAAATTCCGTTACCAAGCAGCCTGGCATGTGGAACGCCCACTGACTGCTTGAGTTAAAGAGCTAGCGATGCATTACGTAAGCAAGAGTTCTGAATGAAATGAACCCTCAATAAGTGCCCCGAGTTTGCGGCGTGCTGTGCACGAATGCCATTGCATTACCGATCGTCTCGGCAACCTTTGTGCGGGCCACAGAGTGGGCCACTTCAACTGAAAGCTTTGTAGTGAAAACTCGCACTGGACTCGACAAGACCGGTTCAAAGTAAAATTGCATTTATATTTATTTTCTTATTCGTTTGAATCAAATGGAATGACAACTAGAATATTCGACCACTGCCTCCGACGCTCTCAAAAACGATTCCCCACTTCTTAGACATGCCGCGACGGTTCGGCTCAAACGGATTTGCGATGCAAGGGATGTAATTTCACTGATATCGATGGATACGAAGGCTTTCGGGGTCTCGGTGTCACACTACTGCCACATAATGGAGCTCATGCACAATGTATGTCTTCCTTTTGATAAAGTTATTCGGATCATGTTCACATTATATTTCAATACATTAGTAGCTACAACAACAGTTATTAAATGTTCGTAGAAATGGCGACTCTTTAGACAATTCTTTCTCGGACTCGTTAAACTGAAAATTGAATATTTCATGGAATTTCACAATGCAGTAAGTTACGAATTCCTCCTCACTGATCGTATCATAAAGTCTGGTCATTGCTTCAAAAAACAATGGCGCCAAAATCTTCGATGATGTTTTCGGATTATTCTTTTCTCCAACTGTCATTGTGGCATAGATATCCTCGTTGAAAGAGAACAAGATTTTCATTAAACATTTAGTGATTAATGGTAGCTTGATATCTTTTTTGAGATAGACTGATTATCCAGTCTTTAGCAAGTTTACGATATAAATATAGCTATCAATTTATTGCTTTTATTTTCCATTTAACTTAACTGGTGAATGGTGTTGACCACGACCATTAAAACATTTTCATTTTAATAGCCTTGATCGCAACCATATAATTCGTATGTACGGGCTGGTAATTCCCTCTGAGGTCCGAAAACAAGTAGAGATAGTATTTATCTGAATTATATGCCATTGCAGCAATCCGTTTAAGATGAAATCACTGTAATAACATTAAAATCAGAGAACCTGTACCCATCTTTAAACACAATGAACCTAGCACTTGAACGAATATTACATAAAAATCATTGGAATGAACACTAAAATGATAGCTTGAAAAAGAGATGAGCTAATGGCATTATTATTATATAGCATTAAGAGTAGAATTATAAGAAAACAACGAATCTTTCCCCTATTCCGGAAGTAGCATAATATCAGACGGGATGGGCTCAGTGCACATCAAGCTAATGAAGAGTTGAGCACGAAGATACTTAAGGTAGATAAGTTTACGAACAAGAAAGCAATTAGAAAAAGCGCTCGTGTAGATTATGGATCCCTCAAGATCCAAGACATGGACCAGAAGCTGACAAGAAAGAATTAGAGGTCCACGAAGCCTGGCGCTGGAGGCGGATGGTGAATATCAAAAGAAAACAACAAAGTGAGCCGCGAGGAAGCCTACTTAAGGGTAGACGAGGAAATACCAATATGGAAGAGTGCCATAAGTGTGAGAAGAACTAGATGAATTGGACAAAGCTTGGGATACAATAGATTTTTATGAAAATAATAGAAAAGAACACCCCGCGATGAAGGCCATAGGCCACATTAGTTGGCAGAGAAGTTGCGGATGCACGGCGGAAGATCTACGAGTATCTCGCATTAGTAAGAAAGTTAGCATAAGAAAGAGAGGAGCGAAGGGTTGCAGTTGGTCGTCATTGGAGTGAAATACTGACGAAGATTAGGATTTATGGCAACGGACTTCCAAAAATCTTTTAATATTTGAATTTTAAAAGAGTTTTGCTAACATGACAACAAATGTAAAATCAAATATACGATAACTTGTAGTTAAACGTGAAAGGATCTTTCCAAAATTCAACTACATTTGGCTTAATTAAGTATAAGTTAGGGATTAAGATTTTAAAATATGATGAATAATCCATTGTAGTGTAACGATTAATGAGTTATACGGATTTTATAACTAAATTACAACTGGAAAAGAAAATATTTAAGCCTAAATTATTCAATTCCTATATGAAGAAGGTAATCATAAACATCGTGGCGTATGAGATAAGAACAACAGAAGTTTAAATGTCGATTAAAAACTCGTTGAAGATAGATGATGGAATCGAAGTGGTTTCATTCCACTTACCTGAAAGCAAATAGCTACTACTTCTACTTCTAATAGACCATCATCATTGCGATCAAAAAAGCGGAATGTCCACTTAATTTTTTCCTCTCCTGCCTCCAGTGACGTGATAAATACTGCTTGCACAAATTCCTGAAAATAATGTCATTTTGGTGAGTATATAATATACACTAACTAACATAAGTTTATCAGAAAGTAACTAACTGTTGATACAGCAGTTGTTTACAAAGTAAAATTGCCGATGCACAATATTGTTCCGTTATATTGTTTGTTTTCATGTTTCTTGTAATCAATTGAGTGCTTGTAAACTCATGAAATCGTCTGAATCCCCAATTATAATATGCTTAAATGCTCTCACATAAAAACTTCAGCGGACGAAACACTTCAGCATGTGCTCGGACGCCGGTAACACCACTGAGTATTTCTATGAGAATGGGGAGAAAGAAACGTCGACACTTTTAAACAGATGGCGAAATGAATCAAGGTATCAGAAGATTGGAGAGATTTTTGTAAGGTGTGACTAGCCAGTTGTCCAGAAATTCGTGTACCGATATTATAATACAACATAAAGGGATTAAGGAGAAAATGTTGCACTATTTTGAGCAGCACAAATCGAACAATTATGATCCGTCGCTGAGTAAATGATTTGCAAAAGTAACATAGAGCACAGAAGTACGAAACAGACAAATTTAATTGTCATTTTCACGGTGTTTCAACATGGACGAATTTGTTTCGGAGTTGCACACCGTTTAAGATTATCATAGTTCCGGAGATTTTCATAATTAATTGATCCAGTACAGATCACTGGTAAAATTCCAAAAATGTTGCATTGCGACCCACCCCAGAAGTTAGTAACAGTCATCAAAGCTGAAGTGGCAGCAGAAAGATTAAAAAACCTCCATGGATACTGTACCGGGATAGTCCGAGGATTAATTAGATGTGGAGGAGAAACCCAACGCCAAAGCCAAAGTAGATTACAGTAATACGAAATATCTGAGATGCTCAGGGGCAATGGAGTTTATTAAAAATGGTCCTACTAAGGGCTCGACTTGTAGAAATTTTCGAAAGAAAGACCGTTTCGATTGAGCAAAATGTGCGAAACACTCTCATGACATTGAAAACGATTAGGCTCTGATCCAGTACAAGTGGTAACTTCATTGTCCCTTTGAGACGCCTAATTCTAATGGAACATACATGTTACGGGATAAAAAGAAGTCAAAGAGCTCCCATGCAAACAAGACTGCTTCACCTTAGACTTATAAATAAAATAAATTTATCACCTCGGGCAGACAGTATTTCGACTCTCCTGGCTTCAAGCCCTTAACTTTCTCTTCAGTAGTGAACAGATCTGTGACGCGTTTGGAAATGTATTGTGGTTAAAAGCAGCAGTTAAGTAGAAGAATAATCTTTCTATGATAAAGATTCATTTTGGCGTTTTGTTTTACGTGGCTTGAGTCTAATATAATCCATATCGGCGTGATTATTTATGGAAAAAATGAAGAATGTATGCTCTCGACTGTCACGTACCGGCAGAAAATTAACGTCCATTCAAACGACATCCATAAACTGAATAACATGTACTACTGGTGATTTATGATAAATTTCTTAACGGTATAGACGTATTTTTCAATTGAAAATTAGTCACAATCAAAAAAAATGTTTCAATAGAATAGAATTGTGCTCAAAACGAAGACTCGATAGAATTATTCTCCCGATACTCGCTCATAAACATCTCATGTTTTTTGAGAGTCAAAGTATCGTCATTAGTATACTTACCTTGAAATTCATTCGCCCACTCATGTTTTGGCAAAACACAGAATAGATTTCTTTGCAGATATCTTCGTTAGCGCATGGAAAAAACATTTGATAGAGCCACTTAAAAGATTCTAGGTCCAGTAATCCAGTTGGGCAGTCCATCTGCTCATTGAAATGGAAATCACATGCAAAATATTTTTCATTCCAAATTACATTTATCGGAAGAAATTAAATCTGTATGAATCAAATTCTGTTTAGATATATCTTAAACAATTTAGGATTAAGGTACTATTTGAACAATATATATAATAAAGACAATTATTTACAGGTATATCAATTCTCATTGAAACAAGCTACTTTGCCTTTTGAAAAGAATTCGTACTTTCTCTGTATCAAAAATAAAATTATTTAATCGGTACCTGCAATATAGTTATTATTATTATTATTCATATAAAATGGGAAGAAAACATCTTCTTTCGTGACCTCGAATAAGTAAACAGTAGCTGCTAATGAAAAATAATAGTGTTTGGTTAACCACTTTCCCTTGTTCATATAATCTACGCATAATAAAGCTTTTCACGTAACGACCGCGACATCGATGTATGCACTAAACCATTGATTTTCAAAATCCACAAAACTCTATGAACCTACAGGTTTCTTTCACAATAAAGCAAAAAGAAGTTACAAAACATGAAATGATGGTTTACTGTTTCGATAATTGGCACGTGTCAATTATTGAAACAGATAGTGATTTCCATGAGGCCATGATCAACTGACATACATTTCAGAGCTTTTCGGAAGGTTTCTTTGAAGTTTGTGTAATCTGCATTTTTATTCACCAATTTCTGGATTCCTGTAATTTTTTGCAAAAATAATACAACTGTCGATATGTGTCCAAGTCCGAACCTCATTTGTTCTCCAGTTATTTAGCTCATGATTAAACATAGTTTATTTTCCCACCAAGGTGTTTTCTATGTAGCAGATCTAAATCCAGAAAGTCATCGTTTATACCTGTATAATTACAGAATTCGCCCTTGTTACTGCTCAGGTGAGTGTGGAGCGTGTGTATGAGAGATAAGTGTGATGGCATGTTTTTAACTTTTCTATTCAGCGCCATTACTTCTGTCACAAAAACTCTTTTACCAAATGAGGCCTTTAGGGTTGTCGTTCAGTGAATCCATTCCAAGTGACTTTACAAAAGATAAAAAGGAACCTAGATGGCACAACGTGAATGTTAGAAAATCATTGCGACCTCAAAGGTTATATTACGCCAAGATGAAAAATGTTAGGGGTGATATCTCTAACGACAAAAAGGATGAGGTCACTTGTCATTACAAAATATCTAAAATGATCTATAATTCTATGAAGGAATTCCAGTAAGCGTTAGCGTTGTGCGTTAGCTGCTAGTGTTAGTTGTGCGTTAGCTGCTAGTTCAATCGTGAGACACCTCAATAGTCGGGGGTAATCAATGAAAAATCAGCACGGTTTCCGAAAGGGTAGATTCTGCGTGACACAACTTAAGCTTTTTTTCATGGTCTCCTTAGGAGAGAGCAATGTTACAGTGGGCACGGTTTTGTCGAGATCATGTCAGTACAATTAGAGAGATTAACCGTAGAACAGAAATATCTAAGATGCCATTTTTTCAACAGGTGATAAATGATCAGAATAACGTTGTCTGACAGCGGAAGGGTAAAAATATTCGGGTCAAAATTAGTCTCGTGTGTATTCACCCCCTACCACACACCCTTGTGGTCGCTTGCAGGGTACTTAATATACTATAATACTATATGAAAAAAAAAGAAATTTGCTGAGAGGAGGGAAATACCTACCACTAAGTCAACTCGTCGCTTTTAAATCTACATAGAGAACTTAAGAGGCTCTATTAAAACCGAATTCACAAGAGTTTTGCAATCCAAAGAATCAAATAGATTAACATAGGATTGACAATAATATAAGTATCAGCATGTTTAAGCACAATAGCTAATTGGTTCCCATGGGTGCATCTGGGACTACATTCAATTATACAAGCCTTGGTTTCTTAATTAGTTGCTATACGTACCAGAAATCCTCTGTGCCAATCTTTTATAGTTCGCTTGTCCAATGAGGTGCGACTTAGTAAGCGATGTTTTTCCTTCTTAGTTAATTCCGTATTGTCCGAAGAGAACTTCATCTTGACGACCGAGGATAAACGGCCACCCATAACATTTCCCGAGTTCCACTGAAATTAGCAGATTAACACTATTTGAGACGTGATCCAAACACCATTATAAATAACTCGAAAACCTGGATAGAGGCAAAAATAATCAAAATGAATGCCTGAAATTAAATTCACTTTTCTGCATATTTACCCTGTAAATTCAGACCCTTATACCATCTCTTTACAAGTCCTTGATGCCGTCAATTTTGCGTCAAATTTCCAACACTTCAAATTTTGTATGAATCTAATAGAATTGTATCTCATTCATCTGAAAACCCACTCACATGGAAGAGTTTCCCACTTACGAGGATAGGCTGAAAACAAATGCACGCATGCTCGTAGAGCGGAAGCGAAATGACCTTCAGAAGCATGCCTGGATGCATGTGGAAGTAACATTTTCCCTCAATTCCATGTGAGGGTTTACGATCGTTGCATTTATCCAGTGTATTTTGAGAAGCAGAAATATGGAGACGTGTTCTAGTGCCATGTAAACTCGAGTTGAAGTGTGGTGTTATCGAATTTTTAACCGCTGAAAAAGTGACTGCTACTGAGATTCACCGTCGTTTAATGTTGACAATGCTGTTGATAGGCCTAATGTAAATCAACATCCGTCTTCTCCTCAGGCGAAAAAGTTCAAAAGACAACCATCCGCAAAAAAACTTCTTTTGACTGTGTTTTGGGATGCTCACCAAGTTTATGCGACCGATTTTCTGCAAAGAGGGGCAACGGTAAATTCTTCTTAGTAGATACAGACTCTAAAACACCTTCGACGTCGAGTTTGTAGTGTTAAAGGCAGCCTGGCGCCAATAATCTTGCAACATGACAACGCTCGTCCTCACCTCGCGCGCAAGGAGAGGCTCTGCGAAACCTGAAATTTGAACCGATTCCACACCCTCCTTATTCCCCCGATCTTGTGCCTTGCGATTTTTATTTTTTCCTTAACTCAAGGAACACTTCAAGGGCAATCATTACACCTCGGTCGGTGAGGTGAAAGCAGCTGTCAACTTCTGGATTCGAGAAAAGTCGGACGAGTTTGTCAGTAATGGAATGAAAAAACTTGTTGCACGTTGGGAGAAATGTGTTAGCCTTAACGGTGACTACGTTGAAAAATAAATATATGATTTTGAAACTTAAGAAATGTACTTGTTGCTCGAACTTGCAATTTGTTTTTGTTCGCGCTCTACAAGCACGTGTGCATTACTTTTCAGCCTTCCGTCGTCTTTAAATATCTTTTGTTTGCTCATTATGTTTATAAATTCTTCGATAAATGAGTTGAATAAAAATGGTAAAAGCGGAAACTCTTGTCCGACATCTTGTCTAATTTCAGCTATTTCATTTTTCCCGTTTGTATACATTTCAGAGAATTGTAATTTATAAAGGTTAAATATATTTCATAAATGCCCCTTAATTAAAATATCCCATCAATTCTTCTCGCTTATGATGGTCATATTCACCTCAACTGCGGAACAGATGATGGTTATATTTAACCTCGACTGTCTCGACTACCAATAAATACACTTGTTTTTTCTTATCCTGAATAGTAATGGTGGCAGTTCGCAGCTTTGATTTACCTCTTATTTTATTTTTACTGGTTTCCTTCGAGCATTAAATTAAGAAAGACTCTCAAGCTGTGGCTTGGAGGTCAATGTAGCTTGGAATAATTAGTAAAGATACAGTGGGAGCTCCTCTCTCACCTTCATTCGATGCATCACATGCCTTGCTACTAGGATCAACTTTTGGTATAACTTTACATAACTAACTACTACTTAACAAGTAATATCAATTAATTAATTACTACAAAACAAAACACAACTAACTACATAACAAGTTTACGGTCTCGGGTTTTTTTTGTTTACATTGATTCACGACCGTTTATGTTTAGATTTCATTCACTTATGGTATCAACAAGATTTTATCATATTGTCAAGATAGTAGAGAGCGAAAAGTAACTCACCAGTGACCGGGACCTTATAAATCCGACGTTTATAACGGTTATTTGTATTAGAGTCGAGGTCGTGGTAACCATAGGTAGTCGGCGTTGTCCTTATTTATTTAATGCGCGGAGCTTGTTTCTACGCAATCTTTTGTTTTGCGGTGTCGCTCGTAAGTTGATTATTTATACGTATTTAGAATTCAGGTTACTCTTATATCTAAAAATTAACAAATGTCCCTCCAGTAATTGTAAGTTGTCGTTTCACTCGACGCTCATCACCCAATCCGTTCGTTTGTTCAAGCTATAACCGTTTTGTATGTCCTTTTGCCCTTAAACGCATTTCATTTTTTTCTAATTTTATTAAAGGGATTCGGCATAGTTATTTTCATATTATCTAACTAATATTTCCAGTGATTCATTTCTTTCTCAGTATCCTAGAATGTCGTACCTAATTCATTCTTTAGCTCCCTTCTCTTTGCTTTTTCAATTTGCGTACTTAATACCCCACTAAATATGAAAACTTCCATTCTTTAGCTTATTATTCTCATGGTTACATAGCTTCAGTTTTATAGACCACCATCCTTTTCCATGCGTATACAGTTAATATTTTCATTTTCTGAACTGTTTTTGAACATTTTAATTGGCAGAAATCAAAGAAGTTATCTAAAACTAAAGGCAATTTTCGGTTTTCTCAAAACTTATTTTCTATTAAATAATAATTCTAAGGCAATTGCTGACCCCATCATGGTCAGTCACTGTATCAATAATTCTGTCATTAAAAATGTGAACATGTTTCTGGAGGATGGCAGCTATTTCTTCTACATACATTAGATTTTTGATCACATGACTAAAAATGATCTTGTTAGATATTTCCCTTTGACGACTGGAATTTAACATTTATCTGCGACTTTTTTGTTTCTAAAAGTGGGCATCTAACATATTCTCCTCACTGTAAAACGAACCTTTTTCATTTTTATTCCCAATTCAAATAGTATTTTGCAGCTCTTCCGCCTGCATTTGTTCAAAACTGCATTTCTGTAACTAACAAACATGATGAAAACAAGTCATTGAAGTTTTCCCTTGCAGGATAAAAACCCTTATACCTGAGACATAGAAACATGGTCATAGAAGCAACAAATACTATTGGTCTTTTGTTGATCAATTAGCTGTTCACACAGGAGGTAAGCAAATAAATTCAAGAGCTAACATGTTCAGACTCAGTGCACCCTGGGTGGGTAGGAATCAGACAGTCTTGCTGTCATTTTTAACTTCTAGAATCATATCCGAAAGCTTTCGTTTCCTCCCAATGGTCGTCTCCCATGTACCCCTTGATGGAATGAGGAAGGAATGCCATTTGCTTTGCTACTCTCTACAAATGGTTAAATTAACAAATTGAATGATATGTAAGAGTTAGTTTTCCCCAAAAGCACAATTGCAATGAAGTCCTAGGCAGTTTTCCAGTGGGACAGGTTTTCAACTGCCAGCATTTTGTTAGCTCTGTCCTCAGGTTGTTAATAGCACTCACAATGATAAATTATTTGTTGAGTTGGATATTAAAATCTTGGCAGCTGAAATCTGATCTGGAGGAAAACCTGTTCATATATCACCACTTTTCAAAAATAATTCCCATTCTTAAGTCTTTTGCTTTAAATGTCAATTTGGCTAAAAATGGCCTTTATACACAAAATGTACTCCTTGCTTGTGAGGAGTTTTCACAGGAAATTGGCAAGTTGATGTTCGGAGAGCTGTAATTATGCCATTGCCTTTACCTATAGGTATGAAGAAAAATTTTACACCAACATATAATGCTGCATGAACTATGAAATCGCATGGAAAATTAATTTTTTCATCATGCTCCCAATGAATTTATAAATATTTACAGTCCTTACACAAGGTTTGGCAACATAACTTCCTTTATTGAAAGTATTTTGCATTTTAAAAAAAGTAAGTTTTGTTCCCGCACCCTGTACTACAACCGAGTCTATTCATTTTTACTTATGCACATTGTTTTTTTAATCCTTTGCTTTGAAAGTCTACTTAATTTGCTCTGATGATAATAACTAAATGCTTATACATTTTAAAACATTAAGTTGGAAGTAGTGATGTTTTGAATTACCCTTGAATGAGCTGGGATATTACTCTCTATTGAATCGATTCATGACAGCAGTGCCATGGAGAGAAGGTGCCTAGGACTAGGACTCTTAAAAAAATTACCAATGAAAGAAAAAAATACCACCTGATAATAATTATCAGCAAAATGAAGCATTGAAATGGACTGCTGATGGAGATGGAAAGGGTTATGTCAGTCTGGCAGGAGATAAGCTGACCTAGGTTAAGATGTTCTCCTGCCTTGAAAACATGGAATGGAACTGGTGGAAAGCATGAAGTCCAATGAAAAGACAGCAGAATTTCACAGTCAGAATAGCTTCAGCCGAAGAAGCGTTTAATATGAAAAGCAGGATTTTACACTTGAAATAATCAGCAGAGATGTTAACAAATACTTCATAAAAAACAATGGATGTAATGTGGATATACATGTGTATATGCCATGATAGTTAAGTTCTTGCTAGAAAGAGAAAAAAAAGAAAACTTTAGCTTTTGAAATGTGGTGTTGCCATTGAAGGTTAAAACTACCCTGGACAAATGAAGTCTTCGTGTGTTTTCCACCTAGATCTAATACCCTGATCCCCTGGAAAATCATCAGAGACTTCACTGCAATCATATGCCAGGAAAACACCAAATGTTACAAGTAATTAAGACGTTCTGGAGAGAGTGAGGGAAAAGTACTAGCTGACAGAATGCATAGAAAATATAAGAAACAGGGAGTTTAGTAGAGCAGCATATAATGTATTTAGACTAGTGAGTAAATATTATTAGGGTAGAATAGAAGAAAAATTGACAAGAGAAAAGTCTAGAATGGAATCTGGATGGCATAAAACATTGGTGTTCCAATGCAGGCATGAAAGAATTGGCATTGAACAGAGAACTGTTCACAAGTAGATGGCACATGGTACCCACAGACCTTATAGGTATAGGAGAAGATATGAATGCCAATTGATCAAGCTCAGGAGAGACATACTTTTGCAAAAACAAATACTCCTCGGGAAAATGCCTACACATTGCAGAGAAGGAAAAATGAGCAATTAGACTTTTTCACATAAAGGTCACCCAAAGGCTGGAATGGGTCCAGAACTAAATTTTAGATGACCTTCATGCAGGTACAACATCATGATGTGTTTACTAAATTTTGGAATTTTCTTCATCCACAGAAAAATACTTTCTCGAAGGAACAAGTTTTGCAAGTTCATCCAAAAACCAAAACATAGTTATTAAGAAAAAACCTGCAAGGAGGGATCTCTTCTTTATGAAAATAGGTTTTGATTAGTACCCACATATACATATGATTCTATTACATAAATGATACTCATAAATGAACACTTGACTAAAGGGAAGAGGCCTAATCCAGGTTATTGCAATTTATCAACTTAATCCAAGAAATAAATCCTCATAAAGCTAAATCATATCATTCACAGACTTCTACCAATATGAACTTATTTTTTTTAACTGAAGCATTGAGCCAGGAAAAGAGGTCCTTAATTCACTTTTATTTTAACTGCCTCTGCATTAAAGACACGAGAGAGTGATTATCTAAAAATTTTCTGATACTAATAAATTGAGCTGGCTAATCGTAAATCTCCTCAAAAGAATGAAGGGCTCTTTTGAATGCTTCCTTCCATTGTGTACAAGTATTTCAGCGAAGTGACTCTTTAGAAAGTGTTATCTAAATGACCCTCTCACCTCTGACTTAAACCATATCCCACCTCTGACGTATTAATACATTTTTCAATTAATTACTCCTTTACTGTTCTAATTTGGAAAGTAATGGCTACTATTCAATTAGAAAGTATATAAATATTAAAGTTCAAGTCTAATTGAAACACTAGGCAATTATTATCAGAAAAGAAATAATTTTTCCTATTTTTTAAGATATTAAATGGGTTGTTAAAAATGATCACCCTTCCACAAACCTAGTGTTTTCTGCAACCAAGTGTCTTTAGAATTACAAATGGAGCTTGATTTCCCTTATTAATGAATCATTCTGTTGCTATACTTTCTAATAGGTAATGATATAACAGCAATCTCACATGTACATTCACGTTAAATGTAATGTGACACTAATAAAGAATATTTCCCAGTCACATTCTAGAACTAATAAAAAAACCAGATTGACTTCAAATAGTAATAATTAAAATTATTTTTATTTTATTATTAAATAAGTACTGTGCTAAGAAGTTTAAAATAAGTGCAAGTTTAAATAACTGAAAATATAAAAAAGCAAAAAGTATTAGCACTGAAATAACTGTTTTTGGGGATCCAAAAATGTATGTAGTCAGACAATGTGTGCATTACATTCACTCACTCAACTATGGGAACACATCAGTGTCAACAATATCTTGAGGAATCTGTTTGTTTCCAAGCATATATCACTTGGAATGCATAAAAACCATAAATTGAGAAAAAGATATAATTCCTTATGATTAACTTCTATGGCCACTATGAAAGCAATTACTTTCAATTCACTTGAGTAACTAATCATTAGATGCCTAGGGCCTGATTATTTTATTGACATCACTATAGGTATTTATACAAAAGACTATTAGGATTTTATTTTTGTACGTGATATCAATAGCAGTATATTTTAAGAACCAATATAAAAAATTCTATTGATCTGAGAGAATGCTAAAATAGTGTCCAAACAATAATTGAAGTAATTTTGATGGTCTTTAAGATTGAATTTCTAAGCCAACCTAAAATATTGTCTACTTGTTCCCTTTCACTGAAAAAATGCCAGTCTATATAATCACCAAGGAATTTATGCAAATGTGCAATTGATTTTTTCAATGCACAGAATTTGTTAGTCTATTAGATAGTTACATTAAGGATTGTTTCAGTGAATTCTAGCATGCTAATTCAAATTATGTTAAATAATCTTGAGTTTATGAAATTATTGATGATGCATTACCTGGATGGAATGTTTTATGCCTTCAATTAAAAAGTTTTTCAACCTATCAATTATTAGTTTACAAATGTGTGTTGATCAACTCTGAATTATATACCACAAAATTGCATTAAAACCTCAATTTCATGGAATGAGTTCAAATTTCATAAAATTTGATAAAAAGAATTGCATTGTACCACTTTTATTCATTAAAGGCAACTTTACAAACAATGATGTTATGCCTCTTGGGGTACATGAATAGTGAAATGCACAACGTAATAGTGAATGAAAAGTAAGCCATGTTCAATTACCAAGAAAACATACACAAATATCATTTTATAGGGAATGTGGTGAAGAATGGTAAATCCACATTTAATTTGATGAGTGAAATAACAGAGGTACACACACCAGAAAGCCACATAAATAGAAATTCAAGTGCTTGGCAGGACCAAGAATTGCACTGATTAAATTTGTGCTCAGATTTATTTCACAATGTTAGCAGCAAGTAATTTAAAGGTGAATTTTACTTTTCATTAACATGACACATTGTGAAAAGCCAAGTTATGGAAAGTACATAGATGGTTGAGTCATTACCACTCGAAAAGTGCAATAACATTAAATATATGGATTAACACAGAGATGTCTCCTTAGGCCTCATAATGGTAAAAATGCATCAATAATTTTAAAAATGACTTTACAAACAAAAATAGTACAGATTATCAATACATTTCTCCACCAACATTTGAATTTATAAGTGTATTTGAAGTAACCCAAAATCTTATGGATATCATGGCAACCAGATTTCCATAAGCAAGCGGTAGACACATGCATGATTTTTTGTGCTCTAAGGGTTTTCATCAAGGGAAAAATTATTTATCCATGGATTTATATGAAAATATTGGATATCATTAGGAAGGACAATTAAATATTTTACATGACACACAATTACACCATTAGCAACAATTTAGGATGAAGATACATTCTTAAAATTTATATTCCACTTAGAATGTGGAGAGATTAAGTATATATCAGACATCATTCTGATGGCTAATTAATGGCACAAATTAGCCATCACATATTGCTTTCAATTCCTCATTATTGTGATGAAACATAAATAATAAATAAGGTTTGGAAGGACATTAATTCTAGTTAAATCGCAAGACATTCTGAGGAAAGCTAATTACAATATTTCAAAATATAATAAATTGCTTTCATTAAGGCAAATCTATCTTCATCCTATTATCATTATTTTATTTAACATTCAAAACCCAAGAAAACTTTTGGCCACTCATTTAATGGTATTAAGAATCACATGCCACTTAGGATAAATATTTTTCAACATCAGACATAATATTAATTAAGTTAAAATCCTCTACTACAAATATATGATAAAAACATCAGGTAGAAATACATAAATATGAAACCTTACACTCATGGTTCAAGAAACACACATAAAAATGTTTTTTTTTACATCACAGCATGAGAGAGGATCACATGAAGATCATGATTTTTGGGGATTTCATTGAAATTTACGTGACCATGGAAATTTAAAAGAATCTAGACCTTGAATGGTATAAATTCAAGAAGGAGATTAGTATATTTTTTAACCAGTTACAGTGAAAGTTTAATAATTTATAGATAACAGGCTTGTACATTTCATTTCATAGCCTTAACAAATGTTACAAAAGGCTTTGGAAGGAAAAAGTCCAATCTTATAATAGGTAGGTATGCACTTTAAGATATTTTAATATTTTGTAGTCATTAAAGTAAAATTATACAATTCTATTTATTTTAGGTAACATGCTCACTTGCCCCTTGTCAGTCAATAGTAGATTTACCTTGCATTCATTGTTTTACATTTGAACATCTATGATGAACCATTTAAGTCCATTTACAAATTCAGCTAAGTCTAATCGAAAGATACTAAGTAATATCATAAGTCATAAACACTCTCTCTAAATTTTCCTGAGAAAGAGATTGAAAAATATATTTACACGGAAATATGCTTGATTTGCCTGCTTCAGCAGCATAAATTCTACCTCAGCATACCTTAAGACCACCAATTCTCAAGTTTTCCCCTTGCTTCAAGATCTACCACCCATGATCATTCTCTGACTAATTACATGCACAAGATTCAAATAATTTTCACTGAAAAAGCTTAAAATTACAACTCTCAACAATCTAGGCTTTTGTCAGAGCATCGGTAAATATAACAGTAATTTTTGTCTTTTTGTGCATAATCATTACTAAATGATATAATGTAAAAACCTATGAACAATGTTACAAACATTTTCATTCGCAGTTCATTTTATTACAAGAGAAGAACACCCTTGATTTAACAATTTTTATAACAAGTACTCTGCAGAAAAGCAGACCTTGATAGAAAACCCAAGTATCAATTTGGCTAAAACCGCACAGTGGTTGTCACTACAAAAATATGAAACTTTTTTGAACCGGCAATCATATCATCTAGTTTTCTTTGACTGCATTGATTTAAGCACACTGCAATTTAGCACTTTAAAAAATGGAACAAACATCATTTCATATAGTTATTTCTCCTTAAAATTCTCTTAACATTTAAGCCAATGATGTGATAAAATTGTTTGGATTCTCTTAAAGCAACAAACTTTAAAATAATTAAAAGGCAGTGCACAGTAGTTGCCTGGTCTGCAGAGTTAATGAGAGACAAATCTCATCAATGAATTAAGTAAGAGTAAAAACTATAAACTATAAATAAAAAACAGATAAATGAACACACACCCATTATCATATCTATCATTCCATTCAAAAATACTGGTTAGACCAAAAGCCTAACAGTCCTATGTGCTCATATATTGAAGCACTCAAATAATCAGCATAGCAAATCTCTTCTGGAAAAGATAGAGAGAATATATTTTATGCAATGAAACTCTCCAGTGTTAATTTTAATGGGGTACCATGCAATAAAGATTTCGTTTGCAATTCAGAAAAATTCTATCAGAAGTGTAGCTGGGTACAGTAAAATTCATAGAAAAGAATTTTTTGTCTATTAATAGGAAATGTAAGTAAGTCATACAATAAGAGCTTCGTGCAGCAAAATGAAGTAAAAATAACAAGAGTAGAAGTTTTTTAGAACCACTTCTCTTATGCACTTCATCAAGAATTGAGTGGTATTATAAATAAAACACAATGAACCAATAAGGACTTGATTAATACAGAATCAAAACATATAGACCATAATCAACTTACATTTCTGTTATTCTGAATGTTCAATTTGTAAATAATGGGGGGTGGGGGAAAGTACAGTAAAGTAACCAACAAAAGACAGGATGAAAATGGATCATGGAAATCACTTCATGTGACACCCATGGGCAAACTCCCTGCAGAGAAGAGACGGGAAGATTTATTTTTATCCATCAGCATTGGGTTGGGATCTTGCATGCTTACTTGTGTGTGTCTGATATGTGTACACACTGCACATCAAGCCACTTTATAATGGTTTGAATATACATGGAGAATGATGAAATTTGAGTACTGATATAAAAACAAATGAAACTGCCTAAATGGCACTTTTTTTTAGTATGAATGACTGGTTGCAGTGGCCTCAATATTATTTCCGGGAGTTGGTTTCATGTGTTAAGTGTACGAGTACAGTGTGGGTTAGCATGCTCCAAATGCTAAGTTTGCACATGTGACCAACACTGGTAACACCTATATAGTTGCACCACTATTAAACATCAGGAGACTATCCACTTTAATTTGTTTGGAGAGAATAAGACCCAAGCAATTTCCAACTTGTTTTCCTCCTTCCAAAAATCCACATCATCATCATCATCATCACTAGTAATCTTCACAAGTATTCAAGCATCTACAACTCCCACTCTTGGCACCACTTCAAGTGGTGCTCTTTTAATTTACCATCAGCTATCTCTCCATTAATAATACGTTCCTCACTGAGATTGGGGATCACATTGCAAGAGGCGCACAATTGATGGATCACTCTTTGCACCCTCAATGAATTCTTCCAATGATAATTTCCCATCTTGGTTCTTATCCATTTGCCGAAATATTTTGTCAGTCCGCTTCTCTGGTGTGGACTCGTCTTCTGGCATTTTCATTACGGAGCCAACCATTTTGTAAATAGCCTGGGAAAGACAGAAGGAATAAATATTGATTGACAATGTCTGCAGATAGAGGGGAGCAAAATGAAAATGGAATCACATAATTTATATTAGAACGGATATATTAATTGTTAACTGCTTGTAAAACTTTGTTCAGTCATACTTAAGATGGAAACAATTTAATTCTGCTCCCAACATTTGGCCATACCTGAAAACATTTTTCAGTTTTAATTAATGCCTATTCTGAAGTGAATGCTATTCCTACTAAACACTGGCACCTATAAGCTGAACTAGTAATTTACCTCACTCATTTCAATTTTTTATTCATTGCAACAGCTACCTCCAGTGTTCTACCTTAAATGATAATTATTGGAGCAGAACATAGCTTTTGCTGAAGAAGGGCTAATGACTCCAGCAAAAAGTTTGATATTGGAAAAAAATTTACTTTACTATTCATACCTAATGCTCATATTCACAATTCTAAAGATTAACACTAGTAAAAAAAACATATACAGTGATCCGAGAAAAAAGTATAACAATTGTAGTACTGAATAAACTGAAAACAAATGAATGCAAAGAATACACAAACTTGAGCCTGGTGACTCAAGCATCGAACATCCTTATGCAGATAATTAGCCAAAGAATAAAAGGAAGGATAGAAGGAAATCTCTCAGAACACCAATTCGGATTCAGGAAAAACCAAGGAGCAAGAGAGGCAATTCTTAGCTTGAGAGTTCTGGCCAAAAAAATGAGACATAAATAAACCATTATATGTGACATTTGTGGACTTGGAGAAGCCCTTCGACAACATCGAATGGAACAAGATGTTCAAGATACTAGAAGCCCTTGGATTGGAATACAACAAGAGGAGAATTATCCATAACCTGCACAAGAATCAGGTTAAAACAATGCAAACAAAAAATGTAAGAAAAATAGAAGCCAAAATAAACAAAGAAGTAAGACAAGGATGCAACCTCTTGTCAGCAATATTCCACATATACCTGGAAGAGGCAATAAGAGAAACAAGAATTGGGTATCAAAGGAGTCAAGGTAAATGGAGAAGAAATCAACATGCTCCGGTTGGCAGTTGAGATCGCAGCAGTGGTGGAAATGCAAGAGAACCTGCAGGCAACTCTAAGTGCTATGAATGAGGTACTGGGGGAATATAATATGGACATCAACAAGAAGAAAACTAAAATCCTTGAGTGCAGAAGAGAGAAGCTGAATGCAGATATCACAATTCAAGGGGTGAAACTAGAGCAAGTGAAGAAACCAGGAAACAATTTGTCAAGACTTTCATGCGGAGTTCTGAGACTTGGAACATTGGAAAAGTGGACCAGCAAAGAATAGAAGCCTTTGAAACATGGTACTGGAGGAGAATGATGAAGATTAAATGGACAGACAAAATAAGAAATGAGGAAGCATATAGAAGAGCAGAAGAGGGATGGACCATATGGAGAAGTCTACAGCAAAGAAGAAATAGAAGGGAAGATTCCACGAGGAAGACCAAGAGACATGTACATAGAACAAATTATGAAGGACATAAAACAGAGAAGGAATCAAGGATTGAAATACTGATGATGATGACAGTGATCCTATCAGAACAACCCCAAATTTTACATTTATAAGTCCATTGTTAAATGGAAAGTATGACCAACAATCTTTTTCTAAGTACAGATTATTGCAGAAGAAATTCACCGAGTGATGCAGATAGAGAAGAAAAAAATGAAAAGATCTATACATATACCTTCTACACATCAGAACTGTTTGGACTGTGAATTATGGCATTGGCAGTAAGTACCCAAACAGATTCTTACCTTGATGGGTGCTTATTAGAATTTTGAGATTGCATGTATGCTGCAGAAATACTGAAAAATGTAACATGCATAACAAAAAAGACAGCTTTAATATCATTTAGCATACGGATGAATGAAAGTGCTGGCCAGAGTCCATCTGTATTTTTATGAGGGTACAATTTCTACCACTCTACAAATTAGTACAAATAATATTTCTGTCAATATAATTTGGCATTTCATTAATCCAATAGGTGTCAGAATGTCCTCTTTCTTTTCAAAAGTTTAAAGTTCATCATTAAACATAGCCTATCTGCTAAATTAGTGCTCCAGTGAGTTCATTAAGATGCCTCACAAGAAAATACTGCAGAGAAAATTGACCTAAATAAGTTCGGGAAAGAAAGAAAACACGGCAATTCCACAATTACTTTTAAATGTGTAAATGTGGAATTGCCGTGTTTTCTTTCTTTCTATACGATGGAAAAATTCCACAAAGTAACGGCTAAAACAGTCTCTTATAAATAAGTTCTGACTATGAAACTTATTTTCAATGAATTTCATCTAAATTGAACTAATTGATGATAATAGCATGAGAGCTGTCTCATTCTTCAATGACAAATGACCAACTTCTAAATTAAGGATTTTAGAAGACACATGATGCTGCTTTAATATTTTGCTTTCCCTCGAACAAATTGTCAATAGAGGCAGAAAAGGAAGGAAAATAACACCATACAATGCTTGGGAGTCTGTTCCTCCATTAACGTAACTAATAGACAGTTTAAAATGTTTAAAGAGGGATTATTTCAAAAGAAGATGGACACAGAGCTCCAACTACTTCTCTTAAATAAGAAAGCATTAACACTGCCTATTTTTGTGAGAGAACATTATTGAATAGTGTTAAGAGCATATGTGAAATATTGAAAATTTTATCAGGAGCCACTCATTTGCTGGTAACAGAAACATTGCACATTAGATGTGTTTGTAAACAGTAGATTCTGCATAACCTACTGTGAAATTGGAATTAACTCAAGAAAATTATTTTTAAGTGTTTCTCAACCTTCCTTTAGTCCAAATTTAGCCCCATATAATATTTTACTGCTCAACAATGTGAAGAAGCAGGCATAGCTGCAACAGCAGCTGTTCAGCAAACTGAACATGCTTCAACTTACAATGGATGCCACTGATGAGGATACTGGAGTCAAATCAATGTACTATATAAAAAAACGAGCGTTATCAGGTTAGTTTGATAGGTGAGGGTGGATCTCACCTAACACTAAGCCCTATATAGCTCTCAAATTCATACATGAGGCAAGGGGGCTTCTTTCCCTGTGTCACCTATGGTGTCCTAGGAATATACTATACGGTTCTCAAAAAGTCACACAGCTTGGGTCAAGTGAAGGTACCCAGAGGCATCACTCGGAATCAAATCCTGGCCTCTAGTCAGCATATCAGCTACCCACTGACTATCATGTCCTCTCTTTGGACCATACATACATTACAAATTAAGCTAGCAATATAAAAGAAATGTAGACTTTAAAAAATTAATTGAAATCGCTCCATTAAAACGCCTTCCATTTTTTCAATAGAATAAAACAATACAATGAAGAAGTAGTAATTACCAACCAAGAGTCATATACAACAAAATAAATGACTGTGAGAGTAGCACTCCCTTAAACAATAGAGGTATTCATAGACAGTACCTTTACTGTGCATTCATCTGTTATAATTTGAAACTAAAAAAAATTGCAATATATATCCCAGGAAGTTTACTTACTGTGACTATCTCTAGCATTTCCTGCCGTGAAATGTAACCATTTCCATCCAGATCATACATTGAAAAAGCCCATTTCAATTTCTGTTCCAGTTTACCTCTGGATGTTACAGATAGTGCACAAAGGAACTCCCGGAAGTCTATTGTGCCATCTCCATTTGCATCAAAAGTACGAAATACATGCTCTGCAAACTGCCAAGGAAAAAATTGAAAGGTTAGTGGAAATTAAATAAAAGCATCAAACTTTAGGAAAAAACAGTAAGGTTTAACCAGGACCAATATATAGTGCATTATATTATATACAATTACACAGGGCATGATATTTTTTCCATCTTTGTTTTGGTGTCCCCAATACAAGTTATTACATTTTATACTATCATTATTTATCACAACTGATAATATTATCTATCCTTTCATAAATTATTTGACTATCTTTTAAAGTAGGGGAATAATAATGAAAACTTTGCATAATGCCACCTAATATGCAATTGGTAGCCTTAAGTTAAACCTTTAACTGCAACTGTAAAATACATTTCAACAGAAGATTTTCATATAGGGTTTTAAAATTACTAATCACCTCATCGATTATTTATTTTTTTCCACATAACCTCACACTTTAACTCAAAGATAATGCCACCAATATTATATTATTACCATGGATAATATTAAATTTTATTATCTTAAATTGTAATGAAGTTAATGGGTTAAGAAAGAAGACATAAAACTAGAAATCATTGTTTCTAATGATTGAATGATCCCTAAAAATATCTTTTAACTTTAATTTACTGTAAACAAATTAAAACATATCTGGTAGTCATTCATCTATGCTATTTCAAAATTTCATGTTTTCAAAAGCAGTGGTGAATTTTACTTGGTTAATTGGTTCATGGATGTTTTTGTAGCATAGAAAATAATAAATTTTACTGAATTTTAGTTTTAACCAAATAAAGATGTAAGCTGAACATACAGAAAATATTCTTTCAATGAAAGGAAAAATTCATCACCCCAGATATTTTTATCATAAATTATTAAATTATATGCTTTGGTAATCCTAACATGTATTACAGCAGTTATTACTAATCTATAAAATTAAGTAGGAACCTAGATGCTAATATCAAACTTTGTAATGGTTATATTTTTTTCACAAAATAAAACATGTTTTAGTGTTGTTTCATTATCTAGTTGTAGAGATTGAAACCTTAACTATGGTGGAAATTAATGGTGAAATTGAGGTTTATGGAAATGGAAAATGCCCTGGCATAGACATGATTGAGCAAGCAAATCGAATAGGGAACCTAAAAATCTAACATGTTACATCAAAATCATGCATTTCTGTCATTAAACCAAGTGTGAGAATTACAAGTGATTTTAGAAATATTATAGAAAGTTTACCTATAGATTAAGGATTATATAAATTACTAATTATCAATTAATTGGTAATTGGTAACAATATCATAGGTGAATTGCAGTAATAAATATAAACAATATAATAATAAAAATCCCTCAAAAGAGGGAACTTAAACATGTAAATGAATTATGAATTTGGTTCATTTGTGGTTATTCCCTTTTTCATAACGGCATCATTCTATACGCAATTAACTTCCATTTATTTACACTTAAATTTTTGGACAAGAGTATTGATGGGGAGAATTAACAATGAAGAGCTATTCTTGGTTTGAGAGCTTTGGTGCAACAAGGATGAAACTGAAAACTCAATTTTCTGATGTTCACTACCATATGATAATTACTTCACTGACAAGACTTTTTAATATACAAGTATTTAGAAAAGCATTATTTATCTCATGTTTTCCCAGATAGAAAGTCACAATATTGTGACATATTTACCTTTGAAGCATCACCATATGGAAAGAAATTTCCATAAATTTTCTTGAACTCATCCACACTTAAGTGACCACTGGGGCAATCTTTTAAAAACCCTTTATACCACTCTTGGATTTCAGCATCTGGATAAAATAAAACAATAATTAATTTCAGCAAAGAGAGGAGAACAATAATTTCCATTTGATGCACATTACACTATCTCACAATACCTGAAAATTCTGTATTTTGGCGTAGGTCCTCTAAAACTTCTGGTTTAAGTTTACTGTTTTGCTTACCCATGACTTTTTCCTCTAACTATATAATTATAATACAAGTTTTGATTACCACCTCTTCAAGGCTGAAAGAAAGTTAAAAGTGAAAGATTAAACAAATGTTAAGAAATAGGAGGGTTACTTAATAAATTTAATTCGTAATCCGTATTTTAGTACATATTCAATAAACTTAAAGAGTAAAAACTATGAAATAATGACCATTGTTAAGGGGATTGCACTCCTATACTGGGATTTTTATGATTGGATATCTTTGGATCAAATCAGTAATCTCAGCTCTATCTTCAAATAAATATTTAATTTCAAAGACAGGGGTTAAAAATAATAACCAAATCATACAAATTCAAAATTATTCTTGAAGATTAATTTTTCATTTTCCCTGGTTTGGGTTAAATTTTTACAAACAGATATAATTCAACAAACATATATCATCATATTACTTGAATGCTTAACAATTATAAAGTACTTTAACAGCAGTATTTATATTACTGAAATATTTAACTCCTGACCTTCAATCGTATTGACCTTGTCATTTTTTTGTATACTCATAACATCAAAAGATAAACTCACATCCAGTGGCAGTATGCAAATCAGATCTACAGCATGTTTAATAAACTATGTACATTAAATGTTTACAGACCTCTCAATAAAAGTTCAAAAATAAGCATAGTTAACAGAACTGTATTTTGATTTGGATAAAAGTTATACAATATGTGCAGAGATGTACAAAAATATAAAAGTACATGGACATCCCAGGTTGATAGGGTCTTTTCGTTAAGTTCACTTTCAAATGCTTCTTTCTTCAACTCAACAAAAATCAACACATTTCCCCGTCTCAAATAAACTTTGATAAAAATATATACAACAACTAAGTTAATGGTATGAACACATATTAGATCTTTGGCAACACTTTTATGACGTAAAAGTGAAAAGCAATTATTTTAAACAAACAACTACTTCTACTTTCTATGTTAACAGTTGTCTAATTTATTGTATCATAAAGTAAGAGGTAATTAAGAATTTGACAGTTTTCAAAGCTAGAAAACACTCACTACTATTTTTAATATATATTAATCATTGGCAAGCTTCAATTTTGGAAGAGGAAGTTGGTGTTAAGACCTGCTTTACGTGGATCAAATATTTGAACACCACAGCAGTGAAGAAAGAGGCTTTCAAGCAATGTATGTAATTTGATATGTGAGAAGGAGGAAAGCTCAAATGTCATTAAAATGTAACCACAACCATTTTGTGCACTTTTAAAAGACCAACTTGAAACAATATTACATAACATTTCACAGCACAAATTAGCTCCACCAACTTGACAAAAGTCTGTATCCTGCTCTCGAATGAGAATGCAAACTGTTAAACATATCCAATCAGCTTATACATATTGAGTAATTTTTCACAGTAATGATTCACATGGAAAAAGACTACACAAAATGTGAGCAAGAGGAAAGGAAAAATCAAAGAGATGCATGGCTGAAAAATTATTTTAAATATTCAGGAAATGTTAATAAATGAAATATAATGGCAATGTAAATAGTAGGTGTCAATACTTATGATTATAACAGCATTATTGTTAATTAATGTTAATGGATTGAGCACCTACGTGAATAAAATTCTCACAGTTTCACATTACATTTATAATGTCTTGAACAGGAATCTTCATGACTCTAATGCAAACTATGACAGCTATTTAAAAAATAGAAATTAATACATCCACGATAAAATATGGTCCCATTAAGCCAAACAAAGGAAGTATCAGAATTTAAATCCACAGAGCAATTAATAACATTCTCACATGATTATCAGGTTTGAATTACAGTCATTATCCTCAATTTATGGTTTATACTGTTGTAAGCATGAAGATGATTTCTAAATCCATGTTTAAATACAGTTATAGATAAATTATAAATATTATATCCTTTCGATGGACATAAATGGCATATTATGTATAACCAAAACATAACTTTATACAATGAGGAATGTGAATTGAAAAGCATATTTCCATATAACAGCCTAAAAGTAGCACCTTTTTGAGTCTCAGGTATAGATAGTAGAGAGTGAATGGGGAAGAGCAGGAAAAAGTTCTCATCATTAAATATTTTTCTCAAGCATACTAATGGTAAATATACATAAACAAATTGGATGTGTCACATATCTACAACCTTTTTCAATATTTCTATTGATCAAAGCATCTACATAGTTGAAGAACCTTTAATACAATATGATGCATTGTAGGTACAATATTATAAAATGGAATGCCAACTGAAAACACAACCAATTTGAAAAAAGTTTGCCTTCAGACCACATGAATTAACTTGGCCAACTTGGATGAAGATGATGAACTTTTAAACCCCTCTTTAGCTATCCTTGTGGATGCTCTTGGTTCTTCCATTTTATGGTCAGCATGCCACATAAACTCTTATGATTCCTGACCAGTTATTTCCTTCACACCCATCATCACTTCAGAACAAACTTCTCTTGTTTGATCACAATTCAAACTTCAATTCCAAAACAATGCACATTTTTTTTTCTGTACACCCAATTAAAACGTATGAACTTTTGCATTGCTGTTGGCACACGCACACACGCAATCAGACACCACAATGTGCCCACATTAAGGAGCGAGCATTTTTGATAACTCTTCGTCCTGCAGGCAACCTTTCAGGAATTCTTCCTGAGTAAGCTGACCATCGTTGTTTTCGTCCATTTTGGCAAAGATGTTCTTAGCACGTTCCTCAGCAGAATCTGCTGGGCGATTTGATGAGCAAGCACCCAGCATGTCGTAGATTGCCTGGCCATGAAAGAAAAATGTTTACATCATTAAAATCACAGCTAATCAGGTGGGGGCTTTCATATTTACAACAGTATAAAGCTAGAGAAAAATATGATACCCAATACTTCAACTATGGCACCATATTGAATTAATAATAAAATTATCTGGATTGGTCCCTTGACACCTTAGTCACATGTAGACGAAGTGTCATAAAAACGTACAAAATCAATTGGTCAACATTAGTTACCAAGAATTTAGCATTGAATAATACTGTTCACTATTAGCCATGTATGGGTAGAGACTGTGGTTCAACAGTGGGAAACTAGAAATTTCTGTCAGATTTCTTGGCAAGAATAAGGGAAATTTTGCTTTAGCATGGTTTGGATTTTTGATAAATGATTTTGAGTCATGAAGCAACCTTTTTGGTGAGAAAAATATCCAGGTATGGCAAAATGAAAATTATTATGGATATAAAATGGGACCAATGCTGTTTTTTCTATGGATAAATGCTTTATCCAGCATGTATCCACAGAAAAAATTATTTAAAAAAATAACTTTCATAAATAATTTTTTACAAGCCTAAGGTGCTCAACACTTTTTGCGGTTATAGGTTTCCTTAGTTACTTTTTCCTCCAAGTGCTTGACAAAATGAGCCCTGGGAAAAAGATGATCAAATGACAGGTTTTATCTCAGTTTTAAGAGATATCATATCATACATAGACCAGAGTAAAATAAAGTAAATGCATTGTTTTCACTGCTCGCCCTTACACCAGAATTTCATAATGATCTAAGTGATTTGCCTGAAGCAGGAAACATACCAGGGGCCTATATCCTAGGATAAATACTTCAACTTGGAAACAAAGATGTGTAAAATTGATTGAAGCAGACTGACCATATTTCAACAGTGCCAGCTGTAATTATACTTGGCATGGTAATATTTAAAACAACATTCTAAGCAACATTGTCTCATTGAATAATTTCATCTTGCAAGTTCATTTATGTGTTGTGAGGATTAACCAATATTGCCTTAATCATAGTATATACTTCAAGTTGCATGTACTAACATGCTACCATAGCTGTGAAAGACTTCTGATAGCCAGCAGACGTTACAAATTTCAGTGACTTGTGTTAGCTAAGCAGCAATAATTGATGCAAGGTGATGCATTGAGCTTGCAGTAGTCATGCAATGAATATCCAATGAATTTAGAAAAGTAGGAAATGTTTGGCAAAATACACAATTCTGGTTATCCTTTCACATAGGCTAAAATATATGTCAAAACTTTTTATGCTAAACCTACACTATCTTGACTGGGAATAAGATGAGCAAGCACCTGGGCCCCCGCCATGGTGCAGCTCATCTTACAATGGCTATCCTCCCTCTCTATCTCCCTCTGCCCTACATCTTAACCCAAAACTTCAACTTACATCTTCATTATAGTTCCCAAGTTACCAGAGGAATCAACCACCAAGACTTTGCAACCCTCTCACCCACTAATAAACTGAGCTAGCTACGAGTGATGATAAATAACTCAAAAAACTGTGGACTTCACTTTTTGATGAAACATACACCATTCAACATTAGCATGACAACATAAAATAAATGAATCTACAATATGAACCATTACAGAAGGCAGAAATAAACAATAAGTCTAGCATTTGTCCCAGTGCTCCTGCTAGCACTTCCTATATTAGCAGATGAGATATGCTTTTCAATATGTATCACTGGAAGAGACAAAAACTGCTTTCCAAAGAGTTCCTTTTTGGCTGAACAATTGATCCATGATCTGAAGAAGCAAAAGCTCACCTTAGGTAGAGTACAGGCAAAGCCAGAGGGGAAATATGGCACCACTTAATGAGTTATCTTTCCATGGATCCTCTTTAATTTGAGTCATCTACAGCCTTCCTGCCTGCACCTCAACCTATGAAGACCCTTTTCTCCTTCCAAATTCATTTGGACTACTGGAGACCTCATATCTCATAAGTAAGTGACCTCAATCCTCGCACCTCATTGCAAAGGCCTCCCCTAATATTTTGCCAACTTCTTTCTGTGGGTTCATCTCTTGGCCCTAGTGGTTAGGATTGAGGGTAGTGGCTGGTGTCTGATGATTCCCAGACTGCCCCCAATTGAAAGCAGTGAAAATAGAGTGGGTCGATGACCACCTACAGAAATGTACTCTTAACATTATTTACACAGGGATTTCATGGGTATAAAGGAATAACACTGCAAATGAAATCTGTCCTAGTGGAAATTACGCCAATATTCCATTTTCAATTGCAATAAAATATTTTTAGAGAGAATTTAACATTATACTATTAGATTTTGTTCACTTATTTCAGGGGAAATTTCAGGGCAACCTATGGCATTATTTTTTAAACCCCTAAGATTTACATTTCCAATGCTGGAATATAAATCATTTCCATATGACTAATGATTCCTTCAACGTACACATAAATTCATACCTTCATGGAATGCAAGCTCCATGTTTGGGGAAGTTTTACTGTACACTGAACCTAAGCTTATTCAACAAGAAAGACATTTAAAAAGGCATAAAAAATTTGCTAAGGGATTAATTATAAATTAGCAACACATACATTTGTGTAACTTCATCTGGTCGCTACATTGAAATAATATGAAATAAAGAGTCGTACCTGGACAATTTTTGTCATTTCTTGAATGTCAATTACACCATTGCCATCCACATCATACATTCGGAATGCCCATTTGAGCTTTTCCTCAGGGGTTCCCGATGAAGTAACATCAATTGCTAGTAAAAATTCCTAAAATGAAGAAATTAACATAAACAACAATTGTTGAGAACAACTCGTCAATGGCAAATCATTTTTTTTTACATATTACAGAGAAGAAATTTAATGCTAATTTTAGGGCTTATCTTAAAACTAATAGTTCCAAACTTTTTCATTTTTTGAAGTAATATCAACAGAGAGGGAAAGTAATGGATAAACTGTATTTTTTGCAATAGTAGCGATGGATTGAAATTGTATGTAACTGTTCAATAATATTAGAGATACAGTTGATTTTAAAGAGATATTAAAATAATGAATAGGGAAGGAGTTAAAGTTATCAGATGAGTAGAGCTTAATTAAAAATAAGCCAAGATTTATTTTAAAATATCAAACAATTCCATTTACAACATTTTTCAGAACTAGGAATTAATCTCACCTTAAAGTCTATGTATCCATTTTGATCCATGTCAAATGTACGGAAGACATGGTCGCAGAATTCTTCTGCATTACCACTTGGGAAGAACATTTTATACATATCCACAAACTTGGCTGGGGTCAATCTACCATTGGGACAATCTTGCTGCATGTTTATAAATTCATTGACGTGGAGTGATGCATACGCACATGGAAAAAAATTAAGTTACATAAGCAACTGAATGAAGTAACAAAATGAAAAATTTCTAATTTTAAAGAATATTTAAAATTTACACATTATGCAAAGTCATTTTTATATCTTAACCATTAGGAACTGATTCTTTCTATGTACTTCCAAACTCTAGACGAAAGTAGAAATAAAGCTGCAACTTTTAAATTACACTATGTTCATAGAAGCATTTCAAAATTCACTGACTCCTAAAACATGAATGTGTTGCCATCAATTTTGATTAGCTTAGGAGAAAAAATAAATAAACTAAAATTTTGAAAATTTTGAATTACACACAAGTGGTAGAACTAGCTCCTAAGTATTCATCAGGGTTTGACACTACAATGATCTGTTCGCGTGCACCATATAATATGTACAAAGTATACACATGTGCATGTATAATGGTAAAAAATTGTTTCAAAGGTTTATTCACTGTCCTTCAGGGTCCACTTTAAATTACCTGTGAGATATTTCAATATTACGTTTTTAAATTTTTTGCAATGATCTATTATCGAAAGGTGGTAAATTCCTTAAACTGTTTGAAATACAAAATCACCAGACCAAAATGAAGTCAAAGTACGGTTCCTTGGTATTGGAAAACAAATGTGTTATAACATATGGTGAAAATGGTGACAGTAGAAATTACTATCATTTATCCAATGTTCAAGTGTGCGATAAAAATTTTGGGAATCCAGAGGGTCAACCCTGCTCATTTTCAAAATAAATCCTTTTTTTCATACCAAGCTAATTCCATCTCCAATTTATTCCTTTAGCTAGTTGTTTTAAAATGTTGAACTATAGTTGATTTAAACAAATAACAAATTTTTCAGCAATAAATCTATAAAAAATATGTCATAGAAGGGCCAGATCGAATCATTCCTCAGATCCATCACCGAAAAATATACTGTTGCAGTGCTCTACCGTGTAGACTACCAAAACATGACTACAATGAAGTACGGCGCCAAAATTTCTCTGGCATTGGATTAAATTGAGAATTTCAACCACACAATTTAAAAGTTATATTCAGACTATCATTTGACAATCTCGTTAATTAATTTTTGATCTATTCAGACTCGGCATGCTTTATTTTGCCTTGAAGAAGGAACAACTTGAATGGATACTTGGGGTGCGTCACTGCCATTTTGTGGTAGAAACTTGCACACTCGATAATTAGCGATAAACAGCTTGATGGCATTTGGAAGGGGGGAGGGGTCAGAATCAAAGGCACCAGTTTAGTTCGGGTCAAGTGCTTTAGATCTGAAATTCCTCGGACGATGTATTCGGCCAAGCCTCGAAGTCGACACTGTTAAAAGCTAAGGGCTAGTCGGCCAAATTTCGATCACTATGAATGGTTTAATTAAGGCAACTCGTGTTTAACAGAACGCGCAGTTGAAAGCGCCAAATCAGCAATCGCGACAGTTTGAGTTCGCAGGCAACATAAAAAAAACAGAACTGAATGCAGTATTTGGCTGACTTTGAAGGCTGTCGATGCATTCTACGGTACGAGAAGTTACGAATTGAATTACGCACCAATGTTTCCTACCGTTTATTTTTTGAACAAGCACTGTACATAGTGACCGAAAAATTAATCAAGTTATTCAACATATATCTCAATTCTTGAGGTTGATCAGGAGTAACGCACCTTTCAATTAAGAGAGCCCCGCGAAAAAATAAAGAGTAAGAAATCCTTTACAGTACACCCTATATGAATTAAGAGGCATATCAGATTATGAGGAAAATGTCGTTGAATGGGATAATTGTCAAATAATACGTAATCAGAACTTTTCTTACTGGTTAATCATGCAATGCGCTAGTTCAAAAACGTAATTTTAAATATGTTCATTTGATGATTTCGTGCGATACTCTGAGAGAATAAGGTAAACGCCTCTGTAAGCCATCAATACTTTCAAATGCATACATAAATATACATACATAAACACAGTAATCAACCCGAAGGTCGGTTTAGTAGGTGATGGTAGAGCTCACCCATGTACCAAGCCCGACGGCGTGTGAATATTCACACATCAGGGTAGGGGGGCCAGTTCCTTTCCCTGTGCCGGTTATGGTTTCCCAGGAAGATCTGGTACCCGAAAAATCAACTAGCTTGGGTGGACCTGCAAGTGCCTTGCCCGGGAATCGAACCCGGGACGCTCCGGTCAGTAGTCCAACGCTCTACCCACTAGACCACCGCAACCCGCATATATATATATATATATATATATATATATATATATTCATTCATTCAAACATAGAAGTAGGTATAAGGAAAGGGGATAGGAAAACACATTGAAGGCGAACACAGGACATGTGGGGAAGGCGGTTTTTTGAGTAGATCACGAATGTAAAAATATTTCCTTAACCGGGATTTTATAATATTTAAAATATTTTTACATTCGTCATCTGCTCAAAAAACCGCCTTCCCCACATGTCCTGTGTTCGCCTTTTATGTGTTTTCCTATCCCCTTTCCTTATACCTATTTCTATGTTAGAATGAATATTTGTGCGCCGTATGGCGGGACTTCGTATTTGAATGTGTGTGTGTGTGTGTGTGTGTATATATATATATATATATATATATATATATATATATATATATATATATATATATATATATATATATATATATATATATATATATATATATATATATATATATCTGTCTATCTATATATCTGTCGTCTGAACTGAAGACCTCGGAGTAGGCCGAAAGCTCAAATAATCTACAATGTGAGTGTTCTTTTTCGTGTGTTATCTGTTTTATTCTGTGTTCTATTGTGCCGTCCAAAAGTTATGTTGCTCTCGTGAGTACTTCCGCATCATCGATATATATATATATATATATACATATTCAAACTCGAAAATCCCGCTATACGGCGAACAAATATTATTTTCGCACATAGGGAATAGACATAAGGAAAGGGGATAGGAAAACACATAAAAGACCAACACAGGAAAGGTGGGGAAGTCGGTTTTGAGCAGATCACAAATGTAAAAATATTTTCTTATCGGGGATTTTAACTACGGACCTTCACTTTCCGGGCGGATGCTCTACCAATTAAGCTAATAAGGAAACCTGATTTACATTGAGATATGCGATCTTATAAAGCGCCAAAGTGCTCCGATAGATGTTGCCCGAGAGATGGCGTTATGGAGCTGTTTCACCCACCAAAGGAGAAATAGACGGCACACAAGAAGTGGAAAGGATAGTAGAAAAGCATTCATACGATATTATAAAGGATAGGAACGGTGCGTTTCATGGCACGCATAGCCAGAAGAAGAGACGAGCCACATTGGCCAAACACATATTCGAAAATCCCGCCATACGGCGAACAATATTGGAAAACAAATGAGGAAGTACTAGAGATGGTGGGTGAGGAGAGGGGTTTGTTGAGAGAAATCCTCTGGAGGCAGGAAAAATGGATGAAAGGCGTATTGATAGTGGAATGTTGAAGAAGGTAATAGAGGGGAGGATGTTGGGCAAGCGAGGAAAGGGCAGGAACAGGATAGGGATGTTGGATGTGATGAAGAGAGGAAGGAAGTACACAGAGATTAAGAGGGACTTGAATTAAAGTAGGTTTTCTTAGGAGTCACAAAATATTTATTGGGTAGTTGTGTCCATCCAAAAACTTACCTTAACCGGTAGATTACCTAATAATATATATAACAGGTTAAAAGTTGCTACCTTTCCTTCGTATTTTGACGATCTTGCCTCAAGAATGTTCATCTTTACTTTGCTATCACAGTTACCGTTAAATAATAACTCTTCTCCGAACTGTGGCTCAATTGAATAGAGAAGATAGGTTAATTACAATTTCATTTTACATCGCCGTGAACAATGTCGTATTTGATTTTTGAAGTGATCCAACTGCTGAGGTCATTATTCCAAAAAGAAAATTTCGATTTCAAACTTCACACAGCCGGATTTGATCGAAACCGGCATATTTGGCGCCCTCGCGAGGTGAGACAGAGTGAGCACACCCCACTAAAATTGAAGGAAAGAGGAATATGGATTACCCGTTTCCCGAGGAAACTGTCTTAGAAGTTTTTGCGTCTTAAAATTATGGGAAGATTAACATAAGTAATGGATAGGAAAAGTGCTACGAAAAGGAGACAGGGAATTAGGAAATCGGGAAGACTTATTAGCTTCCAATTATTTTATGCAAATGCACAAATTTATCTCCTTATTCCGCGCAGAGGTTTCCTCATTCGCCTTCGTTTTCCCAAAAATAGAAATTCTTAGCAATCACCTTTTGAGGTACACAGAGAACATACAGAAAGGGAAACTAGAGTTCTGGACCAAACCCATTTATTCCAACCCTTTTTTATAACAGCCACCCTCACACACATATTTCAAACCCCCTCCCCCCCCCAAACATTACTTTACGGTGTTTTTACGATGTTTTACCTTTTGCAAATGAGATATATGAAATATTTACAAAGAAGTATTTGACAAAATTAAGTATAAAATCGTATCGCTGTGCTTGAAAATGTCTCCGACAGCTTGAATTGTTTATTAACTGCAATCACAACTTTCCACTTTTTTACTTTGATGATAAATGGGTGTTTGCATTTGGCAATCGGTTTGAGTTTAAAACTGTCCAATTTAGTCACTGAAGGGACTTCAGCAGTACACCCTTTCCGAATATAATGGATCGACTGTGCTGACCTATATTTCAATTTCAATGCACCTGCGAGAGGCATCAATATTTGTTCACTACTGTTCACAAAGAGGAGTAAAACTTATTTCAATGAAACTCGGGGAGTGCAGCAGATAAATTGGAGCCCACGTCAAGATGCAGCTCAACTTTAAAAGGTGGAGTGAATTTGTGGCGCAGTCACTATAGAAACGTCAAAGCGTAAGTTCAGCCAAATAACATGGCGTTGGCAGGAAATGCTGAAACGCGTCAGAATGACGATCATTAACGGAACATATAACATTGAAACTATAGCCGAACAAAAATGTTCACAATTATATATTGCTAACAGCTCCGTTTGTTTTTTATATTTTTCTTAAAAACAGAAACAATTTACAACAATTCTCTCTCACCATGAAGTACACGTGCAAGCATTTACGAGAATATTTGCCACACTTGCATCAATGTACATATTAATCAATGAAAAACACTAGTATTCTGATTGACTTTCAAAATAGTTAATGCAGCTTCAAGAGTTGATATCAATACAATCAGGATGACATAACTTGTTTAATATTTAACTAAATCAACAAGCACCTCTGCTGGAAAATAGATTTTCATGGAGGGGGAGATATATTTAGTTCACGGATTTTCGAATATTCTCGATGGTTTTGGCCAGACACGGAGAATCTCGAAAAGTCTTTGAATCATACCAAGAAGTGACCTAAAAGTTTCAACAAAAAGATGAGATAAATGTGAGAAAACAAATTCCCACGTTGATCACATCAGGTATTCATTAAACTGCCAGCAGCGAATAGCAAAGCAGTGGGCGTGTTTACCGAGTAGAAAAGCTTGTTTCTGTAAAATTTTTATCGATAAAATAAGACAAATATATTTCCGAGAGCAGGATACCTTATTCTCGCTTCCAAAAAACCACCGTAATCAATGGTAAATTTGGTTTCATAGGATGTTTAGAGTTCACATCATCCGAAGCCATACACACGGCGTGTGAAATTGACACACACCAGGGTACCCCCTACAAAATAGTTCCTTTTCTCGTGCCATCTGTGGTTTCTCAGGAAGATGCGACACCCTAAAAAAATCACATACCTTGGGCGATATTTTGGTAAAAACTTCAGAATAAATAAAAAAAACTTTCAAATCCAGAGACTCATTGGGCATCAGAAACTAAAGTTTACTGTTATAAGCTAAGAAAAAAGTACGTATTTCAAGTAACATTGTAGAATTAACAAAGGTAGAATTCATTTTGAATATTTTTTATTTCAAATGTCTTTAAGGAGAGGGAAACGATTTTATTGAAGGATAGTAATTCTCTTTGTCGAAAGACAATTTATCTTACTATTTTAAGACTCACTGAAGGTTTCGCTTTAACACTTCTCTTACCATATTAATCCTCTTTAGAAAATTTAAAAGCGAGTCCACAATTTCTACTCCAAGATTAAAAAAAAAATGTTAAAGGGCAGTTGAAACTAGGCCAAAGATAATTATTTGTAGCAAAATGCTCCCACTGGAGGTACGCCCAGAAATTTATATAGCATGGAACAACATATAACTCGACAACTCTGTTATATTTGATGGCCGCATTAATCATTACCTCAGTGAAGCTTCAACACTACGCTCCGTTGTTTGTGGGCTTTTGAAAGGATTGTGCGATAATGTGGACCATTGGATTAGCTTTCGCACAAGATGAGCCTCCGTAACCATATTAACGGCGGGTAGAGAGCCATAAAATAGTTAAATCATGATTTTTTCTTCAGATAAAAGTAAACAATAGACCTTTTTGTTGAGCGCGAGCTAGAAATTGCCTTTACTCAACGTTCAGACAATGAAAACAACATGATAACAAAGTGGCATCCTTGGCACTCTCAAACACCCCACTCAATTCATCGCCTAATTACAAAGTAGCATTAGGGTACTCCCCATTGATGTTCAGTACAGTGACCTGAAAAAGTTGATTTTTAAGGATGACATTCACCCCATCCATAAAATGGAAATTTTACTCTCAAAGGAACTTTGTAAGACCAAGGCCACTTTGCTTTTAACCGTTCAAGAATTAACGCCTGGGAGAGCGAAAAATTATAAGAAATTTTATGAATTATTTTACGGAAAATTAATCTAATGACATTACTTACATTCGTGCAAGCCTCAAAATCGCCTAGGTAATCACAATGCCTAAGACGAATCCGGAATTTGGTCAGTCTAAAGTCATCCTACTTACTACCTCTCTCTGGCGACAGGGGTCAGAATATTTACCATCCCATGCCGATGATTAAAGCAGTAGTTTAGAAAAGCATATCCCATTGGATATATCATATATCCAATGGAGTGAAAATAATTTATCCTCAGGGTAGTCACACGAATTTCCTACAGATTTTTCCATGATATAAAATCTTCAGATTCAATTTCGACCATAGTAGGGTCATGCTCGGGTAAAATTATTCTGGTGTGTTTTCACCCCCTGCCACACACCCTGGAGGTGGATTGCAGGGTATTTATAATACGAATTAAAAAATAAAAATAAAATAAAAAATGTGGCACGGTAAAACAATCGATATTCGGGAAAACATTACACGGCTGTTAATGATATCAACTGGAAACTTATGTTCACAGTCTATTCCGTTGGAGAATCCTCGTTTTTTTAGCCACCCCAGCGCCTAAAATTCAACTGAAGGAAAGCCACTACTCTTGTAATACCTTGAGAGTGATAATTTACTTACTCAAGGCACATCACACTCACATTGGCGAGCGCACTAATTGGCAATTACTCCGACAACCTGATATTTCCTTGCATCTAAGATTTTAAACCCATTAACAGTTCAATCATACACCAGTTGATTTCAAATTTGGACACGAGCGAAATATTTAACCAAGTGGTTTTCAGCGTTCAAAATATTTATATCCGATTAAATACTCTCACATCTCGTAAATTGTCATTGTGGAGATACTAATCCCTGAATGACACAAAACCTATAAGTGGAACACATGCCATAGACATTGCCCTTCCCATTCTAGCACGAGACAGGTATTTGATAGCAAAAGATCCAAACGATCTTGAAAGGTTGGGCGCATATTTATTTCCGTGACAGCGTAAGCAGGTACGAATAGTGGACTAAGACGAGGATTTAGGCCAGGGTTTTCCAAACTGGGATCGTCGGTTCCTCAGGTTCCGCTAGCAACCAGTCACGCAAGAGAATGTGGCCGTAGTTTATGCCAATCTCAGAAAATCTACCATAAGGTAAGCTTATACTTAATATGGAAATTACGTGAATCTGCTTTATTGATCCCGGTTTATCTTCTTCGGGTTGCTGCTCCACGAAAAAAGAGTTCATTCAGGTGTTCTGCAGCTGGAAAAATTCTGAAAGAATATTCTATATGAACGATGGAACTAAGGTGAAATACATGCAATCGGCAAGATTAAAAAAAATAAGTTTATATATTCCTTCAGACTATGGGCTAAGCATTACTACAGTCGGTCTAATTTAATATTCGTGGAATATATCCGAAAAATAATATATAACTACCGCTTGAATATGGAATAATTACTAATGACTAATGTCCGAAGATTTTGACGAAACTGATTATTAAAAAGGGAGCTCCCGTAGACAATTCAATACGACATCGATCATTTCTCATTAAATACTAACATACGAGTCTGAAAATTTTCAGTCAGTTGGCAGGGGAATGAAGTGGCCTTCCAGTCATCTCTGTATTGTCACCACAATACGCTTTCGGCCGCGTTTTAAGGCCGCCAAGAAACGATATGTGGGCCAACACCAAGGTCACGCACTGAATCGGACGGGCAAGAGGAGACACGGATGTTCAACGTCAGGTCGCGGCCGCCCGGGAATAAAACAAAAATGCGAGAATAAGCATCACTGGCAAAATATGCTCACAAAACTAATAACATTTCCACAGCTCCTACTGCTCAGCCGGCACTGTACAAATCAAAATTTTATTTTAGGTACTCTAGAATCATTGGTCATACATACCAGACATATCCTTACCGCAAGCACTTTCACTCTTTAATATCGGGGTTAAACGTAGGGAAACTCGAATGAAAACACTGGGATACATAAAAATACAGTATGCACACAGGATTCAATTGAAACTGGAGGAAAGGATCAGTTAAATGATATTACAGTCAGTTATCTAAAATACTACAAACTGATTAACTGAAATGAAGGTAGTAACTAGTTTCCTAAACGAACCTGTGATAGATATGGGACATGAGATCACGAAACTTAGAAAAATGAAGCTGCTATTATTAGTAGGGCATCACCGAAAAAAAAGCGTTTATTAAAACACACATTAATTATTGCAATATTAAATTATTATTATTATGAGAAATAGTCTCTAATGATTTATTTTGAACTGAAATTTCCAATACTACCCTCTGCGTGTTTGTCAAGGCACTGTGATGCTCGGAGAACTTTTGGTTTAGTATTACTATATTCAGGTCATAGTAAATTGCCAATTACACCTATTGCTAACGCTATTTTTAATAGTTATCAATTTCACCTGTTGACTGCCATGAGAATGAGGTTCATGACAACTGCGTCTTGGGACAGACGCAGCATCAATCATTCCGAGAGGAAGAACGTTTAACTTCACGGCCGAGTTAATTACGCTCCGGTCTTCTCGAGACCTCGTCTCGCGCGATCTAACATTCCCGCATCCAGGACCGATCTCATGCTTTCCAACGGAAGGAAGGGAACGAGGTGGCTCCCCATACACATATGGGCAAAGTGGGAGGCCGCGGCGGCGCACGATGGAGGTCGGAGGCGGGCGAACGAAGCGGGGGGGCTCACTTGGCGAGCATAGCGAAGCTGGCTGGCTCACTGGAAGTGCAGCGGCTCGAGTGGCGCCACTTGGCCACAATCCCCTGCGTGAAAGGCGCTCAAGGAAAAAGTTATCGCATCGGCTCACAAGAGTTTTTCGAGGAGGACTTCCATCGAGACCGAAATTATGGCTTTCTCACGAGGAGAGACGCTGAGTTCAAGTTCTGAAGACTGCAACACCGCAGAGGCCACCGAATTACTGAGGTAATTAGCGAATGGATCCAGAAAAATTGGGTTGGAACACACAAGCCCGAGTTTTCGCAAACTACTGAGGAAATATGTGAAATTTTCACTGCACACCCTTACATAAATCACTTATCCCATCTATGGAATCGAATTACTGGAGTATGAATGACATATCAAATTTTTTCATAACTTTTGACCACGCGAATCCCAACCTGAGCATTATGTATCGACTGCATGATTTCACTCGCGATTCAGGACATGAGTCCGGGTCTAACACTAAGTCGTCAGGTAAGGCTAAAGCGACGAAATTTCGGGGAGATCCGGACGAAATGATGGACTCGAGGTTGCGTCTTTACTTGGCACGATCACAGAATAAGGTACACTCACAAGTTAATACCTAGTTACCACTTGTAACTTCTTTTTTTCCTGACTTGTTATCTAACACAGACTACCACACACCATTACGACAGGTTTCACGGTATCAGTAATAGGAGCATTCGGGATTTTAAATGCGCCGACGGATACGCTTATTTTACGCCATTCACAGTCTTAAAGAAAAACAATGAGGATAGTAAAAACAAAACGATTTATTTTCAATAAAAACCATTATAACATCGTGTAATAAAATTCCAGAGTAGTCAGACAGAATTAAATATAGCCTATTTGCTTAGAGCACGGTTGTTTTTGAATGTCAATGATCCAGGAACTGGTAAACTTTTATGAAATAACTTGTAAAACTAAACTTAACTAAATAAAAATTGTTAATGCAAAATTTTATGAACTGCCATTGACAGCCTACCACAAAACGGCGATCAAGTATTTACTTAACCAATATATTAGTCCATGCATCATTCATCTTATTACATGTGTCCCCATTACACCGCGCTGACCCAAGATTTTGCATTCACAGTTTGTGATGTGATGGGTGATGTATGTACAAGAATAGGTTTCCTGATATAAAAACACTCTACGGAGTATTTTTTTCTAGTTAATATCCAAAATAGTTGGACGGAGAAACGTCTTATATCTGATCGATAACCAACCATAAAATACCTATCTTAAACGGCGATTTATTCTTTCAACGAATCAAAATCTGACGGAAGAACTCCCTTTGTTACTCAATTTTCATTTTTACTTCTAATGTGCGAGTATGTCTCACAAAATATCCTGCTCCCTTAGAGGAAATTGGAGACTCAATTCTAGCCCCTTAAGGTAATTATTTGATTTTTTGGTCTATATTAGATGTTTCATGAAATTGTCAATTGGTGGCTAGGAACGACCATTAAACTGGAATTAAAAGTTGAAGGGTTTCTGTGATCAATGACTCTGATCGCATTACCGATTTATTCAGAGCGAACAATTCAGAATGTAATTTGATAGCTATCTCGTCTCTTCACTGTAAAATTATTCCTCGAAAAGTTACTCAATTGATAATTGATCACGTTATGATATTTTTTCACCAAACATTCCGTTTCCAAAGGGGCCGAATTATATTTTTATGACACCAAGATACCGCGACGAATTTCATCGATTTTTCAAGTCTATCAATAATGTGGTATGCCTTTACTATTCCAACAGCTTGGCACATTTGTCGAACTACGCTGCAATAAGGGCCATTTATCGGCGAATTCAGACGATTGCTCCCCAAGTGCGGGCAAATGACCCATGGGTCTTGACTCTGAACGCTCAAAATTACCAGCCGATGGAGAATCAAACTTTTACTTCGGTGAAATCTCATTGGGAAATTATGCACCTGGCCCTTACTGTTGGGCGAATTTCAAGGCAGCGCTAGCACGTGAGAAGAAATGGCAGCAGTTCCTAAATTTTAACTCCGAAAGGGTACTAACAGTCGAGCACGGTTTTTATGAATTGCGTCCTCCCTCGACCAATGCCTAGATAAATAATGGGAGACAAGAGCGACCGAGTCTCCACCCAAGTTCTTAATCACGGGGTATCCATTGGCTTCGGTCCCAAGTGGGTTTCGACTTAAATAGAGCAACGATTAAAACGTCTGCGCGTAAACAAAATTTCGAAGAGAAGTCTGGAGAAAATAAACGAGTCGAAATTAAAAATTCTCAAGACCACAAATGCGACTAAAATCAAACGCGGACGAACATCTCTCCTCCAGGAATTCGACCTTAACTGCGGTTTGAGTTCCATAATACAAGACACTCCCCAAAATGTTCCGAAGACTGCCTCTGCCATCGTGTTAAGCCGGCGAATTGAAAACCAGTGTACTGTGACACAAGCCTTGTTTCTCCAACAGATGTGTATGACCAACTTATCTGACTAAATGCAAAACTCATTTCAACAACACAAAACAAAGGTTCCAGTGTACAGCATATATGCGGATTCGCGAGTTCTCACCTCTACATTGGTGGCTGAAACGGGTAGGGATTCTAGGATGTTTAGGGAGAAACACTGGTCGCAGTGAGGCAGAATTATAAGAGTAGCGGTGATTGATCATTCGAATGGATAAGAGGGTAATGCATTTGTCGATGTAAAATGAAGCGCATTGTTGCGTTGTGTTATCCATTCGGATGAACAATCTCCGCTCCTCCTGTAATTCTGCCACACTCTCTCCTCTTTCTATCCCTTTACACGTAAATTCCCACAACCTTTCCTTCGACCAGTATTTCTCCCTAGCCATCCTATAATCCCTAACCGCTTTAAACACCAATATAGAGGTGAGAACTCGCGAATCTGCATATACACTAGCTTTCCGATCTTTTGAAATTCCCACCCTTAACCGCCATCTTTAATTCCCTTTCCAGAATCTTTAATTCCCTTCCTCCCCCCAAAACTCCATTGTCCCCGTCCAAGACCTTTCAGTGTAACCTGAAGAAGGCCGAAAGCTCAAACAATCTAAAAAATATGAAGGTCCCTTTACATGTTATCCATTTTATTTTGTGTTCTATTATGCCGTCCAAATATTATATTGCTCTCGTGAGTGCTTCTACATTATCTATCTATATATTATTATTATTAGGTAATCTACCGGTCAAGGTAGGTTTTTGGATGGACACAACTATCAAATAAACATTTTGAAACTTCAAACAAAACTCAATCCAGCAGCCTACTCTACATCAGGTCCCTCTTCATCTCTGTGTACTTCTTTCCTCCCTTCATCCCGTCCAATATCCCTATCCTGTTCCTGCCCTTTCCTCGTTTGCCTAACATTCTCCCCTGTTGGACTACTGACCGGAGGGCCCGGGTTCAATTCCCGGGCAAGTCTCTTCGTGGTACCTGCAGCTTCACCCAAGCTATGTGGTATTTCGGGTACCAGATCTTCCTGCGAAACCATAACCGGCACAGGGAAAGGTACTGGTCCCCCTATCCTGATGTGTGAATTTCACACGCCGCCGGGCTTAGTACCGGGTGAACTCTACCATCATCTACAAAACCGACCTTCGGGTTGATTACTGTGTTTGTGGTTTAAATATATATACATAATCAGAAACTTTCTTTCAACCAGATTTGTGAAAAATTGTCCTTTCTCCAGCACTGGAATTTGAATAGGATCTACTCAAACGAAATATTAACCGAATGCTACTGTAATTGCGGGTTAAGAAAAAATCTTAATAGGTACTTAAAACAAAGAAAGAGTTTGAATGATTCACCTTAAAGCCTTTATACCACTCCTTGATGGTCGCTTCGTCGTATCGAGTGTGTTCCTTGAGGAAGTCCATGTCCTCTTTGGACAGTTTGTCTTTGCTGCCGAAACATCCCATGGTGGGGGCGGGATGTGGCCTTGTTGTTGGTTGGAGGCGGTCAAAGGCGCCCCCTCAAAGGCGATGCTTGGTCTGAAAGTGGAAAAAGGGAGAGAGGGATGAGGACTTACTCTCGAGATGAGAACCAATTTCAGCAAGTTAGTATTATTTAAGGAGCGATCCCGGGAATATTTCACGGCGTGATGCAACAATCATCTTTACCTACACCTTCCAGACAGCCTCCCAAAGTCGTAAAGTCAATTGGGCGATTGCATTATGCAAGGTGCCACTGCGTGCATTTGTGTGAGATGTCAATGAACTCGTAAATGGCTAACACGGAAAAAATTAATTTTTATGACAGTTATACTTTGACACCATCCGTAGAACAATAGAAATACAGAAAGTAAAATATAGCAAAATCTTGACAGGAAAAGTATTCAATAGTTTATAAATATAATTTGCGGGATTAAACAAAGCATCCTCTTACTTTAATTAGCATTTTTGTTTTTACAATTAAAGCCAAAAATCAAATTATAGCCTGCATGTTGAACAAGTTTTATACGAGGAATCTCATTTAATATAACTTCAAGAAGATCAATAATTACAAGTAACTGAATCATTGCCCACATAAATACATTCGTATATTACTTACATCTTAGAGCAATAAATATGAAAATAACACTTCAATACACTATTAGATAAAGGGGTAGGTTTATAGTTATAATAAGTAGAAAATAAGATGATTCTTTACGATACTAAGTAATGACTATAAATCTTAATACTGTGGCCTGAAATTGAAGATTTTCCTCATAAAATATCCACAGGTAATTTATGACCAGAAAATAGACGTTCAGTTTAAAATATTGTACATGTTGCGCTAGGACGCTTTGATTACCATTAGAAGTTATTGGAAATAGAACCAGGGTAGCACGCCACTTGTGAAGCCATACCTTTCGAATTACAAAAAAATAAAATAAACAACACTTTTAGGAACCATGCGCGACGAGTCATCAAAATTATTCGTGTAAATTGAATTTGGACATGATAACGTGAACTATAGCAATCTCCGCTCTCCTTCACTGCTGACTTCATTTTAGGATATAATGACGCATACTATAACATTAAAATCGAGTACACATAAAGAACAAATACAATTGAGACATGGGAAATCATAGGTGATACAGGGAAAGGAACTGGCCCCCTACCATGAAATGTAAGTTCTACACGTTGTTAGGCCGAGTACTAAGTCAAACTAACCTTCGCGTTGACACTGTGTTCATGACCATCGTGAAATATACTAATCACCTACTTCGCTTCCCATACATGACCATATTTTAGATATTAAATCCAAAAGCAACAATTCTTGGACCATTACAGTTGATGAACCAACTTCCACAATTAAGAGAGATGCTGAGTTGGGATAGGTGTGTCTGCTCCTCCGGTGCCGCAAATAATTTACGAAAGTTTCTTTTGGGAGGGGGATAATATCAACATTCAAAGCTATCTGATACACGTACATTTGAAAAGAGGTATAAAAATAACCTGAGAACAGGAACAACGAAACCCACGATGCTGGTAAACGATGTTTCCTGAATATATTTAATTACAGCATGCATTTTTGGCATTGTGGATTCTTCCACCGTGATAGCCATATTCAAAGAACTGAGGATTCAAAAGAATGTGAAAGTAATTAACTTTAGCTGGGAGAACAAAATAAACTTAATTGTAACCATATGGTTGGCACATGTATACACTCTTTTAATGGCCAAAGAGGAGGACAAATTTAATTAAGTTTCTGTAGAAGCGAACTTTCAAAATACTTTATCCAAAATTTAATAAAGGGTTACCGAAAAATTTACCTATCGTAATTTTTATACGTAAAGGAATTTTTAAATGGAATAAAAATACTCTCAGAATATGTAGTGGAATGTGAACATGAAACCTCTGAATATTTCTTGCTGGTTTTGAAAAATAACAACATTTAAAATAAATTTCGAAATAAAGAAATTTCCCAAATTTTGAGCCATCTTCTTTTTAATTGTTCGAATATTTCATTATCATGTAACAAACGCTCCCAGGTTTTCCTAACCCTACTTTTCGGAGAGTGGCAGCAAAATAAAAAATATTGCAAACAATAAATATATGGTGCATGGCTGATCAGCATAAAATCAAAGGAACTAATATTTCATGATAAAGTATTATGATTAGTGGGAGAATATATTCAGATATTTAAAAAAAATCGTAGCAAGGGATCCCAGATGGACCCTAAAGACATAAATTCCACCTGAAAACGATAAAGGAAGAAGACAACAGACTAAGAAAAAAACGAAGCATGCCGTGCTTACTCAGAGATGCGAATGTACTGAGTCGGACTGACAAACGATAATAATAATGAGCCACATCCTTGATTTAAGAAGTTATTTTAAGTCGACGAAGATGACCTCCTCATTCAATCTTTATTTTTTTGATGAGGCATGATTATACTCTATGAGTTTCGGATGGATTCAATAATAATCTTTCTCATACGGCATAATATACAGACCAGGCAAATATCTTAGGTTCTCTTCCCTATTCCACGCAAATTTCTACACTCTCTTGTACGTTTCTTTACTCACAGAACTCGTTCGTAGCCCTAAATTTTGGTCCTAGGTCTTCGTTTGATATTTCCTTCTCTTTGCCCTTCCCTTCTGCACCTCGGAAACGCTGAATGAAAAACCAAACGAGAATATTTAAGAGGAAGACAAATTGATAAATAACCTACGCAGAAATAATAGCAACAATTGCATCTATAGCTTTCCATTATTCCTTCATTCTTTTATATTTATTCTAAACTTATCATTATATCCCATTCTCAAATATTTTTAAAAATCTCTTTATCCATTTGTCTCTAAAATTTTATCAGTTATCTTCCCCTACATCATTGGCAAGGTGCAGATGAAAAGCAACAAATATTACGGAATAAGGAAAAAACAAGCACGAAAAAATGACCTTTTCAGATAACAATTATCGCAACAAAAGATTTAGAGAGCGAAACAGCATAAAATAGAGGTAATTATGATTGGATACCAGTAAATCAACCTAAAATTTGTATTAGAGGCGGAGATGTTTGAATACTGTTAATTGAATGGCCTTTTCTATCTAAAAGACGCGAAGGAAATGAGAATGTAACTCAAAAGAAAAACAAAAACCTTTCACAAATTGTTATAAATTATTAGGGCACATGGAAGATCCTGAGGGGAAATATTGGCAGACAGAGAGGCTGCTATAATGAACGGACAGAAATACTTACATTAGCTAAAAGGCTGAAGCTTTCATAAAGAGTGCAGTGCAGAGGAAAGGACGCCTACGAAGGGCATGCGATGACCGAAATTACAATGTAACGGAAATGAGAACTGGAAATGCTCATAACTTCATTTAATTTCAATAAAAAATGAAGTAGGCAGAAGGACAAAACATAATCATGAAAATAACAAATTAAGCTTTACGAAAGAAATTCCATCTATACTTTTTTCTGCATCACATTTATGTGGGGCAGGACTAATGTTTCTTGTGAATATTGAACAGGTCACCAAACAAGGGTTAAATTGATCATTTGACAATTAACTACGCATTAATACGAAGGTGTGATGTTGCCATGGCCATCCTCAGACTCTTGATTCACGACGAAAAACGGATTTCACAAATTAGTATTCCGGTCCCTTTATGTGGGGAGAATTTCTAATGCCGTGACACTGTTCGTGGGATGGGGCGTGACACAGCGGACACTTGAGGAGAGTTTCCCCATTTCCTAATTTATACATATCTCCAATTAAGCGCTCCTCCTTAGCGGCAGACATGGCATCTACCATATGAATACTACTATACATTTATGCCAAAGATGAAAATTTTGCAGACAACATTTGAAATCCGCTAAGTTCTACAATGAAAAACCAAACGCTAAATAGCACCACTATAATGGCACCACTGGCACTAACAATTGTTACAAAAAAGAACAACCTCTCGAAATGAAGGAAACTGAACACTAGTTCGCAGTAACATAAAAACATAATACACCCTATGAAAATTTCTTTGGCACTCTAATAACCAGCCTTTTCAAAACATTATAATATACTGGTTCTATCTCATGTAGAATTGACATCATACTAATACGTTAAATAGTATCTAAGGCTAGGTAATCTACCGGTTAAGGTAGGTTTTTGGAGAGACACAACTACCAAATAAATATTTTAAGACTCAAAACAAAATCCAAACCAGCAACCTACTCTACATCAGGTCCCTCTTCATCTCTGTGTACTTCCTTCCTCCCTTCATCCCATCCAATATCCCTATCATATTCCTGTCCTTTCCTCGTTTGCCTAACATTCTCCCCTCTATTACAGCCTTCAACATCCTCCACTGCCGATCAATGCGCCTTTCATCCATTTTTCCTGCTTCCATAGGATTTCTCCCAACAAACCTCCCTCCTCGCCCACCATCCCTAGTACTTCCTCACTGTTAAATAGTAAAGAAACTATTAAATTAGAAATTAATACAGATTTTTGGATGAAAAAGTGTAAAATTAAACAATTTTATACAGAATGTTGAATACGTTAGTAGATGGGAGAATGTTAGGCAAACGAGGAAAGGGCAGGAACAGGATAGGGATGTTGGACGGGGTGAAGGAAGGAAAGAAGTACACAAAATATTTATTTGGTAGTTGTGTCCATCCAAAAACCCACCTCTTTCCGGTAGATTACCCAGAAAAATAATGAGGGTTCTCAAAAAGCAGCTACTGTTGAATGTAGGCTGAAAATGACCGAGTGCTACGACTGATTACGAAACTTCAAAGTGAAGTTTAATTTCATGGAAATAATCTAATGCAATCCAATTAGTAAAATTTCATTAAATAAATGATGCTGTCTACAGAGGCGCTAAGGAATGTCGACATTTAAGATGTCTCAGACGAGTGATATCCTACTTTCAAATGATACAAACCAATAGTCAAACTACTTTATTTCCCAGGTTCTAAATTTTGCGTACTCTTCATTAATGCAAGCTGCCATAGTACATTTAGAAATAAGACCTCAATAATCGAAATAAGACGAGTATAATCGATGATCATATAATAAACTGGAAGAAAAACTCCTCTAAGCTTAATAATCAACCTATAAAATACACCACTCATAATGGAAAATAGGGATGAGCTACTCGTATATAACTTTTCTAAACCCTATGAGATGAGGGCATTTGAATGTGACAGTTTATTCCAACGAAACAAACGCTGAAATGACTGACAAAAAATCCAACTGGAAAACATTGCGATTTTTATATTCATACAAATCCGAACTTGGAAAGTAAAGGGAATTAGGGAGATCTATTTCAGTCTATACGCTTCTTATGTGGAAACAAGACTCTTAAAAAGCTTCATTGAGCTCGAGAAATTGGAGAAGAGAATTTGAAAATGTCGACCATAACTTAAGGCCATATTTTCTTACGTGCTCTGGAGTACCCAATAAATCCGTAAACATGATTCACATCCTGTTATTAAATGAAATGCTCGGCAGAAAAGCATGAAGAATAAGGGAAAACGTACTAGGATGAGCACTCACGGCTATCTTGTTCAATATTTATCTTGATAAAGGAATAAAACGAATGAATTATTTGTAGAAGAGAGCGTTCACTGATAAATAGCCGGCGACATGGCAACCCCAGAAGAGAAGAGTGCTCTGAAAAGGTCGGAAGTTCACATAAAGGGGAAACCAAAAAAGCACTATATGATGATATGATCCAGGGAAACGGGAAAAAGAACACAAGAAATAAACACAGAACTCGGATGGAGGAATTTGAGGGAGTGGGACAATTTTCTTGTCTGGAAAGAGAAACTGCTTGCGAAGGAAGAAGCAAAAGAAACAAATCGAGCATAACAACAGAGATTGAGAAAAGTTTCTGCAAAAGAAAAGAAATCCTTACTCATAGTACATCCAAAATGGTTACCTCTCATAGGAGAAATTATAATCCTAGAGAATAGATATCACTTAATGAAACTACCGATTCCAAGTGTAATATCCGTACGGAAGACTTATAACAGAGAGAGCACTGGAAGAATTTTCACTATTCGAGCGAACAATTTTGGAATGCTAAAAGGAGTTCTACAAAAACTAAAACCGAAAGAAAGCCAAAAGAAAACAATGAAGAAGGGATAAAACGGTTTTGAAAATCACGGGAATTATTGGCCCAATTGACTGAAGGAGAGGCGAAACACATTGAAAGAAAAAGAGAAAGGAGAAAAGAGGAAAGGAGAAAAAGGGATGATAACATGGACGACTAAATACTCGTGTACACGTGACTATGGGAAACATTTACGCAGACACGATGCTTTGGTGAAAACGTAGTAAGATAGTACGTTATGCACATGAAAAACTCTTTAAATGATAACAGCGTGAGTAAAACAGTACCTGAGAGTCAGAAATGGGCATCATAAAGGAAACAGCGACATACCTACTTCCTCTAAGTCTCATTCCCTAGATACATTTGAGCATTTGCACCCAGGTTACTGCCCAGATAAACTTATTTCTGCATCTCGATATTTATGAAATTAAAATTTACACATGCTCCGAATCAAAATCACGACTAGTTAAAAAATGGAGCAGGAATATTCATTTAAATCAGCTAAATACAGGAAATTAATTGCCCCGCCATTAATCATTACAGCATTATCTTCGATTGAATGAATCGGCCGAATATTCGAATGCAAATTAGCTTTTGATTAACTCCT